>JAGFBZ010002117.1:747500-848036 GCA_018398805.1 Hirundichthys speculiger
ACTGACCATCTACTTTAGCCTTCATGCTACCTGTTGAACATCGGCTACACCTGCTTCGTGGCTAACGTTAGCTTAGCCAGCTAAACAGACTGTTCACCATGACGCCACGACAACTACGCAATACAGTGGATTACGAGTCATTTATGGATTATAAACAGACCCCCCCCCCCCCCCCCCCCCAGCATGATCAACAATGGTGAGCAGTGACGTACATTTCTCAGATTATTAGCAACTACGTAAATCCACTGTTGTAACGTTAAATCAACAACACTAACATACATTCAGAGTTAGTTAACCTGATGAAACGCATCCCGATAACAGCACAGTTAACGCGACCTTATTTAAACATTACTGCGATTAATAATCTCGATAGTAATTTTAGATTTGACGAGTAAAACTGACCGTGTTTTGGAGAAGAACAAGAAAAGACCGTCTGAACCCGCGAAACGGCTTCTTTGTGGCCAATAACCCAGTAGTTGGGTCAATATTAACAACAGATTTGGGTTAAAACAACCTGACTGACTGCTGACCGTTATTTTTGAACTGTTTTTTTTTTTTTTTTTTTTTTACATTTGCTATAGCTGCTTATACGTGTTAAGTGGTGTGGTATGGTCCGGTGTGGAACTGTTTATGTCATGGTCACGAACCTGGATCAGATTTATAAAGACCTGGATCTGGAGTCATCATCAAATTTACAGGGATTCTGCTGTCTGTCGTCACCACAATAGCTACTGAGAATATGTGGATCTTGCTTTACGTGATAGTAAAATGCCACAAAAGCAGCTCAATTACTGCGCAATTATGTGTGCACGCGCGTGTGTTAGTGATGGGTCGGTTGAACGAGAGCCGGAAAAGAGCCGGCTCTTTGAAGTGAACGACGGGAGCCGGCTCGCGATCGACGGGAGCCGGCTCGTGAGCCAGAGCGATTTTTTTTTTTTAATTATTATTTTATATTGTCTTTTAAAGCCGCATTGGTCAACATGTGTGGCTGTGGTAACATCTGTGTGACTACACTGAGCAGGGGGGGGGGGGGGGGGGGGGGGGGGGGGGGGGGGGGAACAGAGTCATGGGGGGGGGGGGGGGGGGGGGGGGGGGGGGGGGGGGGGGGGGGGGGGGGGGGGGGGGGGGGGTTACAGACACACACAGGAGGCAGAGAGACGACAGCGAGAGGAGTGCAAGAGGATTTGACCAGTTCACCAAAGATGAGTGACAACAGGAAAAGGAGTAAAATATGGACACATTTTAAAGTGTTAGACTCCGTTAAGGCAGAGTGTACACTTTGTAAAATACAAATTTCATATGGAGCAGGCTCCACAAACAACCTGCACAGTCATATTCAAACTAATCATCCAACAGTGCAATTAACAGAGTTGGAGAAAAGACCAGAAAGGGACTCTGAAGGTTTTTCACGGTAAATAGTTGCACATTTTAATTTATATTTTGTTGAGTGATGTTTAGTTGATTTTGTTTTTTCACAAATTGAAATGGGTCTTTTTTTTATTTAGAATTTATTAATTTATATGTTAAGTTTATTAATAAAGACATATAAATACAATACATATGTAATATTTTATGTTTTTTTAAGATTAGTTATTCATTTTACACATAATTTGGTAATAAATTAATTTAATTAACAAAAAATCTGAGGAGCCACTTGGGAGCCGAAAGAGCCGGCTCTTTTTAGTGAGCCGAGCCAAAAGAGCCGGCTCTCCTCAAAGAGCCGGAATGCCCATCACTAGCGTGTGTGTGCTTCCTAGCAGTGACCTTCGCATAAAGACAGCTGGTCTGCTATAGCGGACTACAGTGGTGTGTGAATAATTACTGTAAACTTCAGCACTACTATAGAGTTATTGCCACAATTAATACGCAAAACAATTTTAGTAAAGATAAAAATGAGGAGAAACAAACCTTGCTCGTTGTCTTCTGGATCCAGCCCCTTTGTCAGTTGTGAAATGGCTGCTTAAAGGAAGTTGATGCTTTTTAACCCAACCCCTGAGGTTAAATTGACCCAGGGTTTGGGTTATTGTAGTCTGGTATGATCAAAAAAACTGACCCAACTAATAACCCAACAGCTGGGTCAGATTAAATAACTCAACAATGGTTAAATTAACCCAATGAAAGTACCCAACCACTTTAACCCAGTGGTTGGGTTGAAAAAATAACTCAGGGTTTTTTAGTGTGTAGGTAAGAAAATCAAGTTTTATTCAACACTAGACAACTTTAACATGAGCAACTATGGGCTGGACTGTCTCGGTTCTATTCAGGTAACTCGGTTCGGTTCGTGGTGGGAAATAGGGTTGCCAACTCCCTGAAAAATAAATAAGGGACACCTCATCGGCAGGGCCGGCCGACCTGATTGCCTTCACCCTTCCTGACGTGGTGAATTTTTTTAGTCCCTTTTTTTGTGAGTAAAACAATTTTTTTTAACTATTTGACTCAAACCTGTATTGAATTAGATAGAAGTGCAACAACAGGAAATTAACAGGAAACAGGAAACAATAACAGGAAATTATGACGTCATCCCGATAAGTCCGATATCACGACGAATAGCCCGGATAACATATATATTTCTGTCAACACAGCAGTGCCTCGCTCCCTCTGAGCCTTAAATGACCGGCAGTGAATGTTATGTTCAAGTGACGTCGGTATAATCAGAAAAACGATTACTCAATAAGGAAAATCAAGAATACCCCCTCATGCCAAAAAACAACTCGTTAACTCGGTCATAATTCTGGTAGTTCCTGACTTGAATTGATATTTGCAGAATTTTCCCACATGTTACACATAAAAAAAGAAAAAAATAGAAAAGGCTGAAAGAACGACTAGCAAACGAGGGAACGTGGGAATTTACGTTACACCTTGAATGCAGCATGCATTGTGCTGATCACAACAAACATGGGGGCGTAGAACTTCGTTAAAGTTTCAGAAGAAGATAGTTTGGTAGTTATTTGTGACGAATCCTCCAAGTGAATTCTACGAGGAGGGAAGCACAAGCTTTAATACGTAAAACCTGATCAGCCACCTACAACATAACAATCGCTTCCATGGAGTTTTGAAATTGCATTAACGTGAGCTAACGGAAGCTAATGCTAACGTGCACAAGCCAGCAGCACCCTAACCCTAACCCTAACCCTAACCCTAACCCTAACCCTTCCTCTCATCTAAAGCTTCCATGAGATTAAAAAAAAAAAATACTGGACCTCATTTACCTTTAATTAAAAGGTATTAATTTAAATGGAACCACAAGCCAAAATCCTTTAAATGTTAATCTTTTTCAGTTAGTAATTCTGATGCATGTATTTCCATCAGTTCAAGGAGCCTTTATTTTTTATATCGGTCAGTAATGAACCTTATTTAAGTTAATGTGAGATATCAAATAGGTTTGTTTGATAGCTTTATGAAAATGTTTGAGAGGCTTGCCAGTAGTTTTTCTTTGGAAAAAATAAATATCTGTTTATTTAAAAATTCAAAACAATTTTTGATTTTGTTCATAGTATTGATGTAATGATCTTAGGTATATGTGTGTGTTATCAGTATTGGCCTTTAGGAGCTGAAAGTTGTCAGTTATCGGTATCGGATTTAAAAAACAGTTATCATGCATCCCTGGGATTAGATGCATATTTCTGAATGACATGAATACATGGAAAACAAATTATTATCCAGCAATTCACTTTGATACAAAATAAAAAAAAATGAACTGAATAAAATAAGTATCTTTCTTAAACAGAAACCTGTCCTGCTTAACTTAAAACTGTATAAATTAATATAAAACAATAGATAGAAAGCAGAACATCCATCCTGTAATAGTGCACATTTTTAGTGCAATAACAAAAGTGCAAACAGAAAGTCTGTAGAAAACAAGCAATTTGTGCCTCAAAGGCCATGACTGTAGGCTACAGTTGTAGTAAAACAGAAAATAATAACTTATGAACTCAACAGCTCAATGCCACATTATGTGGAGATAGCCTACTTTTTCCTCTTGTATTTCTTCTGAGCTCTTAAACAGAAACCTGTCCTGCTTAACTTAAACCTGTATAAATTAATATAAATTCTATTTAATTTATAAACAGAATTGAACTATTTAATGTACTTGTCTATCAATTGTACTTGTTTATTACACAAAAAAAGTTTATTATATCTTTGTCTCTACAATGCTGACATCCATTGCACTCGCTACTTTCCCATATTAACCTTAACCAGAGTTTTTTTTTTTTTTTTTTTTTTTTTTTTTTTTTTTTTTTTAAATAAAACCATTCTTTACATACCATATCTGCCTCTGGCGTTGCCTGGTGGACAACAAATGTGTCAAGGGTCCCCCTAGTTTTGTCGTCCCCTATGCTTCTCATGTGCCCACCACTGGAAGCATGTTGTTTAAGGTCACTCAGTCCAACATGGGCAATGGAAAAAGTGCGCCGGCACACCGTGCAGTGCGCTTTATAAACTTTATCGCGCACTTTTTCCCTGGTTATCTTTTTCCCACTCCTCTCTGTACTTTTGCATCCTTCTCGTTTTTTTTTTCTCGGAGGAGTACCGCCCCGTCAGGTAGTGTCGGCGTCTGTATCACTGTCACGTCTTTTACGGCAGCCAGTCGCATGCTGCTTTGTTGTCTTCCGCTATCTTCTCTGCGATCGTACCTCGACCAATAGGATGAGCGTATTCTGTATCGTCATACTCGTGTGTGAATATGCGGTCAGCTCATTGGTCACAGAGCAGGCGAGGGCCTTGGACAAGTTAACCGTAAGTTTTCATATAAAGTGCCCTGTTATTCATTTTCCATTGGCATTTTATGACAATTTTTTGACTCTCACAGTAATACGGGACAAAGTGCGTCCCTTTTCAGCTCAATACGGGATGCGTACTTTAGATTATAAATACGGGACGATTCCGTTTTTCAAGGGACGGTTGGCAACCCTAGTCGGAAACTTAAGACTCGGTTCCGGGTCCAAATATTCCGGGTCAATTCGGGTTCGGACTTCCGGACTCATGATAATTAAATAGGAACAACATTCCATTTGTTCACGTTGCTTTAATGAATGACAGCAGTGAAATGACAATAACCAAACATGTTGTTAACGTGTCCCTAAATGCTGTCGGGCATAACTTCAACATGTTATCCACTTCCTGTTTGCCTGTGTGTCACAGTATAAAATAGCGTGGTGCAACATTCTCTAATAATAGCTCGGGTCAGGTCAGTTTCGGGTCGAATTTTCATGGGTCCATTTGGGTTTGGGTCCATGAAAGTGGACCCGTGAAGACCTCTAGTCCCAACTGATGAAACAGACGTACAGTATGTTACCACATTAAATTAGGCTGAGGAAAAATACATTAATAAATGATGGAACAAAACAGATTGAGGTTGAATCAGAGCAAACCGAAAAATCACAGCAATTGACTCATTTATTTTGCATTTGCCATCTAGTCTCAGCTCTTCTGATTTAGTGGTGCATGTTAAGCCATTTTCCATCGCAGCTCTGCGAGCGTGAACCTCTCCTGAGTCACCGCGAGCCAACATGTGGGTGATGATGACTACGATGGTCATGAAACGGCACTGCTGCTCATCCACAGCGTCCCCCGGACTCCAGATCTGTCTCATCTGAGCTCCTGTCAGACTCCTTTTTATTTAGCTGTGAGTTGCACAACACTTCACGTGTGGTGGATTTTTTTTTTTTTTTTTAAGATTTAAATATGCTATGTCTTTAGTTAGTGAAGATCCCCACTGATGGCCACATTTAATAATGGATAAAAACTTTCTTGACTGTGAGGAGTGCTGCAGACTGACTTCAATCTTCAAGGCCAGAAAAGGAAACATGAAGGATTTGACTTTTTCTTTTCCTCTGATTTTAATTTCAGGTTGTTTGATCTATTTTTGCCTCGTCGAATACTTGAATACAGACCACAGCTTCAGCAGAGACATATTTGATTTCAAGCATCAACTTTAATGTATATTTTAAAGTTAAATCGTAATGTAATGTTTTCATTTAACATTTTTAGAACTGTGTGTTATTCAGCTATATTATAATTTCGACTGTAATATTTATTTTTCTGCTTTATAGCATGTTTAATAGAAAAAAAGAACTACAGTTAATAGTTATACATAATTATTTGGTGCTCTTTTCTGCTTTGAACTTTTCGTCTTTTTTATATTTTCAATTCTTTTTCATTTTTTTGGTAAATTTTTCATCTCTCTCTTCCAGGAACCAACATCAGTTCATCCATGTTTGTGCTCAGAAACAATACGTTCAAACAAGCTGGTAAAGTTCAAAAGGATCCCACAGATTTGAAGTTTTTTTTAGAAAATAAGAACTGGAAAAAAAATAATTTTAAGAAATAAAGAGAACAACAAAAGCTGGATTGAAAACAAGAATCAACTGCATTTATTTGGGTTCACTTTTCAGCTTCAAGAGACACGTAACCACAGCTAATGCAGGTCTTGTCAACCTTTTTTTTCTATACCACCATTGTCTATTCAACATATATTGAAGCAAGTAGATGAACAATAAATACATCCTAATTATCTATTGATGAATGAGGGTGAGCTGGAGCCAGGTGATTCATGACCTGATCATCAGCAGGTGTCTCCATTAAAGCACAGACTTGGGCAGGTTTCTGATCTGAAGAGACATAAGCAAATGTTCCTAGAGATGCATCCTGGAAAGTTTTAGGGTTATATTTCCAAACAACCTGGAGTTCAGATTCTCAGTTTGGTAGACCATTCACAACATTCAAGACAGTTGCCAATTTTTCCCAGGAGTGGACTTCCCAGCAACTGAGGTGTCCACAGAGAGAAAAAATAAGTAAAAGTTCAGTTAATTAAACTGAACAACAGCAAAACACGTTGGCTGAGTTAGAACTTTTCATTCTTCAGGACAGTTTGATGTTCTCACTGAGCTTTTCAGTTAAAAATAGTGACGATTGTTCGTCTAAGTAAAGATTTCGAGCCCATAATGCGGGACGTTACAGTCTGCGAGCTCACTTCAGGGAAGACTTTCTTCTCGGAAAAATATAAAGCTGCTTTGGAAGCAAATCAAACAAGTCTTTTTTCGCACTTTAGTGCTGAATAAGTGGAGTGTCCACGCGGGGAAATTGGATCTGCCGGACTGCGTTTGAAGTTGTGAAGTCACAGCGAGGACTCGGTGATCCTCGTCTTCAGATACAAAGGCGGAGGCACCTCTCCGGAGCGTTTGAAAACCAGCGCGAGCGTCTTGTGGCTCGAAGGCATCAACCGGAGGAAGAAGGTGGGCCGCAGACACCTGAAAGACTTTCTGACTGCTCTCTGCTGTTGCTCAGAGTCATTACAGAGTCAAAACCTTACCTCCGCGGCGGGTCCGCTCAGAACCCTGAAATCCGCTGAGGAACCAACAAACTGACTGGACAAACTGATAAATCCAGGTGTGTCTGAGCAGCTACAATGGTCAGACACACCTGGATTAATCAGTTTGTCCAATAATAACAGGTATTGATGCTCACAAAATGAATGTAGCGTAGCCAACATAGGCTACTGAACAAAAACAGAATAGCCTTTAACTACTTGGTTTGTTTTTTGGTTTTTGTACTTCCTGCTAGAGCGCCCCCTGATGGCTGAAGAAACATTCATAGAAAAGCCGCATCTCTGTATAAGCCTCATGGTTTAAAGCGTGGGACAAAAGTAGCGGTACATTTAATGTGAATCACTACAATTATGGAAGTGTTGTGATAATTATTATTGGATTAAACATTTCCACGCAGCTAATTGCTGTCACTTGTCTTTTTCCTCTCTTCTTCGCTGACTTTCGTTGTCATATCTTCTTCACCTCTCATCCGCCCGTCTTTGCTCAGGTTTGCAGAACTCATCATTTTCTTTCATTCTTTCTTCTGGTTTCTTGTAAATCACTTCCTGCCACATCTATCTGCCCGTCTATCCATCCGTCCGCCCGCCCCCTTGCTTTTTCATTCCTCATTCCTTCCTCACCTTCCTTTTCCTCTAATGAGCAAAGTGTCTGTTTCTGCTCCAGATCTGTCACACGTCTCCCCCGACACAATCAAACATTCATCACACATGTGCAGGCAGCAGGCTGCCCCCCCCCCCCCCCTCCACTGGGGGGTTTCTGATGATCTTGATCACAGTTCAGGAAAAACGGATGTGCAGGTTATGCTACCGTTCAAAACAACTTAATTGCACATTAAAATCGCTGCTATTTTTATTTCTATTTTTCTATCAAGGATCTATTTATCTATTTATTTTTTTATTTATTTAAATGCACATATTAAAGTTTCACTCAGTGAAGCTGGCAAAGATCAGAATGGCTCCTGCAATTTTAGAAAAAAAAAAGGTCTATAGGCTTCAAATCAACAAAATCGATTCGGGGCTGCAGCTCAATGAACTGATATCTGGATATTTGTCTGTGAGGTAGATGCTGCAAAATACAGTTGTCAGCGTGCCACATACAGTGATCCCTTATTTTTCACGGTTATCGGGGACCGGCGCCCCCCCCCTGAGAATCAAAATCCACGAACTGGAGCTGGAGCCCCCCAAGCCTAAATAATGTGTTCAAAACCGCAAAAAAGTAGCGAGGCACTGCATCGAAACAAGACAAAGGCTCAACTGTGGTCTTTCTGTTTCCTTCACAGCCTCTGGTCTCTGAACCGTAGTAAACAAACCGCTCTTTCATCTAACCTTGTTTTCATTCTGCCGTCCCACGACACACACATGCCATTACCCATAAGGCCACACCATTACCCATAAGTCCACCTTCTTAAAGGGGCCAGGCTGGCTCACAACATTTCTTTGCTGTGAGAGAACGCGCACAACATCCTGTGATGTTTTCGCAATTTTATTCTTGATTTTTTTTTTAATATTATATATTTCTGAAAAAAATCTGTGAATAACTAAAACCGCAGAACTTAAAGTGCAAATTGCCGAGGGATCACCATATTTCTTATTGCACCCTTAAAATGTGGAAATGATAACACAGCAGAGTGCAGAAATGCTTCAGCTCACGTTGGTTGTTGAAAGGAAGATGAGATCCTGAGGACCTCGACTGTCTGGCAACACATCTGGCACATCTGTATGCTGCAAGCCAGCATCAGTTCAGTACAAGCCTTTACCTAGTAAATAGCTGTCAAATAAACAGCTAGCTGCTAGCACAGTCAGCTAATGTTGCTACAGGCAAGAACGGTTCCAATAAACATTTGATAACGTTGCACATGACTAGGGTTGGGCACCGAAAAACGATTCCAAGTAGGAATCGGTTCCTAACATCCGGTTCTGGAATTGTTTAGAAGATTTTTGAATTTCGATTCCTTTTTTTGGTTCCTAAATGTTCGCTTTATTTTTGTATTTTTTTTTTTAATTTATTGCACTAGTTTGTTGATGTTACTCCGCCCTGTGTACTCAACTCCGCGCTAGTGTCGACGTCACGTCCGTCGCCGACAGGACTTCACTCGCCACAACATGACGCCACTTTTTTTTCAGCTACCAGTTATGCCAGCTCCCTTACTCACATTGTAGGTGTGGCAATGGGCGTGTCTTTAGTACTTTCTGCAAACTCAGTTTTTTGCGATTCCGGGTTTAGGATCCGCGATCGCAAGATACCGAGTTTGCAGAAATCGCAACCCGCTATCCCTTAATAGCGACTTTAGGAGGTTTTTAGATCTCCTAAAGCCGCTATTAAGGGATAGGGGGTAGCGGGAGGGGTGTTCCCCCACAAAGAACGCAATCTTGCACCCTTGCTAAAACTGCTATCCCACCTGCGGTACCCGCTACATTATGCATGGGAGTGGTTAGGGCGTTCCACCTGTTAAACCAATCAGTGCTTCAGCAGCCATTGCCTTTAAGAGCAGGTTGCGCTACCCGCTAACCGCTATGTAGCATCTTTTCATCCAGATCAGAGCAGCTCTCATGCGTAGCTCGTCTGGGATTCTGCTGTAGAGCTTCCTCCTCTTCCCTCCTCCTCCTCCTGCACTGATATAAACATATAAATATTTTTACACAGACAATTCCTATCAGCTACCTGAAAGACCCAGATAGTTGGTGTCCTCCCAGTAAACACGCTCTGGTTGTCTGTGGTTTAACTGGCGAGCAAGCCGTTTAAGACGATCTCTGCTGTTTTCTCAGGGGTTCCACTGAAGTCAGATCACACTTTTATACAAGAGTTTATCCGAGAGGTGGAGCCGTTTGTGCACATCCACATGTGACCAGGTGGACGCACATTGATGCTCTTGTACGCGCCGACATGCGGATTGCAGGTTGCGGGTAGCAAGATACAGAGTTTGCAGAAAAGTCAAAAGACACGCCAACTGCCACACCTACAAAGTGAGTAAGGGAGTCGGCATAACAGGTAGCGGCTTTAGGGAGTGGAAGATTGCATTAGTGGTTAGCGGAAGTTCCTAAACCCGCAATTTGCAGGTAGTGGCTAGCGGCTAGCGGGATGTGTACGATCGGGGCCTAAGGACTCCAAAACACTGAACATGACATGTATCACTTGAGCATTCAACAAAGATCCTGATCTTGTTTTTGTGTTTTGAAATGAGCGTTTCTACTCGTCTTTCCCCACAGATGCCTGTACTGAGCACGAGCAGGCCACAGCGCCGCGTTCTTTCATTTACTTTGTGGTGTAAACACGTGCACGCTCCTGATAACTGACGTGCTCACCAAAGAGGCTAATCCTCTGGTTGGGTTTCACTCCTTTATCATCTGCAGCTGAAAGCAACAATCTAAATGAGCAAAGTGTTTACATGAAACTTCATTCTCCAGATGTCCTTTGCAAACAAGCAGGTTGTTGAATCCTCACATAATGCTGTCTCCACTATCAACACCCTCAAACAGGGCTGGAAAATTCAAGCTGCAAGCATTGATCAGCCCCGCGGACCCCATTTGATATCTCCATCGGCTCTACAGCCACGATGTGTAATTACATCTCTGAACTACCCACCAGCCAGAATTTATTTTTCTTCTAATCACAGCTGGATCTCTGCCGGTGGGATGAGTTGCTGGCTCAGCTCAGCGGCAGGACTCTCTGTGAGAGATAAGGAAGGATTAGAAAGCAGTTCATCACTACAACTTTGGGTTAGTTTTTCTTTGTCACTGTGAGACGGTAGTTCTGGTGTAAACGCACAAATCATCATCATCAGTAGCAGAACCATCATCATCATCATCATCATCATCAGTAGCAGCAGCAGCATCATCAGCATCATCATCATCAGCATCATCATCAGCATCATCATCAGCATCATGGGCTTTACTGTTACTAATTGCTCATCCTTGATTAATGTGATGTGCAACCCCAAATCCAAGAACGTTAGGATGCTGTCTGAAATGTAATTAAAGAAATGCAAATCTCATAAACCCCTATTTTCTTTACAGCAGAACAGAGAAAACGCATCCATTATTGAAAGTGAGACATTCTACCTCTTCATGAAAAACATTAGCTCATTTTTGTACCTGGTGGCAGCAACATCAGGCCCTGAGGCAACACTGCACTAAAAACAGCAGGGTTCTGTAATGGACACGACTGCATGGGCTCAGGAGAACAGAGCTGGCCATGACACCCAGGAGGGCAGGTTAAAGCTGTAACCATCCAGAGATGAAGCCATCTGCAAACACGATCCCGACACATCGCTGTCTTGTCTGTGCCAAAGCTAACCTAAACTCGACTGAGGCAAAGTGGAAAACTGTGATCAGATGGATCAAAATTTCTTTTTGGAAACCGATGATACTGTGTCTCCCAGACTAAAAAATGTGGGGATTGTCCAGTTTGTCATCAGCTCTCAGTCCAAAAGTCTGTATCTCTGATGGCATTTAAGTACATTAGTGTCTTTGGAGTGGGCAGCTTGCACATCTGGAATATAAACATGGATGCTGAACGGTATATTCCGGTTTTAGAGCCACACAGGCTCCCTTCCAGATGCCTTTTTTCAGTCAAGGATTTGCATCTTTCAGCAGCAAGATGGCACGATGTATCCAGACTGCTGCGTGGCAGTGGTAAACATCACCCTTTCTTGACTATTTTATTCTCATTTAGCAGATTTGGACCTGATCTGCAAACCACCAAGAGTGAGAATGTGGGAGTAGCTGGTGAATCTTACAACTGTGAGGTAAAAATGAGAAGAAAAAATAACTCCAGAATGGAATACAAGGTTTAGATGAATCAGAATGATCATATATTAAATCTAAAGGAGACATTGTAGCCGGACAGGAGATTTCTTGCTGCTGGAGGACGGCTCAGACAGAACTATCTGGCGAGCTTCTCCAGTCTGATGTGAAACTGCCACATATCAGCAGAGGGCACTGATGTCACAGAAGGTGGAGGGAGATGTTGAGAAATCAGGGAGGAGTATTCAAGATGTGAATGAAAGAGCATGAAGAGAGAGAAAGAGAGAGAGAGTTAAGGTATTAAGCAAAGGAGGGGAGATAAATAGAGAACACAAGATGAAAGCTGGAGAGGAAGGAAGTAATATGGAAATAAGAGATGTGGTAAATAAAAGAGCAGGGAGTATTGAATAAATCAACTTAGAAAAAAGATGGGGTTAGAAGAGGAGAAAATAAAACCTAGAAAGAAGGAAGAAATCAAAGAAAAAAGGAGGAGGAATATTGAGACACTGAGGAGAGAGAAGGGTTTGTCATATTTTAAAGCGCGTAAATACTCATAAATATGTAAACCAATAATATATTTATATACATTCTCAGGGAATAATCCACACCTCCCTCCCTCCAGACACCTCCTCCAGCTCTTCTTCTTCAGCAGAGCTGGGACACGTGTCCAGCGTGTCCTGGGTTCAATCCTGGAGCTTCCTTCCGGTTGGACATCCCAGAAACACCTGGCCTAAGTTCACCCTGCCACACACGGGTGCAGTTTAAAGCTCCGTTGTGCAAAGACGAACACGTTTCACTCATGTTTCATTGTCTTTGGGCCACAGCAGACGGCATGGAGGAGCATTAGTTCCTGTTGGATGGTCTCCCTCCAACATATCTCCTCTTCCAGGCAATGCCTTCTCACGGGAGGCCTCACATCTTTCAGCAAGACGATGTTAAACTGCATCGGTTATATAAACATGGATTTGCTGTCCAAACGCCTGGGTGCTGATTAGGGGTGAGTATTGGCATGGACCTCGCAATACGATATGTGTCATGATACTAGGGTCACGATACGATATTATTGCTCATTATTGCCCATCTGATATCGCGATACCAGATATATTGCGATATTCTACCCAGTTAATATCAAAATTAAAAGTAGAGATGAAAAATCAAATTGCTGTATATGTTCATCAGATGATATTGATCATTCAGAGGACAAATTAATCTAATACATGAATACATGAATTTTCCTAAAAAATCGATATTAGGAGCTGAAAAATCAATATTATATTGGGCGGCCGAAAATCACGATATATCGCCAAATTTTTTTTTCACACCCTTAGTGCTGATCTGACCTGCCTGCAGTCCAAATGACACCATTTTGGCATGTGGTTGTCTGCGTGAAAGGATGAACGAGCGTCTCACTGTGAAGCACTCTATCTACCGTTTGGGGTCCTCTATTACATCAGAGAGGGGTCCGAACACATAAACGCTGCCCTTCGCTCACCTGCACGATCAATTGAGTTCTGATGCTCAAAACTGCAGAAAAAGAAGAAGCAGAAAAGCAAACAAAGAGATCCACCAAAGGTTGTGTTTTCCTGCCCTCGGAAAAGCAAATAAATTACTCGTGCAATAAAACGCCAGGAGGAATCGTTTTTCTTCCGCCTTTTGACAGCTCAGAATGATGAAAAACACTCTGCAAAATCGAATGAATGAATCAAAGAAAAATGAGTCCTGAAAAGGGTGATTATGCAAACTTACTAAGCATTATGTTAACATGGGTTACTGTGTTATCATCCGTCTCTTTCTCAATTCCAGTCACCTCGAACTTTCGATCTCAGACTCATCAAGCAAATACAAACTCAGGGATGAAATTTGCTCAACGCTCTGCTCTTTATATCCACCACAACTCCACACTATAAAATAAACTGCGTGTCTAAAATACACACAGTACAGAAGAAATGCAGAGATCAGTGCAAACAAGAAAAGGTTTATCGTTTTATGTTTCATCTGCTTTATGGATTTTGAAGCATTTTTGTTATTTGCTGAACATGTGCTTGTAGATATTGCAGGGCAGTTGCGTTTATATCAAGGCAGTGGGTCATCTCACTTTAAGATTATCAAAAGCACTTTTGATTTTTCTGTGGCATTTTTATGTACAGAACTTTGATTAAAGGGAAATATCAGAAGCAGTTCCTGGTGAAATCCCAGCTCTCAACACAGCAGCATAGTTAGCTCCATTGTTGTCTACGTGCCAGCATTGCTTTTAAATAATCAAACTGAAGCTATAATTACAGAAACACTGACAGTGATATTTTTGCTTAATATTGTGTGAATTTTGCACCGACGCTGAGTGGACGCCGTGACCGCTCCATGTTGCGTCTACAGAGCACAGAACCAGCTGTGAGAAAGGATCTTCTGCTGTGACGGGCTCGTGTGAGCGGCGCACAGAGGGGGAAAATCCGGCCCTAAATCTCCAGATCCTTGGCCTGTGAAAGTGGCTTTCCTCTCAGCCTGCAGGTTCATTTTCATCTGTTGTTGCTGAAGCAGCCTGTGGTAAACACGTTGTGCACGCTCCGCAGATGCAGGATTCACAGCGGCTGTAGCGGTCAGAGCTCCTACGTGAGTCAGGTTGAGTTAAAGCTTAGTTATCCAGCCCATCTCACTCAACCAAATCTCCTCTGTTGCTCAGATATTAGTTGGTCTTCGACACGGGTACGAGTGTCACTGCGTGTCTATTAGATATCATGACATCCATCTGCATTATTGGTGTGTGGAAGAGGGTCGGCGTTATGAAACTATTAATAATACACGATGTGAGTTTCACACAGCAGGGACACCATAAATAAAATATACCTTGTCAACTGCTCCGGTTGTTGTTGTGTGAGCGCATGTGTGTGTGTGTGTGTGTGTTTTTGCAGTGACATCATGTATAATGTAGGAAGCTCCAGCAGAAGCGCTCTGATGTCGGCGCTGTTACTGAGCAGAGGCGGTGAAAAGCCTCAGTGGCAGAGTTCAGGCACCGTGTCCTCGCTGTTTAAGAAGGCTCAGCTCTGCTGACTCTGTGGGTTTCCACATCTATTTTAAAACACAAGTCTTTAAGACGTGGTGGAAAAGACCTCCCAAAGTCTTCCACTTTAGATCCATAGGAATGATGAAACTGTCTCTCCTGTTGACTTTTCCCTACTTACTTGAAAGGAAATCTCTACTTTGGGAAGGCCAACTGATCTGGGCTAGTGTGTAAGAAGCAATGGTAGTTTTCTGTCCTGATTTTACTGCCGGTTGATGTGGCTGGCTGCAGTATCTGTGTGACATGCTTCTACACCAGCAGAAGCATGTGGCCCATTTCAGTGCTCCACCCTCTGAAACCACCGTGGCGGTATAATTAAAGCTGGTCCAGTTATAAAGTATGCCTTGTAAGCTTGTAAGCACGATAACAGTAATCAAGCAAAGTTGGGAAGTTTATTCTGATCGAGAAGAAACAAAAACGTCCCCCCCCTCTTCTGTCGATGGTGAGGAGGCTCAGGAAGGTGTCTGCAGGTGTTGAGTTTACACAGCCTCCCTCGGTCTCAGGTGTGTTAGCGAGTGTGTAAAACAGAGGATGATGTAAGATGGCGATGAAAAGAGCTCCAGGCCTGTTTGTTTGTCCTCAGTGAGTGAGAACAAACCTCACACTGTCTCCATGAATCCTCTGTGAAGCCCTTTTCACACCGTCTGCCCTGTTCCCAAGTGAACATGGGGACTGGGATGAGGGCATGTTAAAGGTCAAAGCAAATGTGCAACCAAGGGAGTCACCAGGCTTAACTGGTGTGTGTGTGTGGTGAAACCTTTCTTCAGTATTTTTTTAGTTTTAGTCAGAATTGATCTTTGTCTCGCTGACTCTGCCAAGACAAGCTCTTCTAATGGATACAGTCCATGTACAGTTTAGTATTGTCCACCCACCCATCCATTAACTTCCGCTTACACATATTCAGATTGTGGAGGCAGCAGCTTAAGCAGAGAGTCCCAGACCTCCCCAGCTACATCCTCCAGCTCTTCCAGAACACCAAGGTGCTCCCTGGTCAGCCGAGAGATATAGGCCTAGATATACCCTTCGCATGTTTAGAAATTATTCGCTAGTTGAACTGTGAACTATTGGTTAAGTGTTACTGGAAAACAATGTGCTTGTTTCGGGAAAAGATGTTATCTTAGAAGATTCTGGAAAGTGAGATGTCCAGCCAAGAGTGATTGTTAGAAGCAACATACGCCAGTGTGTCTGGCCAGAGAGATGTGGCAATATCAAGGTTATATTATTTGTTGTTTTCATGAGGGTATATATTTGGTTGAGTCTGAATAAAGTGGTCTTTGCATTTCCAAAGCTTGTCGAGTCTTTTTCGAACCACAACATAATTGGCGAGCCACTCAGGAGGGAGAGAAGAGGGATTCGTGCATGGTGCCTTTTCTGCTCTGTGGAAAACTGCAAGAAAAACCGGCCCCCCGGATTTGTTACCCCACATGTTACCACTAGCCGCTACCCTCAAATTGCGTGTATAGGAACCTTCGCTAACCTCTAGTGCCGTCTTTCACCCACCATAGCCGCTACACATTTTGCCAACTCTTTTACTCACTTTTTAGGTGTGGCAATGGGCATGTCTTCTGCCCTTTCCCCAAACTTGGTATTGTACCATCGCAGGTTTAGGAAAAAAGTATTTCGGGTGGTCCGACCACACGCAACCCATGCCGGCTCGTACAAGAGCGCGCCCAAACGGCTTCAATGTGCGTCTACCTGGTCACATGTGGACGTGCTCATGCAACCTTCTCTTAAAGGTGATAGCTACTGACGCACTGATTGGTTTAACAAGTGGAACGCCCTAACCACGCCTATGCTTAATGTAGCGGGTAGCGCAGGTGAAAAAGAGGATATAGCAAGGGTGGAGGATCGCGTTTTTTTCAGGGGGACGCCTCTCCCGCTACACATTATCCCTAAATAGCAGCTATAGTAGATCTGGTCAAAGATCGGGCCCATAGTCCCTCCAGGTTCAGTGTTGTCGTGGTGAAAAATACGGTGTCTTTATGGGAACATATGTTGCTCTAAAACCTGTTTATAACTTTCAGTATCAATGTTTCCTTTCCAAATGTGCAAGCTGCCCGTTCTCTAGGCGGTAACGAACCCCGCACCATCGGAACTGAGAACAAGCCAGATGCTCCCTCTTCTCTAAAGTCTCGAGGACGTCGCATATATGGTTTCTAAGACTAATTTCTAATTTTGTTTCACCTGACCACACGGTAGTTTTCCATTCTGCCTCAGTCCATCCTAAATGAGCTTCTTCCCATTTAAAATGCTGTAACCTGGGTCTGTGGATGACACGGTGGACTGGCTGTAAGACAGTGGTGTCTGGAAGTGTCCCTGAGCCCACGCAGTGATTTCCATTACAGAACAACTCCTGAGGGCACAAACATCAAGTGTTTATTTCTGGTCTTGTCTCATGCACGTAAGGATTTCTACATGAAATCTTTTGATGATCACATGCACTGCAGATGATGAGCTATTCCAAGTCTTCATCATTTTGTCTTTTTTAATATTCAACATGTCACTGACCTGTTGACAATTAACCTGATTAGTTGCAAGAAGTTTCTTTGTTTGCCCCACTTTTCCAACCTTGTCCCAATGAATTTAACATTCATTATGTTTTCTATGTTCAACTGTAAATAAAATATGGCATCATGAGATTTCTGTTCATATTTGCATTTTATCCAGCGACTGTTTTGGAACTGGGGTTGCACCACGTTTCACATTTCATTTTGAGCTGTCATTAACTGTCGTGCGACCCCTGTTTTCAGCGGTAATACAGCTCTTGTGGGACGGTGCCAAGTGAATCCTCCAGCTGCTTCATGGTGTGACAGAAACATGTCATCTCGAAAGGCCCGAGGACAGAATTAAATCGAGGTTTGACAAATAAAATGAGCCTGGAATAGAGAACCAGTGTTGCCTCCTTCAGCTAAACACTGAGGCGTCAGCTGCAAAGATATAATCCTAGACTTGCCTCTGACAAGCTGCATAAAACACAGAGAAGACTTCTGAACGTGTCAGAGCCGTTCTGAACATTGACGAGACTTTAATCATCAGCCTCGGAGCTGTGCAGCGAACCCGGTGCGGTTCAGTCAATGCTGGATTTATTTGAAAAGACTTCGGCTGCACAACAGCTTGTTTCACACAGTAACTGTTATCATTCCTCAAAGTTGCAGAGAAACAGTAAAACAAAGCAAAGAAACACTTTGAGTTGTTGGAGCTGAAATTATTCCCTCATCATTATCTCAACTAACACACATGAAGGTCACTGCAACTTCTAAGATCAAGCGAGAGACAGTTTTAACATCGGCCTGTTTTCACCTCACTGTAATTTACTCTCTTAAAAGTGCCAGATATTCCACGAACTGAGTGCAGCACATTGCATTCCCCCAAAAACATGTAGAGATGAGGTGAGGCTTAGATGCAATCCTCTGGAATCCAAGAGGAAGAGTACTGGGGGGAGTTTACTGCTGGGGCTGCTTTATTAGACTCATAACTCTAATCCAACTGAACGTCTTTGCTAGAAACCTACTGAGCTTTCCTTCATGTGGAATTACTCTGTAGTTCCTGTGCAGCTTTAGGGTGTTGAAAAAGCAGTAACACTGACACGCGAAGGGGCTCTGTTCCTATTAGAGTCCACCAAGGCAAAGACGGTGCTTTGGAAGAACACATCAGCACAGATTATATTAAAAAGGGGCCAAAAAAAAAAAAAAAAAAAAAAAATACATATATATATATATATATATATATATATATATATATATATATATATATATATATATATATATATATATATATATATATATATATGTGTGTGTATGTAAATACAGGTGCATTTTAGCAAACAACAGTATGTCTTTTTTCATGCTGACATTATTTAGTTGATAGAAAATAAGCCAAAAAGAAGAAGATGTCAAATGTCTTTATATCATTTCCTCAGTTCATTGAGGCATTTCACTTGGGTTATTGTCTGGACTTTGGCTAGTCAGTAAATAAACCGGGATTTTTTTATTTTTTGCCATTCTGAAATAAATCTGCTGGTCTGCGATTGTCTCATAGACCACCACCCCTCCGCAGCCATATTTGACAGTGGCTACGAGGTGCTTCTGCTGAAATGCTGTGTTGGAATAAATTAAGAAGAGATTATCTGGCCAGATGACTAAACTTTGGTTTCATTTGTCTCATTTGAACTTATTTGTCTCATTCCAAACAAGCTATTTGGATATGATTTTATAAAACTTTCCAGACTGATGTGCTTCTCTAAAGACTTTTTTGAAGACAATATCATAATGATTAGATGCAACTCTCTGGAATCCAAGAGGAAGTACAAAGATTTGCACATAAATCACCTTCTGCGTAAAACTCAGATTTATTCGTAAGAGTATGTGTACAGTCATTACGCTGATTGACTGCAAGGTGGCGGTATGAAGAGCTCCACCTGGGAACAACCATAAAAGGAGGTGTAAAGGTGCAGACAACAGCGATTCTCACGTGATCTCGAAACCTTCGGATAAAGTTGTAAAGCACCGCTGGTTCCCGCTGAGATCTGAGATTGAAGCACAAAAACAAACAAAAACAACAACAACAAAAAAACCCTGTATTTCTTTATATCATCAAAACAGGGACAATGTCTCTAAGATCAGAGAAAAAGACAGCAGCAGGTCAGCAAGCTTTAAGGTGAAGACCCTTACTGCTTTTAACAGAAACCTTTAGAAGCATTAGGGTGGACATTCATAGCACATTCATTTTTTTTAGCTAAAGGTTTGCTTGCTGGCTTATTGACTCAGTGCTCTTGCTGGCATGTCCAAGTAGCTTCAGGTGCATTTGGGACCTCTGGCACTGAAAGGCCTTGTTTCTTCACCACAGGTTGTGCAGGACACAGCAGGAGGATATGCAGCTGGAACTGGTCTGGTTTGGTCTGAGCAGGTCGTACACAGGTGCTCTAAACCAGGTTTGTTCCTCCGACTGCAACCCAGCAACAATGAAGTCAGTCAGAACAGGAGGACATCAGGTACCAGAATGGGGACGGGAACCATGACACAATGCTTATGTCTTTCCTCAGTGACTTTGTGTTAGCACAAAGCTGAATCCATCCAGACCAGCAAACTGCTAAAATATCTACTTCTACAGAGATCTGCACACAGGGACTAATGAAGTGTTTAAGGCTGCAAGTCCCGCCCCACAGGTAAGGAGACAAAGTAAGGAGGCTGGAATTATGGAGGGTTAGGGTACGGTTAAGGTTAGGGTTAGGAGGGGTAAAATATCTTTCATGGAACCAAAAATCCAAAGTTCCTTGAAGAAGGTTCCTGCAGTTCAACTTATATTCAACTTAATTGTTTTTACAGCACCAATCCATGAAAGCGTAATCTCAGTACTGTTAGGAAAAAGTTAAAATTCAAGTCCAATTGAATACAATCTAATAAATCCAAATACGATGCAATTCAATACAGTCCAGTTTAACGTGATTTTATATTAAATGCTCACTCATGCAAAGTTATATACAACTTAGGAAACCAACGGACTGCATCAAATCTTAAGTGAAGAAGAACTCCATCATGACAGAAAGAGATCTCCAACAGAACGAGACTCAGGGGACCTTTTCCATCAGGCCACATTGATGTAGTTAAATTGATAAAAGGCCATGACACTGACAATTTAATCAAAACATGGACACAGTTTACCAGTCCGCCTCCATCAAATCTTTTAAAACGTTTACCATGAGCTGAAGGCTTTCTCTGTTTCATGAGTTTGTACAGCAGCACCTAATTAAGCCGCGCTTGAAGTTCACGGATGCTCGACTGTTTTGTTAAGTATTCTGCCTTGAAAATATGTTAGACCAAGGCTTTTTCTCCTTCTTTACATCATTGCATTTCAGTGTTTTTTTTTGCCCTTCAGACTGCATTTCACTCAAATGTATTACAAACCTTTTCTTTCAAGAGTCCAACTAACGTAATTGAAGGTCTAGGAAGTCACACGCCTGAATCATTCACGCCGCCGTGAAAGTTTCTGAAGCAAAAGCCAGCCGATAAACTGATTTATACATAAGCTCGTCATGTTTCAAATCCATCCATCATCCATCACTGTTTGGTCCTTTGCAAGATCACGGGGATCTGCTGGAGCCGATCTCTGTCTGTGGGCGGACGGCAGGGGTACGCCCTGGACAGGCAGCCGGTCCACCGCGGGGCCATGTTTCACATCTGTATATATATATATATATATATATATATATATATATATATATATATATATATATATATATATATATATATATATATATATATATATATATATATATATATATATATATATATACTCTTCAGATTTATTTTGAGGTTTGACTGTGGGTTGATACGGAGCTGAGACCAGCCAAAGGTAGAGTGTCAGAGGATGAGTGATGGAGATGTATTTTTATACCAAGTGATTATCAGAAACTCAACGTACATGACAGTTCGTTAGAGTGAGTGACAACTTTGGGGCTGAGAGACCGACCTAAAGATAGTTGGAGGATAATAATTTTGCTCCCCTGAGGTCCATAGATTTAAATAACCTTTTTGTCATTAAAGATTAACAATCTTCTGACAGCAGATGTACACAGGAAGAGGAATGAGTCTGATTTGATTTTTTCCACTTCGCTCTCTCTGGTATTATCTTTATTTGTATCTAACTAGCTGAGAAAGTTGGAGCTGGGAGGAAATACAAGAGGCCTGATGCTAATGACCGCCACAGCATGCATTTTCGCTGAATCACACCCAGCGTCTTCTTCACGCTCTCCTCATTTGACCTCGATGTTGAAGCGGCCCAGAAGGAGCAAAGGACCGCAGTGCATCACGATGTCACTTGTACAGTTTACTCAAGTGAGAAACTGTCGAGTTGCACATCTAATGGCTTTTTCATATTACATCTAAGCAGCTCTGTTGGGAGCCCCAGGGGCTGCTGACGGATGAGAGGGTTCAGCTAATGACTGGTAAAATCTGGGAAGTACAAGTTGCTTCTTGTGTCGAGGAATAGAATAAACTTGGAACACTGATCAATATTCTAATGACACACGGTTGTGGCGTCATTTTTATTTCCACAGTGCACCAGAGAGCGTACTCATCAAAATGGGGCACGTCAGACATGCAAAGTCTTTTTTGTGGTCCCCAGACAGACACAAAGTGGGAGGATGCTGTAAGAAAGGCAAACATCTTGTTCCAGCAGAGTTCCCGCCTCTGACACGATCTGTCTCGTCTTCTGGAGTTTCACTTAAAGGAATAAAATGATCAGCCTTCACAGGTGAATCAAAACTAGTCAGCGTTATCTATTCCCGGGAGGGAGTCTGAGCTTGTGTGATTGGTTCTCTCATTTTTGCAGAGTAACCCTGTGATGGACTGGTTTCAGTGCAGGTTTCCAGCTACAACAGTGACTGATTCAAAACAGAAACATAAATCACCTCTGTTCCTCTTAAGTCGTCATTTGGAAGCAGCAAGGAAGTACTTTGTATTAACCACACAATTTTCTTTTTGTTTAATTTTTGTTAAATAAATAGTGGCATGGTTTAAAAAAATTACAAGATTAAAAAAAAAAAAAAAAAAAACAACCCTGCACAAAATGTCCTCCTTGATTTCTAAGGATCAGTATCAGTCATGCAAAAATCTATGTTACGTAACGCGTAACGGTGTCAGAACACTGGTTTGGTCCTGAAACCAGTTCTCTGGGTTTTCATGCTCCCTCTCCTTATTCCTGCTGTCTGACACTGCCGGGGCAGATTATAGGTTCACAGAGCACTAATAAGATCATGTGAAAACTTTGATTCAGCAGCAGCTGTGTTTGCAGCGTTTGACTACAAAAAGACACGGTGATGAGCGAGCTGACAGAGGCTTCAATCTCTGGCCTGTTTTGGTCACTCTGCCTGAGAGGCCAGTCGGTTTCCACTTCTGTTTATTCAAACAAACGGTGCTGCATAATGAAATGAACTGTGTTAAGCTGCTGCAGTGATCTTCTGCCTTTGGCCTCCTGCCTGTTCAGTGACGTATGGTCGACTCAGGAACGGTAACGTTTGACAGTTTACAGTGATGACTTGAAGCCTTAATCTGTCATCTGGGGGTTCTTTATCTTGACTAGGTGCCCACTTCTAGAAAGAGAAATCAAAGCAATAAGCTGTCTCCATTTACAGACAGTTTGCCAAACTATAGATTGATGGATTGATATTAGTTTATATTCTGGCCTCTTGCAGTTCAACTATTTTTGACCATACCTCTTCAAAGATCCAACTTTTGTTGGGTGCTGGTCACATCACCAGTCCTCACCAGTTCAAGAACAGCAATCCTAAAATGTTTGAGTGCTTTTTTTTTATTGTCCAGTATCTCTGCACCACACCTGCAGATTCATTTCATTAACTGTCCTCCATGTGTGCAAACTATTGACACCATTTAGTTTCTATTTATGCAATCAGTCAGTGGATTCACTCCAGGACTGTAAACGTTTAAAGAGTTGACTCAGTAAAGTAAAGAGATAGTACACAATCCCGATTTGCCTTTGCTTTGGTAAATAAAAAGAGCACTTTTATACAGGGAAATACAAAGTTTCACATCATTATTTCAGTAAAATTTTAATTATTCAGGCAAACTCTGACATCTTGAGATTTCATGTGTATGTTGTTTTGCTGTCTTTTTGCCTTCTTATGACCTTATTTATGTCATAAATAAGCCTTACAGTCCTCAAACCAGCTCCTGCTGGAAGTCCCCAGAGTGAGGACTAAACTCTGGGGTGATCGGGTCTTCTCGGTCTCTGGGCCCAGACTCTGGAATAATCTGCCCCCTGAATTGTGCACCATCACTGGTTTGGGCTTTTTAAATCCAGGCTTAAAACCTATTTTTTCAGACTGGCTTTTAATACACAGTGTTTTGTTTTAATGTTGATTTTGATGGAAAAACACTTTGGTCACCTTGTGTGTTGTAAAGGGCTCTACAAATAAAAGTTGACTGATTGATTGATAACTATAAAGAAATTCAATCACCCCCAAATTACTGCACGTTACCAAGCAACTCTCGCTTCTGAAGAGCAAAGCCACAATTGCCAGTTTCTAATTTACCAGGTAGCAGGAGTTCGGAGCTTAAAAACACAAGGCATTTATCAGGATCTAACCCGTGACCTTTACTTTTCAGGATGATCAAAATTACTGATTGCAATTAGTCTTCTGTCACTCCCATTACAACAAACTTTGCAAGACATGATGATTTCTTTTAATAAAATTCAGCTTGACCTTTTTATGTATTTGAGGTCATACAATTATTTTCAAAAATGCACACGGTAAAACGTTAAGAGGAAACATGAGAAGCTCCCCGCATAATTAAAGGGGAGAGTAAGAGAGAATATATATATATATATATATATATATATATATATATATATATATATATATATATATATATATATATATATATATATATATATATATAAATCTCTGCTCTACATCGTGTTTATCAGAGAAACAGAATGAACATCAGCGTGTGCTGTATAATAAGTTCAGAACCATGGAGAGTGTCTGAAGGCCAGAGATCAGCACCAGGGATAGCTCCACAGCCACACAGCCCAGTCAAAAGTGGGTTTGACTTCCAAGCAGAGACACTCTTGACTTTTTTATCTGGAGACACTGACTGAACTGTAACCAGCCATAGAGCCTTTTTTTTATCCAGGCTCTCAAGCAGAGGAAGCAATGCCATCTAAGTGCAGGTCAGTTTCACAGAGAAGCACAATAAAAAATGAATTTTTGGACTCTACTTTTCGCGTTAGCTCCATAGATGAAGAGAAACACGATCAGATTCTGAGACCTCTGTCTTCTATACACATGCAATTTTTGATCATTTATAATCGCTGACTTAACTATTAAAACAATTGCAAGATTGTTGCAGCATTTTACAATTAAAATACATTTGTGTATTGTAATAAGTGACTATATGTTAATTTGAAACCATTGATTTCCTCTTCCTAATTTGTTGTTGTGTATTTTCAGGTCTTGTTTTGTAAACAGATTAATTTAAACACTTTTGAAATGCATTTCTTTATTATGCAAAAGTTAATATCTTCTAATTTTAATCAGAATAAAACAAAATAAAACTGAAACAAAAATCATCTGAAAGATATTAGGCCAATACAACCTCAGTCTAAAAAGAACATGCAACTTTTTTCCTTTTTTTCCGACACTGTCATTATTTATTGAACAAAAATGAACCCAAAAAGAAAAAAAAGTTATTTTTTTTAAGTACCCTCATAATTTGATACCTGATAAAGCCACCTTCAACAGCAACAGCTCTCACAATATTCTAGAGGAATTCTGGTCTATTCTTCTTTTGTCAGGTTTTTGGACATTAGCTTGTGCAAAGCTCTCTTAAGAACCCACTATGAACGTTTCAGTTTGGCTGGGGTCTGGACAGGGCTGATAAGGCCATTTCAAAACCTTGATTATTTTATTTTTCAGCAATTCTTATTTGCATGACCCACTTTCAATCAAGCCTTAGTTACTGGACAGAAGGCCTCACATTTAAGTCTAGAATATTCTGGTATACAGAAGAGTTTGAGGTTGACTCTGTAGGATCCCTCTTCGGATTTTATTCTATTAATTAAAGCCGCTTCTGCAGTTGTGAACTCTCACCTAATTTTCTTACAAACCTGGAGAAAACACCCCCCCAGCAGATGAGCGTCCCAGCTTATCTGGTACCAACCGGACCCGAGCACCAAGGCATATCTATAAACTCAAGAATGCCGTTGCCATGGTAACTCTTCCCTGAAGACCATTTTAGGGAGCCATTAAACATCATTTCATGACAGTTGGTATTTGCAAACACCAACTCCTAAAGGAGGTCTGGTATCTATCAGACGTGCTGGTGCAAGAGAAGCGCACCCAGAAATCTCACTCAGGAGGAGAGAAGACAATTAAAGTTCAATATATATCCAGATCAATTTTCTTACAGGACAAGCAAACTATCACTGATCTCCTTAAAATGTTATAACTCAAGACAATATAACATTTCACGAACACCTAAAAAAGAGAGACTGGGAAGTGGAGTGAAATGATTTTCTGTTTCCAATTCCTGTCATTTTATAACCTGATCTTCCACAGGACAGTTTGTTAAATGAAAGGTTAAAAGTTATTATTCTGTGTGACATGACTGTGATATTTGTGTTTGTGATGTTTATTTCATCCTGATAATTAAGTTAGTAACGGCTTGAAATGTTGTTTAAACTTGTGGACTACAAACGATCAAAAGACTCCGTCTCCCAGAATTCAGTGCGCCGGATTCCGGCGGGAAATTTCCCATTTTCTGATTGGATGAAGCCCATCTACCAAACCCCATATTTGCATAAACGCTCATGAATAATCATTGGCTATATATTAGAAGATGAGCCTTTGTCCACTCTCTTCGCTCTTACGCTCTTACCCCTCTTCACTTTTGTCTTTTCTCTCTGACCCCTTGCTTCTTCCTCTCTTAATTCTGAAACTTTCCCTCCTTTTTATTTTATTTTCTTTGAAACTTTGGTGGCGCGGATAAAGACTCTGAAATCCCTTTTGGTTGCTTAATCTTAATTTTCTTAAGTTGTCTATCTTGTTTCGGCACCCTTTTATCCAGACCTCATTTTTACAGAAGCTCGATAGTCGTGCCGCATTGACTTTTGATAGAACAATCACGAGTCTCAACCAACGAAGTAGTTGTAACCTTTTTGCGTGCGGCTGCAGTGTCCAAACGCGCGACGTTTGACACCCGAAAGCCCCGCCTAG
Source organism: Hirundichthys speculiger (assembly GCA_018398805.1). Lineage (NCBI taxonomy): Eukaryota > Metazoa > Chordata > Actinopteri > Beloniformes > Exocoetidae > Hirundichthys > Hirundichthys speculiger. Next base: position 774,360 of record JAGFBZ010002117.1, read on the forward strand.
AACTTTTGCCAAATCCCCAGAGTTTTGCATTAGTGTAACAAATTTTGATTTTTGTTGCCCGTCTTTCCTTTTTGGGGCGCACGACAACTTTTAACGTGCAAATCGAACTTTTTCTGCTGATCCCTGCCGACCAGTCACCAACCGGGATCCCAGTCATCTCAGCCTGCCGGTCGGATTCTGAGAACTGACCCACGAAAGAAAGCGGTACGACCCGCCGAGTCACGCGCTACGTCCGGAGACCTCCAGAGAGACATCGGCTGAACACGATTCCCGGAGAACGCCACTGCGAACTGTGCCAACCGATGCGCCGACGACAGTAAGCCGCCAGACTCGCCCAGGGTAAGGCTGACAGAGAATAAGATTTGGTGTCTCCCAGTGTTGACGGTTCCGACCGGTCCGTGCGTCACGGACCACGTCCGGACCACACTTCCCCATTATTCGGCAGCTAATTAGTTCGAGAACTGCCCCTCTTTATTAATTTGATCACTTTGATAACAGATTAGCTGTTAGCAACCCGTGCGTACCCGCCATCTTTTTTGTTATGATTTTCTTTCCTTCCTTTCCTCTATCGTCATTTCCTGTCATGCGCTATAGCCAAATATGAAGAATTCGCGATGTTGATGTGCCTGTTTATATATATATATATGAATGTCTTATATGTTTTGTGTTCTTGTCTCTGTCTAAATAAATGTTGTACAACGTATTAGCGACTCTGATGATTGATTTTCCATGGCCAATCCAACTCGTCAAGAACCCACTACAAATTGTGACTCATTTGTTCTTTAAGTTTTCCTTCTTTTTACCAAAAGCCGGTGGCACCCCTTGATAATTATTAAAATATTAATAAAGTCACACGAGTCCCCCTACATATATTTATTGGCACCCCAGATGGGACGATTTGCGACGCTGTGGAAAATTAATCTAAAGTCCGCTGATCTAAGTTTGCTCTGAGGCGCACCCAGCAGCGCTCAGACCAAAACCCCCCCGCCTTTTTCTCCTGTCTGCTGTGAGCAGACACAGAGACAAAGGTTGCAGCTACGAAGCGCGTGCCCGAGAGGCCGCTGGACTCAGTGTTGAGAACCTTCTAATGTTATGCATGCATGTTTAAGAGTTTGTTGAAAAGGGCCCCAGCAGGCGAAGTTTCAGCGTATTCCTGAATTTCGTAGCTGCTCTGAGCGCTCCTGTGCGTGTCCGCGGAAATCTGGCGCGTGCACGAGGTTCAGCAGAGCGACGTCCGGGCCAAGCTAACCCGGGGACTGTCGTCTCATTTTTGCGCGTTGTCACCACAGAAATATTGCTTCGCGAAAGTACGTAAAGCAATCAAGTGTGGTAACGAAAATCTTTCCCTTGTACCGTGAGAGAACACGGAAGAACAGCCCCGCCCCCGCGGGCCGTCTGTCCGGCAATCCAGAGAGCTGCAGAAACTTTCGTTCTCCCAGACTAACGTCTGAAGAGAGAATTTATTAATTTGTGGTCACAGTAGTAAAGTCCAGACTTTAGTTTCTGAGGAAACTGGGGTCGGGAGACACGATCTGTGATCATTTGGCAAAGCCGACTCGAGCCAGGCGCGTTCACGCGCTGACGCGCTTTTGATCCGCTCACACAGCGGAAAATTTTGCTTTGCGCCACTGAAGTGTGAAACTCCTAAAGTGAAAATTTGAGTGGACTGCCGCTAGAGATTCAAAGTCCGTGTGGCAGGACCAGTTGTTAAACTTTTAAAGCAGAGGTGAAGTAGAGAACCCGCTGGGTTCAGTTTGTGTCAAGAGTTATTGAATTAACTAACGCTTTTGATGGTGGAAGTTTGTGTCACGTAGAGTCATTTTTGTGAGCAGCTGCGCGCACACGCGACGCGTGAGCTCTGATTGTCGTTTCTGGCCGCTGGCCAGAGGTGAAGTGACTCGTGTTACAGTTGGGAACCTCACGGTGGGCGGAGTCAGGGCGTGACGTGACGACGTCATCGCACTGGTAACACCCTCCGTGACGAAACCCCACGTTTGCAGGTGGAGAAACACCACCCTCTTGTGGTTATTGTCAGAATAACCAAGTTGGTGCTAAAGGCACTATATGTAATAATTTTGTCCCAAGAAAAGACAACAGCAGATCACCTCTGATTATTGAATGACACATTCCAGTGAACATATTTCGATTGAGCAGTCTAAAAAGAACTGTATAAGGCCGACTATCAAACAGGAGTGATAATTCGACCCATAGAGTGCTGCAGCACTGAGAAGTGACCACTAGGGGTCAGTATAGGCTACGTTGATAGTCAGAGAAGCTCAGCTAAGCCCTCAGCCAGCTAAATGCTAACTGAAGCTAACCAGGTCGACTCATAGCTGATCAAGCTAAGTCAGGCTAAGCTAGGTGGCTAAGCTAGGAGGCTAGGTGCTAACACAAGCCAGCTCAGCTGTTTTGTAGTTCATTAAGCTAGGAGGCTAAGTGCTAACTCAGCCATTGGTAGCTAGTTAAGCTAGGTTAGGCTAGGCTAAGTAGCTAGGCTAGGAGGCTAAGTGCTAACCGAAGCTAACTAGGCTAATTTTTTTTTTTTTGCTAATCGAGCCAAGAAGCTAAGCTAGTGAAGCTAGGTTAGGCTAGGCTAGGTAGCTAGGCTAGTAGGCTAAGTGCTAACCAAGGCTAACTAGGCTGTTTGCGGCTCAGGAAGTTAGGAAGCTAAGCTAGTGAAGCTAGGTTAGGCTAGGCTAGGTAGCTAGGCTTGTAGGCTAAGTGCTAACCAAAGCTAACTAGGCTGTTTTGTGGCTCAGGAAGTCAGGAAGCTAAGCTAGCAAGGTTAGGTAGCTAGGCTAGGACGCTAAGCGCTAACTGAAGCTAGATAGATTGGTTTCCAAATTTAAGCCAAACTAAGTAGAACAGATTAGGCTAAGTCAGAACCAACGTTCGGCTAGCTAGGTGGCACGAAGCTAAAATAGTTAAGGAAACTGCCAACAAAGCTCAGACAACGGAGAAAATGGCAGATACCGACCCTTCTGACGGTTCTAGCCACGGAACCATCTTTGATAACCTGGAATTAGCTATAACCGAACTCACGGGGGAGCTAAATCCTGGCTATCAAGAACACGTTGAGCGATTAACCACCACCGAAATCGACTCAAAACTGTCAGACCTAATAGCGGAGGCACTCACCGACCCTCCGAAAGATAAAGCTCTGACCAAAATGCTAGGTAGCATGACGATTTTGCTAACTTCCCAGTTCCTAACAGCACAAGCCCTGCTAGGAAAGGCACGTAGCTCACTCGAGTCACGTTCGCATAAAATAACCCAATCGCAGAAAACCAACGCTTTTCTTGAAACCCAAGTGGAACAGTACAAGTCCAAGCTCAGCGAAACAAACGCTCAGATGGTCCAGCTTGTAGCCAAGCGGGACGAGGCCAGGAAGAAAATGGACGAGTGCGAAGCCGCTATTACAACCTTAGAAATCGAGAAAAACGAACGCGATCAGACAATCGTCACTCAAAGAGCCTTCCTTAAGGACGTGGACGAAGCGTGTAAAGCGTCCCATCGGGAACTCACAGAAGTCCGACGGATAGCTGCAACGACGCAGGAAGAGAGCTGCGCTTACAGTAAGCAACTCGACGCCAAACAGGAACAGGTTCTACTGTTGCAGGCGCAGCTCGCTCAAACTCAGCGCGGGCTCACAGAGGCCCACCGCCAAATTACCGGCTTAGCTGAAGATTTAGAGACGGCTAGAAAAGAGCTGAGGAGGTCCCTCACAGCCAGAACGGCTGGAACACCTCCGCCCTTTTCTATCGAACTAAAGGCTGATCCTCGCGTACCAGGGGCTGGTAGTGAACCTCCTTCACCGCCACTCATGTCACCATTCGCGAACCCGTATCAACCTCGTGAGTCAAACCTAGAGACGATGCATCGAGGGCAGTCGCCCTCCCCAGCGGTTCAACAGGTTCCCCGGGGCCTCCCCGACAGGGAATTAGAAAGGCTAGCCCGACACATACCAAAGTTTGAACCCGTTCCTGGAGCGATAAATGACACTCGAGCATACTTGGAAGACCTCAGGTTCTACCTGCAAAGGTTCCCTGATGCCTCGGCCCAGGACAAAATTTATCTGATTAAGTTGACAGCAAATCGCGAAGTCAGCCGATTTGTTGATCGCCAACCTGAAATTGTTAAAGGAGATTTCGACTGGTTGTGCCAAACTTTGGAGAAAGAGTTCTCCGACAGTGCATCTCAATGTGGTCTGACAGCAGCGCTTACGGTCAAACAGGGTCGACAAGAGCCTCCCCAACAGTACTATTATAGACTACTCGAAGCCTATTTTGGTACTCGTAACGAGCCTGGGATGGAGGAAGAGCAGAACTTCAAGTCGCTCTTCGTTCAAAATCTCCATCCCGCTACGAGCCACCATCTCGGGGTCATGGCAAACCCTTGCTCGTCCAGCATTGCACAGCTACGAGAGCTAGCTTGTCTGGGTTTCCAGAGGCAGAAACAGTCGCATGCCAAGCCCCCTGACCACGCCGTATTCGCAATCAGCGCAGAACCCCTGTCCATGGAGCTCGAAGGGGCCACCAGACCTAAAGCGTCTCGATCAACCCCTGCTCCTACGTTCGCACCACAACATGGGCGAGGACACACACCTCCGTCTAGCCCAAATCGACCAAATCGCGAACCCATCCGCACCAGGTCTTATTGGCCTGACCGTGAACCACGATCCCCACCGAGCGAACGAAGGTGGCGTGATGGATTTCACGGGCCTCCCCAACGGGGAGGGTATCCACACAACAGGTACGATCGACCTGTACCTCACCATTCGGACCACGGATATCGAAACCGAAACCACGGTAGATATCAGTCAGAACGGTCACCGCCCACTTCTCGTCGTCCTCCACCAATGAGAGATCATTCAGATGCGAGAAACACTAGGTACGACCTAGAAGACGAACAAGAGGCCCTGTACCTGACCAAAAACGAAATGAAGAACATTAAGTTGTTATTACAGGAAATGGAGAAGGGACATCCGAAAAAGGAGGTTGATCTCTTCACAGTTTCCGCCGTCAGTCACGCGACCGCTAGACTCAACAACGCGCTGGGCAACCCTGACGCGGGCCCCGAACTCAGTAGTCTTAGCGATGCTGCTCTGGCAGTTGTCTCTCCCAACAAAAGGGGGGTGGACCAAAGTCGTCCCGTTAATTACCCCACAGAGGTAAGTGAGGACACTCCTCCTCCCAGGGCCACCTTGGTCGCCCAACTGGATAAGAAGGATGAACCCGCAGAACAGAACAACTCGAAGGTCCAGGTGGAACCACCTGTCAACCAGTTTATCTGCCACCTCACCGAAAAGGGTTCCACTCGAAAATTCTACCTGTCCCTCACACTGGAGGGCATGATAACCTGTGACGCCTTGCTGGACACAGCTGCAGACGTGACCATCATGTCAAATGCCCTGTTCCAACGACTGCGTCTATTTGCAAATCAAACCAATAAGGATTTGAAAACGCGCCCATGTTCATTGAAGGTAAGACCGTTCTCCCACGAGAACATCATCCTAACGACCGTTTCACTCGTCCAACTGTCCGTTGGTCCCATGAAACTGGTCCACCCAGTCTATGTGTCGCCCTTCGATTCCATACCATTTCTGGTAGGAAAAGACCTGCTTAACCGGTTTGACCGGTTTAACCGTAATCGATTTCAAACGACAAAAGCTCTGGGCTCAAGTCCGACGACCTTTGACCCTGACCGTCCACGAGCCAACAGAAGCACGGTGTTACTTTGTCCAAAACCCATCGGGTGAAACCAAAGAACACCCAAACCTTCCCCAGCCACACTCGATCCAACCACCCGACCTAAAAACTCGGATGGTGGACGAGCAACCAAGTCCAACGCCACCAACAGGTGCAGCTGCTGGACGGGATGACTTTTCGTGCTCTTTTAATGCATCTGAGGCAGTCGAACTCTACTGCCCTCTTGTGGCTCATGGCACCGAACGCCACGAGAACCAGTTAACAGAAGTGCGCCGATATTTGGGGAATGACAGATCAGCCGCCAACCAAGAGTTGCGCAACACGCTGGCGCCACAGAACCCAAATATGTGGTCAGCCATAACGCCCTCCTGGTTCCCCTTAGACGTCGTCCGTAACAAAGTTGTCGGAGGCAACGACCACATACCAGGTCCAGACAGGAACCTGAATGACATCGAGAGCACAGTAGCCGAACACAGCGCCTTACGAGCCACACCGGAGCTCTTCAACCAGGCGTGGCTACCTGTCTCCCTCCCACCCACCCAATTTGCGCCCATCGGCGCAATAACTAAAGCGACCACCACAGGTGACGACGTGAATCACCCTCCGGACCCTCGGTCCGTCGAACCTGCATTCACAACTGACGACTCAACCGCTCTTCAATATCAGGACCCGGCCATTTTATTAGTTATCAATTCCTTAACGGACACACCCGAACCGCAGGCTACGCCGGCAAACGTCAGCAACGTTCCTGACTCGCCCTCCTTAGTAGACATGCGTTCTCTATTTCGAATGGTCACGGGCATCCTACAATGTGTTTCCGGAGCACACCCTTCGCCGGGGCTCGTTGTCCCCCGCAAACAAAGGGGGGAGACGCTAATGCATGCCCATGACACCCCTTCGGCGAGACACAAGGGCACCGAAGCAACACACAGAGCTCCCCTGCAACAACAGGGAACCTCATTTCCTTGGTCTGACCTCCAGAGTGACTGGATGGGACCTTCCACCAAATCGACGCGAGGTAACAAAAACCTCTTGGCAGTGACCCGCGCATCCACCACGTGGATTGAACGCCTCCCAGCCACCAATGACACGATCGAGGCAACGGCCTATATTCTGATGAACCACATCTCCTTTTGGTTCAGGCTTCCAAACCGCGTCGACACCGACCGGGAAACGCACTGTACCGCAGACGTGATGCAACAAGTCTGGCAGACGTTAGGGGCGAAAACAAAACCCCTTATCAGCCATCAACACCAACCTTCGGGCCAGGTAGAACGAACAAACCCATACGTTGCGCTCCAATACCTCGCCGACCTGCACGTACACCCGCGCACGACTTTCGTTTTTGTGAAAAAACGACTAGAGGAAACAACCGACGGTCGGAAAGCCTATCATGACCAGCAAACCTCCCACGTAGAACCTCAGGTGAGTGACGAAGTGTGGTGCTACCGATCCCTGCAGCATACCAGACCTGGTACCAAGCCAGGGAAGCTCACACGAAAACTCCTTCCACATTGGACAGGACCACACACGGTCACAGACACACTGTCTCCAGTGGTGTCTCCGATCGGGACCAATCGAGGCCGAAAGGACCCCCTTCTCAGACGGGTCCATTGCAACCCAACCGAGTTGCACCAAACCCCCATGGGACTCGCAGGGGACCACATGATAGCCAATAGTTAGTAGGACTCATATACTTTCGTTCTCAGAGATAATTAGAGCAATTATCACTCCTGTAACGATAGTTGACAGCGTAGACTGGTAGTGCGATAATTATTGGTTCAACCCCTCAGCGTAGGATAAGTTTGAATAAAGTGTGTCCGAGCGAACTCACGAACGTGTGGGTACCGGTCTACCAACCAGTTGGAAGACGGGTACCTGGTGTGATTCTAAGTTGACGTTTGTTCCAACATGTTTCTAACGACGCCTATGCTCTCATTCCCCACTAGAGCGACAACACTGACCCCAGCGGCCTGATACGAGTCCAGCAGGAAGCTGACAAAAGGGGGGTGCTCATCCATAAACCCCTCGCTCTTGTATAAGTTTCCTTCTCTCTTCCCGATGTGTACCAGTAGAACACCCTTTTTTTTGTCGACTTTATGATGTGAAATATACCCAGTTCACCTAGATTCTTTTTTTCCTTTTTAGAAGTTTTTCTTCTTTATTGTGTGGTCATAAAATCGTAGCCCATACCTGGGAAATATGAATTAGAATTAGGATAGACAATCATAGCCAAAGGTCGAGGCCTCGGCTCAGATTAATCACTGTGTGTTTTGCGTCTGTCTTGTCCTGCATGCCTGTAAAGATCCTCACGCCAAAAGGTTCTTGCTAACGATAAATAAACTTACCACACGAGTAGAATATGGAGCCATCGGAGTGTGCTCACTTAGAAATAGTAACACCGTTATAAGGACGGTAGGAGTCTAGATCGACTGTTAGCGATAGAAAACTGGGAGACACTGATCTAACTCTGTTCAGACCTTCCTTCCTCAGACGGGACCTTTGGATTGATCGACGCCATCTAAAGAACCAGAAGACATCGATCAAAAGGGGGGAGATGTAGGATCCCTCTTCGGATTTTATTCTATTAATTAAAGCCGCTTCTGCAGTTGTGAACTCTCACCTAATTTTCTTACAAACCTGGAGAAAACACCCCCCCAGCAGATGAGCGTCCCAGCTTATCTGGTACCAACCGGACCCGAGCACCAAGGCATATCTATAAACTCAAGAATGCCGTTGCCATGGTAACTCTTCCCTGAAGACCATTTTAGGGAGCCATTAAACATCATTTCATGACAGTTGGTATTTGCAAACACCAACTCCTAAAGGAGGTCTGGTATCTATCAGACGTGCTGGTGCAGGAGAAGCGCACCCAGAAATCTCACTCAGGAGGAGAGAAGACAATTAAAGTTCAATATATATCCAGATCAATTTTCTTTCAGGACAAGCAAACTATCACTGATCTCCTTAAAATGTTATAACTCAAGACAATATAACATTTCACGAACACCTAAAAAAGAGAGACTGGGAAGTGGAGTGAAATGATTTTCTGTTTCCAATTCCTGTCATTTTATAACCTGATCTTCCACAGGACAGTTTGTTAAATGAAAGGTTAAAAGTTATTATTCTGTGTGACATGACTGTGATATTTGTGTTTGTGATGTTTATTTCATCCTGATAATTAAGTTAGTAACGGCTTGAAATGTTGTTTAAACTTGTGGACTACAAACGATCAAAAGACTCCGTCTCCCAGAATTCAGTGCGCCGGATTCCGGCGGGAAATTTCCCATTTTCTGATTGGACGAAGCCCATCTACCAAACCCCATATTTGCATAAACGCTCATGAATAATCATTGGCTATATATTAGAAGATGAGCCTTTGTCCACTCTCCTCGCTCTTATGCTCTTACCCCTCTTCACTTTTGTCTTTTCTCTCTGACCCCTTGCTTCTTCCTCTCTTAATTCTGAAACTTTCCCTCCTTTTTATTTTATTTTCTTTGAAACTTTGGTGGCGCGGATAAAGACTCTGAAATCCCTTTTGGTTGCTTAATCTTAACTTTCTTAAGTTGTCTATCTTGTTTCGGCACCCTTTTATCCAGACCTCATTTTTACAGAAGCTCGATAGTCGTGCCGCATTGACTTTTGATAGAACAATCACGAGTCTCAACCAACGAAGTAGTTGTAACCTTTTTGCGTGCGGCTGCAGTGTCCAAACGCGCGACGTTTGACACCCGAAAGCCCCGCCTAGAACTTTTGCCAAATCCCCAGAGTTTTGCATTAGTGTAACAAATTTTGATTTTTGTTGCCCGTCTTTCCTTTTTGGGGCGCACGTCAACTTTTAACGTGCAAATCGAACTTTTTCTGCTGATCCCTGCCGACCAGTCACCAACCGGGATCCCAGTCATCTCAGCCTGCCGGTCGGATTCTGAGAACCGACCCACGAAAGAAAGCGGTACGACCCGCCGAGTCACGCGCTACGTCCGGAGACCTCCAGAGAGACATCGGCTGAACACGATTCCCGGAGAACGCCACTGCGAACTGTGCCAACCGATGCGCCGACGACAGTAAGCCGCCAGACTCGCCCAGGGTAAGGCTGACAGAGAATAAGATTTGGTGTCTCCCAGTGTTGACGGTTCCGACCGGTCCGTGCGTCACGGACCACGTCCTGGACCACACTTCCCCATTATTCGGCAGCTAATTAGTTCGAGAACTGCCCCTCTTTATTAATTTGATCACTTTGATAACAGATTAGCTGTTAGCAACCCGTGCGTACCCGCCATCTTTTTTGTTATGATTTTCTTTCCTTCCTTTCCTCTATCGTCATTTCCTGTCATGCGCTATAGCCAAATATGAAGAATTCGCGATGTTGATGTGCCTGTTTATATATATATATATGAATGTCTTATATGTTTTGTGTTCTTGTCTCTGTCTAAATAAATGTTGTACAACGTATTAGCGACTCTGATGATTGATTTTCCATGGCCAATCCAACTCGTCAAGAACCCACTACAAATTGTGACTCAATTTGTTCTTTAAGTTTTCCGTCTTTTTACCAAAAGCCGGTGGCACCCCTAGATAATTATTAAAATATTAATAAAGTCACACGAGTCCCCCTACAACTCAATGACTCCAAAGTCCAAACTATCACGCCTCCAGTACTCTGCTCAACAGTGTATATAAGGTCTTTATAAAATCTGCAGAAATTCCTTGCTTGGTTGTCATCCAGCAGTGACAACTTTACTTTGGTCTCATCTGTCAATAGGACATTGATCGACCGCCTCCACCTCAATGGACAGATAGATAGATAGATAGATCCCTTGTTTCGATCCTAAATGGACCACATACAGCAGGTAATGCTGTACAGCAATGATGTATGATGTAACTTTTCCACTCCCTCATTCTGCTTATTGATGCTGCCTGCTGGTGCAATCAACAAACTACCTACCCCTGCCCGTGTTGGCCGCATGATCTCCGGTCTGCATTTTGCTGCTATTTGTGGTTCAAAAACCATTCAACTCTTTTCAGTGAGAACAAAGTGTGGTACAGCGAATATTTCAACTAGGGGCCTGAATACTTCCCTCATGTCTGAGAGGACAAAACTGACGCATAGACACATACCAATAAGTACCAATAATTAAGAAACAGCAGAGGACAAACATAAACATGCAGACAGACAACAAATGAGGAATTACTTGTGAAAAAGCCTGCAAGAAAAACAAACTTTAGATTGGATTTAAAGGCTGTGATGGAGGAGCCCGTTTAATGTTAGGTAGTAACTGGTTCCACAGATGTGGAACAGTAACTGCAAAGGCTCTGCAGCCTTTATGTCTAAGGTGGGACCTTGGGATATGTAAAATAACCTTATCAGCAGATGTTGAAGAAACGGGAGCTGAGTAAGGATGAACACAGTCAGTGATGTATAATGAGACCTGCCCATTAAGAGCCTATAAAATTCAAATATGAAGCAGTATCAAGAGGGCTGCTGTAATATGTTTGTGCTTCCTGAAACCAGTCAACACTCACGTCTACAGATGGTCCAAACACAGCAGAAAGTTATTTCAGACCTACATTTAGTGAATTGGAACTAATGCAATGTCATGAATCCATGGAGAACTTTTCCAGGTATTGAGAAAAAGGAAATGATTTAAACTTGGTGACAAATCCTACCTGAAATATAGTTTTTTTTAGACAACATAGCAGATATGTTTGACAAGGTGGAGCTCAATCCGAAGCACAATCAGAATCATTTTTTATTGCAGGATACTTGAAAGGTAGAATGAGATGACCACAGAAACGAGCAAGTGAGTTTCTAGAATGACCAAAGAAGATGACTTCAGTTTTGTAATTAATAAGCTAGAAGACAATGTTTCCCATCAAGCTTCTTTGTCCTCTAGATGTCCAAAACAAGCTTCAGGGACTACTGATGCATTAATGCACAAACAGTATGTACAGCTTGGCATCATCAAAAACAAACAAAAAAACAAAGAACTAAAACAAAACAATATCACTGCCAAATAGGGGTGTGAAAATGTTTTTTGGATGCCCAATATAATATTGATTTTTCAGCTCCTAATATTGATTTTTTTTTTTTACAATGCTGTCAGCATGTTGTAATGGTTACTTAAATGTGCAAAAACACTAATAATAAACAATAAATTGGTTGTTTTGAAGCAAATAGTTTTGACTCAATTTGTCCTCTGAATGATCAATATCATCTGATGAACATATACAGCAACTTGATTTTTGATCTCTACTTTTAATTTTGATATTAACTGGGTAGAATATCGCGATATATCAGGATATCGCGATAACATCCCGTCGTGACCCAAGTATCATGATGCATATCGTATTGCGAGGTCCTTGCCAACACTCACCCCTACTGCCAAAGCCAATGCCGTGCCTACATACCTAAACAATACTTTTTATGACATCAAATATATATTGATGGCAGAAAACTTTTATTTGTTTTTGAAGTGGTCTCAGAGGATAAACAATGGTTTAACGTGAGTTATCTTCAAGCTGTGTTTGACATCAGTATTAATTATTTTCGATCCCACCACTCACCCATCGTCACATTAGTCTCAGTCATGCTTGACTACGATTCTCTTTATTACATTAAGCACGTATTTTTAAAGCACGGGCTCAGAGAGTCGACAGAAATGGTCACAGCTCAGAAAGAATGATGGCAACACCACTAACTTTGTGGCTAATTTGACTTCATCTGGTCCGATCACATGTTTTGAATTTCTGGGTTCTGCCAGTGTGTAACTACATGATTGTAACAAGGAACTGCTGGATCTACACATCGTGCATGTGTGGATCATGCATGTGTGCATGCCCTCCTCCATTTATCTGTGCAATCGTACCAAACGAACCAGACTTTAGTACTCAGTGGTGTTTGAGCACGCTACAGATTGCCTGGTGTGAAGTTTTTCATGCAGAGAACTGAGACAAGGGAGTCAGTGAACATTTAAAAACAGCCAAAGTCACTTAATAACCGCTGTCAAATCACTGACAACTGTTAAACTGTCAACAAGGCATGCGACTCAAGAAACTTAGTCACCCCAAGCTTTGAACAAAAGTTGACATCAGAGCAAACACAAATGTCAAAGTAAACCTTTTCTTTAATAAAATAAAACCCCAAAATCTCAACAATCTCACAAAAGGAACAGAGCTTTCACATCAGTTTTATTAATTGATTTAGCTATTTTTAATAATTCAGTTTATGAAATGTTGAGTTTAACAACGAGAGGAAAACTCATCATCATGACAAGGGGAGATATCCTCTTATACTGTATACAACACCATCAATGAAACAACACAGTCACATGACAAATCCTCCTCATCAACTTCACTGGAACATATTGGAGTGATTTTTAAAACTTGAGTTGATTGGTCAAATCAGGCTTGGATGTTTGAGTGGTGTGACTGTGGCAATGGACAGTAGACTGATGCTGTTGCAACAAGGTATCACAAAAGTAATGATAGAATGATAAAGAGTTATTCAATATTTCAAAGGATGTACCTTTCATGCCGAAATAATGTCCAAGGTGAGATGAAAGAATGTTGTGATTTACAGAATAAAAGGCAGCAAAAGATCCAGCAGAATCGGGACTGTGTGGAACAGATCATTACTCACCTTTAGCTGAGCTGCTTTTGTATTGTGAAGAAATTTGAAGTCTGATTCAAACTGTTTTAGTGGTGTTTTTGAGGAAAAATGGAAATTTGGCAACAGGTTGATAATCTTGTGGACACTCTACATTAAGACAGTACTAGAAATCAGTCGGGACTTAATGATAAGGTGGACGTTAGTGCCAACTGTATTAAGAAATGGAAGGGAATTAAATCAGGGGTTTCTTTAGGCTGAGTAATGAAAGAGCAACAGATCAATCACTAAGAAAGATGTCACCTACACAGAGTGATGAATCACTACAAAAATGAAGCACTGTATTTATAAAATATGTTCTTAAACAAGTCAGTAAAGATTATTACCTCCACTCCACCCACTGATGACTCCAAACTAGTGGTTTTCAAGTTGGAGATCTCTAGATCTCAACTCCAGTTGGCATCTTTTCACACTAGAGTGTCTGCAAAATGAATCACTTTATGTGTGAGATAACCAGGTGAACATAAATATAGAAACACAGCCAGCTCTTCTTCACAAGCAGATAAACATTTTAATACTATCATAAACCAGCACTGCGAGCAAAATGATATGCAATGATACATCCCTGATAAATCCCCATGGCTGTGAAATCATCGTACATGATTCACAAGTACGGGGAATAACAGACAGTTTAGCAGAAAGCTCATTTAGATGCATTGCTTCAGCTCTTGCAACATTTTCACCTCTTATCTAAAGCTCCCAGGAGCTCTTCAGTTCTGTTGATTTCTGCTACGAGGTGATGAAACTCGCACCTTAAACTTAAAACGGCCTTAAACATGTATTTATTTATTTTTCCCAAGAAAGATTTGGTGGACATGCCTTCCTCAGCATCACTCACAGTCTTGAACAGAGGGCTGCACGGCTTCTTTCTCTTGGTTTTTAAAAACCTTGGTTCTTGGTATTTCTCAGAAACCTCCTTCATTGTCTATAAAACAACAGATGTTTTAACCCCATCATTAAGTAAATCTACAACAGTGCAGGAAGATCCTAAGCCACTGTCAGACATGTGCTGGTTTTTCCATTAACTGGTGTAACCTGAACGTGTCCCCATCATTTCTGAACCATCTCTCTGTTTTCTTTCTGTGACATTTTGTAATGACAATCTGACAAAGTCTGACTCAGTGGCTGTCATGTACGTTAACATCTAACATACTCGGCGACGCCTGAAGGGTGACAATTTTTTTTCAATTTCTTCTCAAAGACCATTGCTTTCTTTCTTTCCCTCTTAGCACTGTGTTAACACACACCTGATTGCTCCTGAACAGCTGTCAACACATCTGCTTTTCTGCAAGCCTGATTTTGATCAATACATCAAGGACTGAAATTTTTTTTCTTTTTCTTTTTTCACATTCAACGTAGAACGAATCGTACCTGTAGCAGTCATATTAACGGCGTGTTTGCTTTGACGTTTCTCTACTTTTATGGCAGAATTACACAAGGGGAGCGATATAAATAAATAGGTTCAACTCCTGGTTGCGTCGAAAAGAGCATCCGGAGCAAAACTTGTGCCAAGCCTAATTCCACTGTAGGGACCCTGAACAGGGAGCTGCCAAAACTGAGGTTTTATTATATTTTTTTAAAGTCACAGTTGCAATGTCACTCAGTTTATTTCTGTATTTTAATTGGAGTTCAACAAATCGACATCCATTTATTTTGTGAGGGGTGGAACAAGTGGTAACAGGTTATTGTTGAGCCTGCAAGTAGAGAGACACGCCGTCAGAGAAGGCTTTCAGGTATTGTGTTGTGGAGAGCAGTTTTATCTCCAATGTCGACCAGCCATGGTCCTGATATTAACTTACTATCTTCACAGCCATCTGTTATCCCTAACTAACCGACTCATTTGGATGCTCAGTTCTGAGTAAAGTGGCCATAAAAGTTTTGAGGCCTCACTGTGCCCAAACTCCAAAACAGGCCTCCAATAGGGTTTAATATCATTCTTTGGGTTTATGATTAAGAGAGAAAGTGTACGTGTGTGTGGGCCAACAGGTACAAATCAAGTAGTTTTTATTTATTTAAGGTTGATGGAAAACTGTTTTAATTTAGTAAGAAGTATTTACTTTTAAGGTACAGGAAAAAAGGGTGTTTCCAACCATAAAAGAGAAGAGTTGAAACCTAAAGAAACATGGTACTCGATTTTACAATTTCTGTATATATAAGTTCTGTAGATTGTTTCATATTATTTATTTTTTCTAAGAAAGGGTCACTTTATTTTTTTCTAGTTTCACTTGGATAAATCCCTGTTGAGGGATAATTGCACAAGATAATTCCATAAAAGTAAACTTACGGTGGTCCTTATTCATTTTATCAGGAGGTATTTCTAAAATTATAATTGGGATAGAATTAGGATATTCAAGTTCAAGATCTCATCTAAGGTTTATGCCAAGCTCAGGCCGTGTCTCATCATACTGAACTGTTATTATAGCTACATAAGCTACAAAGAAGACCAAAATTAAATCTATCAGGGCAAAAAGCCTCCAGCATCTGTTATCTTTTAATGGCATCATTAGAGAAACCAGTAAAGCCATTTTCAGCCACATAATGAAATTTCTGGCACTGAACGATCACTCATTTTCTGTACTCAAGGAGAGAAATTACAGAAAGTCTTTTGAGGCCAAAGTACAAAATACTGAGCAGGTTTTGTAACTTCTGCAGTCCCAATACTTCTGTTATGCACCATAATTGTTTGGTTGATGGGAGTTTTTATGATACATAGCTATGAGGAAACTTCAGAGTAAAAGGTGACTCTTTTTCAAGTTGCTAACTACCATGCTATTACTTGAAACCAAATGATAAAAATTAGATGCCAGTTATTATTTTGTAATAATGTGACTGTTGCAGGAGGACTGTAGCCCTTTGTACATGGGCCACCTGCATAAAACCACTGAGCTATACAGCAGCTCGAACAAACTCAAATATAAAGAAAATGATGTTGTACTGCATCGACAGCTCCACAAATAATATTTTTTTTTACAAATTTTCTCCACACTTTGAACTTTAATATTCATTATTATGATGCAGACATCTCAAACTCACCATCACTCACCCTCACCATCCGGTCTGGTGTAAATGAGAAATATTGTGTGTGCATTGTGAATCTCTCTTTCAGCCTTGAAGGCATATCTGAATGGAGCGTGAAAAACTACAACGCAAAAGTGAAACATGTTTGATTCACTTAATGCTGTGTATTTAACAGAATGATGAAACCATCATTGTTACGTATCTCACCCATCTTGTGGGTTCCTATTCATGCAGACAGTAAAGGAGATGTACTAAACCTTTCTTAAGGGTTATTTTAGTTACTTGTGGTCTAAATGAAATGTCTATGATGTGCTTTTGTCAACAAGTCAAACAAATTCAGTGACAACAGCTCTGTTTCCGACATGGTTTTGCAGCTCTGTATCTCATGTCTATTTTTAGGGGGAGGAGTCAAGTGGATAGGCTAGCACCTCCCCCTAAAACTGGCTTTCTTCTACAGGGTGTCCTTTTTTTGTTTTTTGGTAATTTGCTTTGCACTACCCACTTCCAAGGAATGAAAAAGAGCAATACAATACAATATTTGGTGTTACAGGACCCCACAAATATTTTCAGACTCATGTGGCCCTAAGAAAATTGATAGGAGTCTGTTACATCTATGTTTTTGATTTAGCAATCATTTTAGACTGTCTAAAAGTTTTATTTATTTATTTATTTGGTTTTCAAATGTCCTTTTGTCCTCATGGACACCCGTGGTACCAGGAGGCAGATGACGCAGAGATCATTCAAGCAATTTCATAATTACACAGAGCACAATAAAACATACACATGCAGCACACCAACCAAGCAGAAATCAACACATTTCCACCTAAACAAAACACAGTTCTAACACCAGTAACTCAGTGAACATGTTGTTAAAAGGATGATAATGCAGTGGACCGCAGAGAACCAGCGCAAGCTGCCAGCTGCTGCTTTCCTCAGAAGCCTGCCATCACATGAAAGCTAAGACTCCACAGATTTCAGTGATGTAGGAATCACAACTCCAAAACTAAAACCCAGTAAGCCAGCAGCCAAAGATGAGCAAAAAACAAAAAAACAAAACACAACAAAATAAAGAGCTTTGATGTTTCGCCATCATCAAATTCCTCATCAATTCCAAGTTTCTGACAGTTCAAAATCAGTTTTCATCTATCAGGGCACTTCTATTAATGGTAGGAGCATATAAAAGCAGCCAATACCAAGCCTCCTTCTTAGCAACATACAATCTTTTCTTTGCTCTGATTGGATAATGCCTCAGGTGATGTGTATTTGTCAACTGCTTGTTGAACTTGTTGGTTGTTGAGACGTCATGAAGAGGTAGATGACAATAATCCTTCAAGCCATCCCTGCGAAAGCATACTGAGGAAGTCAACTGACACTTTTATTTACTATTAGTGGAATAAGTATATAAAAAAGAAGCATTTTACTTTGGTGCCTGAAAAATACTACAATAAAACAGGAATGACCAATTGTGACAAGTAGAGCCGAGCAATCTTATTCAATTCTGCGATAAATATCAATATTTTATCGAGTATCGATTTTTCAGCCGCAGGTATCAATATTCTAAGCTTCTTTCAAAACCACCGTGTCCCACCTTTAAAAGCTTGCAAGCAACAATTTGCACTGTTTAAATAAATGAAGCTATTTTTCTCAACAAATCTTTAATTCATCTTTCATTTTGTCCAGCATTTGCAAGCTGCCTGTCAGCCATATAATCTGTAATTGATGCTTTCAGTTCAATGAATTTAAACAAAGTCATTGGAACACTCACAAGATGTCACCAAAATCACTTTGTTCCTTTAAAATCTTTTGGAAAATTATGTAAATGTATTGTAAGATGAATATCGGTATGTATCATATCGTGAGCTGAATATCATGTGTATTGTATCGTGTCACGAGATTAGTGTATTGCTACAGCGCTAGTGACAAGTCTGTCTTCAAAACTGTTACAAAACAGGAAAGTCCATTTTGGGTGAGTAAATGTGTTTCTAGGTTTCACTACATGAATCCAAAGAGATGCCCACTCTAATAGTAATTTAAAAAAAAATTATTTTACCTTTAGACAGATTCATTAAGATGAAAAGTGAGTAACACTGATTATCTTCTCAGAACACAATGTTCTTTTTTTAGGGTCCAAACATGTGAGAAACCTCGTTGAACTTCTCTCCAAAGAGGCAAAAAAAAAAAAAAAAAAAACCCTTAAAACACTCAAGTAGACCTAATGATGCACTTCTCACCAATGTGGACTCACACAAGACAAAAGACCTGGATGCACAAACACTGTTCTCACTTTCTACAGAGTCTGCCTTTGTCACCATCAGTCTTTGTTGCGATCCAACACACACATACACACACACAAAACACACACATCTCAGAGTGAGAGCAGTGGCCTCATTTATAATGAAGCACAGACAGAACACAGACAGAGAAAGAGTGAGAGAGAGAATTTAGTGGTCCCAACAGCTTGTCGAGATTTGGAGATCAATCCTCAAAAGTCAAAAGAACACACACATACACACCAATATACACAGACCAAAGTGGCTCCAAGCTTCACTAGAGAGCCACCATCCATCTCTCACTGTACCTTACACTCACTCACACAAGTCTGCATCCTTATTAGGACTTTACACATTCATTTTGTACAGCAACCATAGCCAGGACCCCAGAAATGAAATTCTGCCTTACTCGGACCCCACTTTGTTCGGTCCCCACAAAGGACACTGGTCCCAACAAAGGCAATGATTATACCAGGTCCTCATGAGGTGACAAAAACAGACACACACACACACGTCAGCAAATACTGTAAAACATTCAGTCTCAAGCTGTGTCATGCAAGAAACATCACACGATTACACGTAGCGGCTCCCCACTGGACTCATGACACCGAGCTAAACAACCGCTTGTGGTGGCCCACAAACACCGGGAACCGTGGGAGCTCCCATACCCCTGAAGAAAGCTGAAACCTTCAAGCAGCAGAGATATCAAGCTTTGCAGGATTAGAGAACACACATTGTGCTCATTTGCAGGTCTGTGATCCTGCCTAAGGGTTCTACTGGAAAAGATTTACATGTTTTAGTGCACAAAAGACACTGTATTTATCTCGCACTAAACACCGCCACAGACGTTGGCACTTTTTTGACCGCTTTGCTGCATTTCAGGCACGCCCTTCAGAATGGCCAAGTCTGCTTTTGTTGTACAGGCAGGTGGTCAAAAATGATGGAGCGCAAGTTCTTTCTTTGAGGTTTGCCAAACTAGCCACAAGGTGAGAATTATGCAAATATGTTTCATGCTGCTGCAGACAAGTGAGGGAAGAGTTCACAAGAAGTTTGCTCTCAGTCAGGACTTTTTACAAACACAGAAAAAGGTGTCTAACACACCCAGGGAAACTGAAAAAGCATTTGTTTTTAACAGGTTTTTCAAATAGGCTTATTTTGATAGACTGGACGAATACCGAGACTCAAACAGTCAAACAGATTAAAATCTATTGTTTTTGATTCATTTTGTGTAACAAAAACAAAGATATGGTGAGAAAAGAAAGAACTGCAATTGGTGTAAACAGAGCTGGAGGAGAGTAAAGTGAATGAATAAAACTTGGTCTAATCGATCAAAATAATCAAAAAAAGACACAAGTGGTTTGGATTTTTCCTCTGTAAACAGCATTCAGTTCGATGTGTTTTTCCACCGTATGACAACGATTTCTCTGCAAAGGTTTTTTCCTCATTTTAGTGCGGCCAGAGCTGAAACAGAAATACAGCTTTGCTAATCCTTTAAAAGGTACAAGACATGTTGTAGTCCCAATGGAGATGTCGTTTTGAAATCATCTGGGAAAAAAAGAAAAAAGGCTTCTTCCAGCTTCATTTCTCAACACTGAGTGAATGTTTTCAATAAACCATGAGTCATGAGATGCACACAGTCCAGTTTATAAACTGGTTCTTATCCAGGAAGGGGCTCTCACAGTCACAATCACTTTTACAGCTGGTAATTATCCCCATCACATACTGTTTATTATTGTTCAGTAAGTTAAATGGTATCGACTGATGAATGACCAAGACGGAATAAGCTGATTTATAGTGGAGACTCTTACCAGTTCTCTCCATGACAACTCTATGTGAGTCAACGTAAGATCAGAATAGAAATATTTTACAACAAGACATATTTAGATAGAAGTACCTAATTCCCCAACTGTAAAACAAACTGTTGTGGAAAAAAAAAAAACACAACCACACCAAAATGCATGAGACAAAACATATGTGGCACACAGAAACACGACCTCGCAGACACTTTTATGCCTACACCTCGTAATTACTTGGCTTGGGTTAGGCAACAGTTTCTTGGGTTTGGTTTATTTAGGGCTTCTTGGTTACATTTTGGAATGAAAACTACCTGGTAAGAGTTGACTTTTTTTTTTCTTAAGCTGATTTGGGCTGGAGCGATACACTAATCTGGCGATACAATACAAAACACGATATTCAGCTCACGATACGATATATATCAATATTCATCTTACAATACATTTACATCATTTTCTGAAAGATTTTAAAGGGACAAAGTGATTTTGGTGACATCTTGTGAGTGTTCCAATGACTTTGTTTGAATTAATAGAACTGAAAGCATCAATTACACATTATATGGCTGACAGGCAGCTTGCAAATGCTGGACAAAATGAATAAAAAGATTTGTTGAGAAAAATAGTTTCATTTATTTAAACAGGGCAAATTGTTGCTTGCAAGCTTTTAAAGGTGGGACACGGGGGTTTTGAAAGAAGCTTAGACTATCGATACCCGGGGCTGAAAAATCGATACTCGATACTGGATAAAATATCGATATATATCGCAGAATCGATAAAATCGCTCAGCTCTACAGCTGATGGTTCATGATATGACTGAGTAACAGCACTGCTGAACCTACTTGTAGGCGCCAACTGGTCAATGTAACACCTACATGAAGACGGCACGACGGCAACGAAATTGCTTGCAAGTGCCGGCCACACTTTCACCAGTGGATCGTTTCGCGTTATACCCCAAGGACATTACCCCCCTGAGAGAACTGTATTACTTGCTATGCATCTAGGGCATGGAAGAAACTCAAGAGAGATCTGAAATTTTATGAAATCCAATGAAGAAGTCCAGACCATCATAATAAATCGATATAGGAGGTTGTTTTTTTCTTAAAAGGCCACTCTGGTTTAACAAAACATTTATTTTTTCTGAAGGACGCTGAATAATATGTTGTCAGGCTGCTACCTTGGTCAGATCCTTCTTGAAAATAACATTTTTTTGTGACATTGACGTGAAGCTAAAATACATTGATTGTGTCTCGCAAACACATTTGTGAGACCTGTGCAGTCACAGCAACCAGAGCAAATTATATGATGTTTATTTGAGCACACACACACACACACACACACACACACACACACACACACACACACACACACACACACCTCTTAGAAGTATCCATCACTCTTGCTCAAAATTAGAGCCAACAACATTTCCACTTAAAAGATATTTTCCTCGAGGATCCAGTCCTCTTACCCATCTAAATTCATGCTCTCGCAGAACAGCAACTTGTTGAGAAGTTTCCAGCTCAAATGAAGGCAAAGTAAAAAAAAAAAACGAACACACCCAAAACACTTTGCTTACAACCATGAAACCGACTCGCTGAGACCGAAGTGTTTCACTTTAACCAGATGATGAAGGAGAGAAAATACCGTGAAATCAACATCTGTGGGAGGGAAGCGTAGCATCTTCCTCGTGACAAAGTCCACAAAAACACACACACAGTACAGTTCGCCCTGGAGATCCACTCACACAAGTGCAAACGTCCACCTGCATGGACTCAACCGCTGAAGACACACACTCATGTCACACAAAGATACTGCATGAGGTGGATCGCATCCACGACACGAGTAAACAAAACACATGAAGCTGCAGCATGTAGCTGATAGTTGGTAGCAGTCTATGACACGCACACGAACACACGAACACACACACAGTACCCTTGATTCGGCGTCTGATGACCCCTAACCGGCACTTAAGCGAAACGGAGAACATCCTCTCCCTCTTTTGGTCTCTTTATCTTCCTCCTGATGCTCCCTCTCTCCTCCTCCTCCTCCCTCTTCTCCTCTCCCTCCTCAGTCAGACATAGTATGAGCTGAGCGAAGGATGGAAAGAGAGGTAGAGAGTGAAGGAGAGCGGTATTGGAGCGCTGGCCGGTCACATGGCCCGAAGAGGAAAGAGAGACGGGGTGAGCGAGTCCTTCTCTCTTTCAGGGAGATGTGAACATACAGCCCATCCTGCCTCTCTTCATCTTCACCTCTTCCTCTTCTTGTTCATTCTCTCCGTGTGGGAAGTTAAAGTCAGCTGCCTCTCTCCCTCCTCTCCCTCACTCACTCGACAACTTCTTCTCTTCTCATTTCTCTCACACCAGATCTCCCTGAAAGACATTTTTTTCTCCATTTTGTATTCCTTTTCTTATTTCCCATTGTGTGTCTATTTTTATAAATGTGCTTTCAAAGTGAAATAAAGAGCCTGTGAGTATAATGGTAGGAATCTTGTGGGAACCTCTGAAAATAAAGTGGCAATCTGTGGGATGGAAAAAGCAGACGAGCCAAAATCTGCACTCACTCAAGTGTCCTCTTGAGGCTCCAAGGGCGAGTCGATCCCCATCGATCCACCGCCGAACATGTTTACAGACGGGTACGAAAGAAAAAGATGGAATAGTATTATCACCAAACAATTCAAGGAAATCTGACTGACTTTGGGTCCATGTAAGGGAGGCAAAATCTCTCTGTGGACTGGGGCTGTAGCGATACACTAATCTCACGATACGATACGATAAACGAATATTCGGCTCGCTATACGATAAATATCGATATTCATCTTACAATACATTTACATCATTTTCTGAAAGATTTTAAAGGGACAAAGTGATTTTGGTGACATCTTGTGAGTGTTCCAATGACTTTGTTTGAATTAACTGAACTGAAAGCATCAATTACACATATGCCTGACAGGCAGCTTGCAAATGCTGGACAAATGAATAAAAGATTTGTTGAGAAAAATAGCTTCATTTATTGAAACAGTGCAAATTGTTGCTTGCAAGCTTTTAAAGGTGGGAGACGGGGGTTTTGAAAGAAGCTTAGAATATCGATACCCACGGCTGAAAAATCGATACTCTCTGGGGGAAAAAATATTGATATATATCGCAGAATCGATAAAATAGCTCAGCTCTACTGTGGACAGTATGGACGGAAACTCTCAACCAACAGTTCAGTGTCCAACACACTGAGATTTTCCCTCACAGTAACATGTCAAGGATTAACCCACCTGTCTTTAACAAGCACTGCAGTCCCTCCTCCTTTACCTGTACCTCCAGTCTAAAAGTCTTAATCATTCCCCAGCAGCCTTACATGGCAAAACCAAACTACATTCTCAATGCTCCCTCCTAAATTTAATTCAATTCAATTCAATTCAATTCAATTCAATTCAATTTGTGATACAAATACACTTGCTTTGTCTAATTAAAGCTCTGTATTATTGTTTCCAGATTTTAACAGTGCAAAGCAGGTTATCTGGATGTCCAGAGCCTTTAATAGTGTTAAAGTCAATGGTTTAAATGGGAATTCATTTCAGTTTTTACATTCAGTTTGCTCCTTTCCTTTCTGTCTCTATTGTGAATCCCCAACGACAATCTCCTCCATCACTTTTTACCCTCTTATTTTAACTTATTGTGCTTCAAATCATCATCTAAGGGGCTCAAGTTCACTCTCTGTCACCGATTCTCCCACTCTCCATAAAGGTCTCTCTATCTTACTGTCATGGTAACAGTGTTGAGGGGGTGGAGTGTTTTTAGAGAAAGAAAAAAATGACAGAGAGATCAAAGCTGCAAAAGCCTGGGCTTAGCAGAGGAAGGGAAGAATGGAGGGACGAGGAGGTGAAGGTGCAAGACAGGGAGGTGAATGCGATATTAAAGGAGTTGAAGGGGTGGAGGAGATTTACAGAGAGCGGAACGAAGAGCGCAGGAAGAAAAGTGGAGGGCAGGAAGTTAAGGAGAGGAAGAAGAAGAGACAAGGGAAGAAGAAGGGGGAGGATGAAATAGAAGAGGCAGGAATAAAAGATGGAATCGAGAGAGGGCAAAAGAGAGGTGAAGAATAAAGCAGTTTAGTTGGGGAGTCACGCCATGGGAGTCAGAGATGATGGCCCACAGAGGAGAGCAGGATGAGAGAGGCGACAGATGAGAGGTGGGAAAAACAGGGGTGATTACAGATGAGTGTGGCAGAGGAGAAAAAAAAATCCCTCGCTCAAGAAAATAAATAATTCATTCTGTTTTGTACGTGATGTCCAAAATCTCAGGAAACCAGCTGATGAACCGATCCCTCAGAGTCCCGAGGAAACCTCCGCATCTAAACTGACGTCTGACAGTCAGTTCAGTCTCAGTGATACTTGCTGGAGCTACACCCACATAGCAACAGTCTATTTTAGGTACTCTTGGTCTTTTTTTTTTCCCAAGCTGCTTATTTTAAATGTAGATACAAGCAGCAAAAAACTCGATCGTGAATTCATTCTACAATCACTCATACTTGAAGACCAAGATCCTGCCCCCCCTCCCCCGGTCATGCAAAGTCAAATGAGAGTTGGCTCTTGTTCTGAACATCCTCGAGATCCTCAGCAGCCAAACTTAAAGTCAAGCCAGTGGCTCAACAGCGATATAAAGGCCAAATAAGTCATATTTGCAGGAAACAACACACCCACCAGTTACTAGTTCACTAGTTTCATTTTGGCCGGTGTAGTTTATGTTGACTCGGGGTGATAATTAGTATGTCTTTACATTTATGATGACCGAATCCGTCCACACATTTGTCCTGTCATGCGTCGCTGTTGGTACCACATGTGAAGTGAGTGCAGTCGGAGCTGAAATGAGGACTAGCGGAGCTCCAATTGGACCCGCCGGGGTCGCCGGCCATCCATCGCCACATAAATACGTTGCGTTCGGGCAAATCTACCGCCACCAGGATGCCATTCACGGGATGACTGACTCTACAGCCCAAGGTGAGCTGTCAATCAAACAGCGACTGGACTCCAGACATTTGATTACTTGATATAATTTTACCTGATGTAGTTAATGTCATGGACGTTAAATCTAACTAAAAAGACCAAAACCACTGTTCTATGCCAGCCCATTAGTATGTTTATTTCTGCTGCTGAGCAGGACATTTTAACATGGAGATCAATGGAGATCTGGTTTCTTTTGGTGCTGGCGCCTAGTGGTCAGTCGAGGAACTGCAATTTTTGTTTCTTCCTGGCTTCAGCCCGGAGGTGGGGATGCTGGCGTTTTATTATGAATATCCTCCGGATTCTCAGCATGTAAAGTGACACCATTTAGCCACAGTCCAGCACCATGTTAGACGTGATGCGTATTTTCAGCAGAGCAGTTGCTGCTGGGTAATATCTAAACCACTCTCACTGACTAGGACGGCCACGACTCAGCGGCTGGTGCGGCGCAGCCACTTCATGGCACCTGCGTGTCCTGTAGGACTTCCCTATGAGACAAACACTAAAGTAGCATGTTAAAGAGATAAAACAAATCAATAACTACAGCACAGTGCCAGTATTGTGCTCATTATTACTCCCTCGGTTGTCTTGAGGCTCAGGCATTGGGCACGGATTGATAGCAGAGGACAGGAGTCTGGTTTCTTTGTACCTAAACACATTCTGATGAGGAAAAAAAAAATCCAAGAAAAGGTCACTAAGAAGGCAGGTTTCTTTGTCACGAATATAAAACAATGGACAACATACAGCAGAACATTAGTGACACATATCAATTCTAATGTATAGAGCTGCTGATGAGACGTGTTTACTATTAAAAAAAAACAATAAGTAAAAGTATTTAAAGTTGAAGTTGAGGCAATGCAAGTTTATTTTAATAGCTCATTTCACACACAGAGTTATACAAAGGAAAAAAAAAATCACATAAATAAAAATAATAACTACATAAATACAAATGGGGTAAGAATGCAAATAAAATCAACAGGACAAAAGAAAATTAGAGGTAGGAAATGTGTAATAAGTCAACAAAAATATATAAGTAAAACAAGGTTAGAATTGAGAACAGATTAGAATAGAATAGATAAGCAGCAGCAGTTACAGGATTAGGATGGCAGAAAATTAAATCATGCAAAGGCACGAGAAAACTCCATCCAACCATTATCTATACCCGTTTTATCCTTGAAGGGTCACGGGGATCTGCTGGAGCCTATCCCAGCCGTCTACGGGCGAAAGGCAGGGGTTCACCCTGGACAGGTCGCCAGTGAAAACTTTTAACTTTAAAAGTGTAGTTAAGGCACATTTATAGTCAACAGGAAGTTTATTCCACCCGTGTGCCGCGCAGATTATTCAGCTCTGAACGCCTCAATCAGCATCAGCAGAATACATCCCAACTGATGGATAACATTGAAATAAAACCCTGATCGGTTATGTGTCAGGCTCATAAACTCGTTTTACTCAACTAAAAACAGGAAGTACAGCAAAAGTTCAAACTGAGACATTTTTCTGTTCAAGATGGCAGCAACACATGAAACACAGACACAAAAAAACAACAAAAGGCTGGAAAAGTAAGTGATACAAAAAAATAAAACTTAAAAAAAACACGTGAAAGAACATCTGGCAGCAGGTCAGCGATGAGACTGGATAAGATAAAACTGTAAGAACATTATCGAGTCTCTCAGAGTTCAAGATTCACAAGATTCACAGAGGTTTACCAGCCTACAAACAACTGTCTGATAATTTAAAACAGTTTCAGGATATCAACCCGTTATTGTCTTCTTCAGGAAGACCTTGCATCCTCCAGAAAGACAGTGATAAACCACACATGGCAACCACTGAAAAAAGCACGTCTTTGTAGTAGAAGAGCCTGGATGCTAATGACTACAAAACAAAAACTCACCTGCTCACCTCAGTTGCCAGGTACACAGTAAACATCACCCCGTCCCAACTTTTCTTCCTTATGTTTTCTGTTTGAATAAATCATGGTTTTACGATACTTGCAGTCTGGTTTTAATTCAGCTTTTCCAAATTATTTGGAATTCATCTTCAGCATTTCCTGAAAAAAAGGTGCTTGGATTGTGTTTTATAACTATTTCAGCCATAAACATCTGCTCTGAAACACAGGAAAAGTTTGAAATCCACATTTTTTACATGCAATTGAATGTCATAAGACATTCCCATTAAATAAGCCAAAGAAATCTATAAATGGTCCAAATGGATGAGATGGTCTCAAACCAAAGACTCTTTGTCATGCTAACACGTACAATGAAATTCCAAGTCCAAACCAGTACAGTTCAAGATCAATAAAAGGCTAATAAACAATCTGTATCAACAACCATATGCTTCCAAACTGAGGTCGAGCTAAAACCTGCTATAAAAAGTCACGTTATCTTGCTAAAAAAAAAGCGTGTTTGTGGCCCCCGGTCCACACAGAACCAGTCTGAACTGCTGCAGCCTCCTGCAGGACCCAGAGGGAGTTACATGTGTTTGGCAGTTCCATCCATCAGCGGCACCGATACACCCCCACCCCGCGTGAAAGTTCCCTTTCACATGAGCATCATGTAGAAACTCACCAGTGCAGTTTGTTGTAAATAAAAGCATCTAAATCTGACATTTAGCTCAGAAGCTCAAGTTTGTTGTTACTGTCTCGTTATTTCTCACAAACAGATCGTCTCCCGGTTGCTTGAACATCCCCAGAAATGTTGCAGGCGAAGAAGACACCCACACATCTGCCCACATAAGAGCATCGCACTAAATATTATTATGGCTGAGGGGGGGAAAGAGGATGAAAGGAGGACGAGAAAACTAAGCACAAAGTTGTATTTTCTCTAAAATATTGTATTCATTGTTATTGTTTGACAACAACTGTGTGCTTTATTCAAAAGTTCGTTACGCAATCGAAACTAAAGTTATGCCTGTAGGGTTGTCTAAAAATCTGAGCTATACGTGCAACAGCAAAACCAGAGGATGCTCAGACCAGAAATGACTCTACAAGCAGCAGTCGGTTTTTAGTGTGATTTCCCAAAGCACCAAACACTACAAAGTCCTCTGTGCTGCTTAAAGACGCTCCTGTATTTCCTGTTCCATCTTAAGGAGAGAGGAAATATATATGGATGTCATTAAAACTTTGATGGAGCAACAAAAGTAGGAGTTGTAGGAGTAAGAGACCAAAGATTTCTTCACAATACCGTATTTTATTATTTGAGAAGAATTCACAACTTGGGTGATGGTTGATAATGAAACAGATTACTCTGTTAGATATAGATCCATCCATCCATCCATCCATCCATCCATCCATCCTTCCATCCATCCATTCATCCATCCACCCCTCCATCATCCATCCATCCATCATCCATCCATCCATCCATCCATCCATCCATCCATCCATCCATCATCCATCCATCCATCCACCCATCCACCCACCCATCCATCCACCATCTATCCATCCATCCATTCACCCATCCATCCATCCATCATCCATTCATCCATCCATCCATTGATTCATCCATCCACCCATCCATCCATCATCAATCATCCATCCATCATCCAATATACATTATCCATCCATCCACCCATCCATCCATCCATCCATCCATCCACCAATCCATCCATTCATCCATCCATCCATCCATCCATCCATCCATCCATCCATCCATCCATCCCATCCATCCATCCATCCATCCATCCATCCATCCATCCATCCATCCACCCATCCACCCATCTATCCATCCATCCATCCATCCATCCATCCATCCATCAATCCATCCATCCATCCATCCCCTGGTCCCCTCCTCCAGCTCTTATAGGAGGATCCTGAGTCAGCTGAGGTCAGCTGAGGTCAGGACGCGTCCTGACCTCAGCTGGCTCCTCTGAAAGCGAAGCAGCAGCAGCTACTCCAAGTCCTTCCTGGATGGCTGAGCTCCACACCCAAAGGGAAAATTTAGCCACCGTCAGGAGGAAACTGATGCCCACCCCTCGTATCTACCATCCTCTTCTTTCAGTCACCTCCCGCTGCTTGTCACCACAGGGGATGGTGGGACTGCAGACCAGCTCCTTTCGATGTCCTCATAGCTGCAAATGCTGCAACAACCTGCCCGTCGATCTCCCGCTCTGTTCCTCCCCCGTCTTCAAAAACGAGACACACCCAGAGACTTTGTGAAATGCAAGCACATCATTTCCAGGTCTCACTCAAGGGTCTTGTACGTATGCGTTCAGCAAGGTTATTAATCACAGCTCTGCCATGTCGCAGGCATGCACAACTGCCTTTCAACTGAGCCGATGTGCAAATGTGCAGATTAGCAAGTAACTGTAAAGCCAAGGTTGTTTAATTATCTGTTCCATAATGACAAATAAAAAAAAACAGCTGAGTTGCAATGAAATAATGAATTAAGTCTGAAATGAGGACAGTTTAGTGTGGAAGAGTATGACAGTTGTGTATGAAAATGTGGTCGATATAAATATGGAAAATACGTCCTGTATCAGTTTTAAAGGTTTGACATATCAGGATGTATTAATAATCCCTCCAGTGTTTTAGTGGATCTGATTTTGTCATTGATCACAGTCTGCTCCTGGATGACGTTTGATTTGTGGGATAAGGAGGCTCACAGACAGGTTCACGGCTCATTCAGTGACTGCAAATGCTGGACTAACCCTAACCCTAACCCCAGCCCTAACCCCAGCCCTAACCCCAGCCCTAACCCTGACCCTGTTCAGGTCCTGTGGCCTCAAAATAAGGCCAAATCACCTAAATCACTTTGTCCCTTTAAAATTATGTGAATGTATTGTAAGATGAATATCGATATATATCGTATCGTGAGCTGAATATCATGTATCGTATCGTATAGTGTGATTAGTGTATCGCTACAGCTTTAGTGGACTTGCTGGGACGTCCACTCCTCGGAAGTCTCGCAGCTCTCTGAGCTTTTGAGCTTTTGATTGCCTGTTTTTGGCTCATTTTTAAGACCAGGTGAGGACCAAATGAGTCTCCATGATGTCCTTAAACGTAAACCCTTGGAACCAGATCACGATGCGCTAAGATGAAGCCTCCAACCTTCGTGAAGGATTCATGCAACTATGAGGAAGAGCAAAGCAGGAATCAGCAGTTTAAAGCTAATTCATAACTAAACCATCACAACAGTGCGTTCCACAGATTATTTCCAGAAGCCAGTAGTGGAAACAGAGGCTCAAACAGATCTTTCTTTTGGTAAACGTTGGTCATTTGGCTGCTGCTTGTGGTTTTCAGGATATTGTTACATTTTCTTTTAAAAGATAAAGGTTTAACATCAAACACAAACCCCAGTTACTGATGAATCCATGCTGTACAGAAAGTTGCTGTTTGCCTAAAAGTGTGCATATTGTGTGTATTTTACTTTATTTTATTTATTCCAACATTGTGAAGTGGTTCTTTCACAATCTGCTACGGTGGGGTTTAGTGAAAGCTGCGTCCCCCATTAAAACTTAATGAGCTTTGTTTTTCCTTCAGTCATCTGGTACCATTACACTCTTTTTTATCACAAACCCAGTCAACAAACACACACATTAACGAGTGTGTGAGGTCTGCAGGATACATCACAGAGACTTCTGTAGCTGGATTAATTCAGCTCTGCTCTCATTACCTTAATCGCCGGTGCGAGGAGCACAATCGCGCGGACGCCGACACACACGCCCTCATGCATATGCAGCTGATGCAGCTCAGTTTCACTCCACATCTTACAGTTTTTGTTTGTCCCTCATGAAAAGCATCAGAGGCTGTAGGATTAAAGACTCAAAAATTACGAGTTTCAACGTCGTTTCGTTCGGGACAGATTTCACATGATGCGGATGAGCGCCGTCCAGATCTTCATTACCTAAACTTAATCAGCGGAAATGTTGGGCTGGATGTCGCTCAAACTGCAGGACCACGCATGGATTAATACCACCAGCCGTCCTCCTTCCTCCTGGAAGTGTTTCTGGGCGTCTTTAAATTAGAGGCAGGCAGATCAATCCAAATATCGATAATATCGATACCAACGCTGCTACTGATATCAAACGATACTCATATAAAAAGATCAATACTCAAGCTTATTTTCTTTTCTTTTTTTCTCCTTCCTACAGAGAGTATCCAGGTAGATGAGTTTGATGAGTCTTTAGCATTAGTTTATATTAACTTTTAAAGTACATGTTACTTAAGTCATATGTTACTTGAGCCAACTCAAAAAAATATAATTAAGACCTTGAAATAACCCAGTACATGTCATGTATCCCATTGAAAAGTGTCATTTAAGATAAAATAACATTAGATAATCCTTTATTTATCCCACGATGGGGAAATTTTTAGAGTTAAAGCCGTGAGGGAAGTGCACACAGTGCAAAAAAAAAAAAAATACTCAAGTATTGAAAGATATAATATAAAAGGTGGACTAGAAAAAAAACATTATGAACAGAAATTTAAGTTCAAGGAATATTTATACAAGAATGTTAAAGACATTAAAAGGTATGGTGGGAAATCTTTTTTGCAGCATTTTTTAAAATATTGCCTGAAAACCTTTTCACATTCCCATTGCACCCACTGAAATAGAATGTTTGCAAAAAAAAACAAAACGTTTTGGTCCAGTCTAGAGGGTATAATCAGAGGAAAACTCTGACCAATCAATGTACTGATCATCTTTACATTTATTGGCTGCCTAATACGTCCATCAAATATCAATGCACTCCCACCCACCCACCCCTTCCCTCCCTCAGGTCTGGCAATCAGGTGAGCGGACACAGCGTTGCTATTTGAAAGCCAGAAATCAAGTTAGCTCGCACAGATCACTTCGTTGCAACAATGGCAGAGAAGAAGACGTCAACCGGCAGCAAAATCAAAGGGAAAACTGTTGTTGAAAAAGCAACAGCCATGTGGAAGCTAACCGAAGAACGAAACAGAACCAGAGTGGTTATCGGTACGGCTTTCCAGCGCTGGCGCCAGCTAAAAAATGAAAAGGGGCTCCAGACCAACGCCAAGGTGGCCCAGTTTCTACTGGATAGCTAAGATGATGCCGTTCTGATTATATGATATTTTAACATACTGATCGGTTACGGGTATTGTAGACCTATTCACCCAGTCAGAGAGAAAATGAAAGATCATGACAAAATTATTGTCAATCGAGTGACATGACAAACATTTTCCAGCATGTTTCGCTAAGCTACCAACTCTGTCAACTAGGCTACAGTACTATGTGTGACACCGTTAGCTAGGCTGTCGTTATCCTTGACGGAGAAGACGCCGTGGCTTGAAGTTAGCCAGCCACTCTGATGCTACTTGTTGTTGGCAAATCGACGTGAGTGCTCGCGAATGCTCGTGAACTTCCGTGACCGCTCGAGACAGCGTCCGCGTTCATGTAGTCCTCAATCGTGTGAAGGCGTGGTTTCGAGGGGTGAGCTGAAGAGGAGGAGGCGGAGCCTTTGGGAGGAGGGAGGGAGTGTATATTTTCAAAATCTCACTTGAGTTGGATTGTTGGAACCGTTTTTTCAAAGATCTCCCACCCTACCTTTAAGTTTGACGAAATTCTATTCTTGGCTTTAACAAAATAATCCAAAAACAAAATTACAAAAGTTCATCATAGATTAAGCTTAGAACACTAATCTTTGTGGCTGTTTGTCTCCTTCGCTGCTCGTCCTCTTCAGTTCAGGAAGCCTTAATCTCAGCAGGTGAAGATGCTGGCAGGAATAAATGGATGATCTCAGAGCGCCGGGCGTCTCTGACTGTCTGCAGAGGTGAACGCTCTCACGGTTTCCACCCACCCTGCGTATGTGTGTGTGTGTACATATGTGTGTGTGTGGCTCATTGAATTATCTCTCTCTCTCTGTGATATTGTTTGTCATTGTCTGCGCTCGTACATGCTCGGGAACACAGTCGATTGTGCTGTCAGGCCTTTTGAATTCCTGCTTTTTGAAGTCTGTTTTTATGGCTCACATCTACCTGAACCTGCATTCAGATGCAATGTTTTTGTCAGCGCACGTGTTTGCTCTGCGTGCACATGTGAATCTAGGCCACATCTTCAGATCTTCACTCAGCCTTTTGCATTACTGTTGTATTTTTTGACACCTCAAAGCAGCTCGGCTGTCAACATGTCCTGTGACATCATCACAACAGTCACATGCTGCGTGACGGGGGAATTGCAGCATATGAAGAACGGTGATTGATTCATAGAAATGTGATGCATGGGGGGTCTCTTTTCTGATGCACCAAATGTTTTTGATCAGGGAAGGTTTTAGACTACAGGGGGGCCAGTTCAGCATCTGGCCTCTTCCACACCGGATCCAGTACGACGCCTCTCCTGGATCACGCTAACGTACTGTTTTCTCGTTGCAACGATCGAGCTTTGACCTGGATTGGTGGATGGTCTTTAAACGAGATTTCTGCAAGTGTTTGTCAGCCCACGCAGTGATTTCCATCACTGAATCACGCCTGTTTCAATGCGCTGCTGCCTGGAGGCACGAACATCACGGCCAGCTAATATTGACTGACAGGGATTTCTCTAAACTCCCAGAATCTTCGGATGATATTATGCATCCTAGATGATGGGATAATCCACGTGCCAAACATTTTTCAAATTTTTTGCTGATTGTTGAGCCTTTGACTTCTGAGACACTCATCCTCACTGAGATGCTCTTCTTCTACCCAATAAGGTGTCTGTCTGATCTGCTGTCAGCAGCTGATTAAGCTAATTATCTCCTCCAGGTGTTGTTTTTAGTATCTTTTCTTCATCCAGCCTTTCGTTGCCCATATCCCAGGCTAGGGATGGAACAGTTACCAGTATTACAGTAAAGTGTGGTAAAATGTTACGTGATAACGATTACCGTTTGTTTGACTTCATCTCATTATCGCGGTTGATTATCAGGATATGTAATATCAGCCTCATTCAAGTCTGCCAGCAACTCGCGACTGTGTCTCGTGTGAATATGTAGCTTGTAACATCGGCATCGTAACATAAGCATGGCGGAAAGTGGTGATAGCACACAGGACATTTACCAACCCACTAGAAGGATGAAGTTTTTTAAGAATGCAGAGGGACAACTGGTGGAGGACAGTTATTTTGTCCGCAGAGCACTTGTTTACATTTTATTGTAATTTGTACAAGCAACTTGAAGGAGCTAAGGCTAATGCTTCAAGCTACTGAGATGTTTGACCAAGAGTATCCTGGTTGACGCGCTTCGCTAACTCACATTTCGTAAACGTTACCATTGCGTGTTGATCAAAAAATGACCAGAACGATGTTCTTATGATGCAGTTAAAATATTAATTTATTCCATTAACTGATCCAACAACCATAACACCGGCAGTTAGCGCCACAGCGGTCAAAAACCTTTTGCCCTTCCAGGTCAAATACCTAACCAATAACAGGCAGCTACCTTTATACCTGACCCTCAGGTAACAACACAGCGACACCCACAGACACACAGAGTGAACTACAATTCAGAACAACATATTTGGCTCCTTTACAACTGTTACTTTATTTGCACATTTATACGTATTTAAGGTTCATCTAAAGTCAAAAGTTTATTTCATTTAAACTTGCACTATAATTTTTGTTCCTGATTATTGTTTGTATATTTTGACCTACTATGGTTGTTAAAGTGTTTATTTAAATTTGCATCCGACAAATTAGCTTTGTTCCTGTTATTTATTTTGTTCATTTAAAATAAAACCTCTTTCTGTGCCAGTTGTTTGTCTTTTTTAATGTGAAAGTTTTATTTTGATAAAATTTTGGCTTCTGATGCTTTAGTATGACAAGAAAATCACAAGATTTTGTGAAATTATTTAAATGTGATTTTTAGACATTTGTACAGCAATTAAGAATATCGCAATAATATCGTAAACCGTGATAATTTGGTCACTATAATCGAAATATCAAACCGAGGTGTTTGAGTCACATTCGCTGCCTTCAAGGCCACATCTTTTCCAGGAACGTCCATGCATTTTTCAGCAGGACAGTGGAAAAACCACATACTGCACACATTACAAAGGAAGGAGGCCTGACGCGTCCCGAACTCAGAATATGTGGAGAATCTTTAGCTGTAAAGCTGTGATAATGAAGGCCGAGTACTGTTTCACACTTGAAGACATGTTTGCGAGTAGAGTGGCACAAATAACGACTGTAGCACTTCATTACTCGGCATCCTCACTGCCAGAACGGATTTTAAATGTTGTGAGAAGACATGCCAACGTGACAAAGTGTTAAAGGTTTTATTTTCCCTGTTTTAATGAGCGTCTTGCCCAAAATCAGACAGGCAGCACGGCCCTTTAAAGGGATTTAAAAAAAAATTATAATAATCATTTCTCTCAGCTTCTCATGTTTCTTAATCTTAACCAGGCTGCATGAAGACCTCGCTGTGAGTAGAACATTAACGACAACGATGTTACAGAGCCAGCTAGATAAAAGTGATTTTAATTTACTGTCCCTAGGAAATTAAACACTAAACTGTTGCATAACTCCTGCAGCAGCTCTGCAGGGAGACGTTGCACCATAAGTGCAGGGTTTAAGGAGGCTTTAACTTAACCGTCATGAGGAAAAACCGCCGTCGTGTTTCATTATTCAGAAGAAGCAGTGAAGGTCGTAATGGAGGGATAATGGAAAAAAAGATCGCTGAAGGAGAGTAGAAGGAGGGAACACAGTGCACGTGAGTGTGCATGTGACTGTATTGCCAAAAGTATTTGCTCATCCATCCAGACGATCAGAATCAGGTGTTCCAGTCACTTCCATGGCCACGAAATTGCATGAATTTCCTCTCTCCTAAATATTCCACAGTCAACTGTCAGCTGGATTATCAGGAAATGGAAGTGTTTGGGAATGACAGCAACTCAGCCATGAAGTGGTAGGACAGGTAAACTGAGGGGGCGGGGTCAGAGGATGGTGAAGAACATAGTGAGAAGAGGTCACCAACTTTCTGCAGAGTCCATCACTACAGACCTCCAAACTTCATGTGTCCTTCAGATCAGCTCAACAACAGAGCAGAGAGCTTCATGAATGGGTTTCCATGGTGACGCAGCTGCATCCAAGCCAGACATCACCAAGAACAATGGAAAGAGTCAGATGCAGTGGAGTAAAGCAACCACCACTGGACTCTAGAGCAGTGGAGGAACGTTCTCTGGAGGGAAGAATCACACTTCTCCATCTGGTAATCTGATGGAAGAGTCTGGGGTTGGTGGTTTCCAGGAGAATGGTACTTGTCATTTTGGACAATTCCATGATCCCAACTTTGTGGGAACAGTTTGGAGCTGGACCCTTCCTCTTCAACATGACTGTGCACCAGTGCACAAAGCAAGGTCCATGAAGACATGGATGGAAGAGTCTGGTGGATGAACTTGACTGGCCTGCACAGAGTCCTGACCTCAACCTGATAGAAGACCTTTGGGATGAATTAGAGCAGAGACTGAGAACCAGACCTTCTGGTCCAACATCAGTGTTTGACCTCACTAATGTTCTTCTGGAAGAACGGTCAAAAATCCCCATAAACTCACTCCTAAACCTTGTGGACAGCCTTCCTAGAAGTGCTGAAGCTGTTCTAGCTGCAAAGATGGAGCCACGTCATGTTGATTAGGAATGGGAGGAGCTAAAGATCATATGCGAGTCAAGGCAGGTGAGAGAATAGTTTTGTTTGCTGTTCCAAGAAGAGCAAACAGAGAAGGACAAACAAATTTAGGAGCTAAACTGATTCACAAACAGCGAAACAGTTTGGACACATGGGGACATGAATGTTAGAGAGCTGAAATGCAACAATGAGCAAACGCACCACAGAGCTTCGCATACGTGACCGAGCAAACAACACTTTTGCATCACACCACCCAGACTTAAAGAGGCAACATGAACAGATCTGTGAGGAATCCTTCAAGTCCCATTTAAGTCAAACGGCTTTCTTCCGCTTCCTCAGACAGAAAATTGCTTTCCCTCCCTCTTTGACCTCTGTCTTTCTCTTCCTCTGTTGCTCCTTTAGCCCTCTTGTCATCTAAATGTCAGACATTTCAACCACTGATTTCTCTCCAATCTGCCCTTTTTGTCCTCCTCAGCCATTCTCACCTTTTCCCTTCTTTTCATCTGAAGCACTTTTTTTCCCTCAGCCCTCCACTCTCTTTTCCATCATTATTTTTTTTCCTCATTATTCTTCTTAGTCATTTATTTCACATTTATTTCCATCTCCTTTACATTTACCCCCTAAAAAAAACTCCATTTTATTTGCATCTCTTCATTCATCCATCCGTTTCTTCCTTTTCCTTCCTGTTCTTTTCTAATCCTTCTCAATGGTCTTGCCTCTGTCTTTTTTATATCTTCTGTCTCTTTAACACTTTTTTTTTCTGGCTTTTAGAGCAACGAATGCAAACAAAACCAACAGCACCCACTGCTGCCTCCACCCTATAGTGCACCAACGAGCCTCCACGTTCTCCTGTAAAGCTGCTGCTGTCTTTTCTCTGTGCTGCAGCAGTTTTTCTGAGCAGCCACAGCTGTCTCCAATCAATGGTCTTAATGTCCAATATTGTCCCGTATGTAGAACGAGGACAAGGTTTAAAAGCACAGTATCTGCATGAAACTGGCACTGCTGCTTATAAAGCTGATGCACGAATCGTTTGTCCCTGCGTTCAATCTCTAACTGCTGTTTCATCTGCCCACCTGTCATGTGAATTAGAAGACCAAAGACCCAGCTCATTTGGTCCTAATCTGGGATGCTTTTGGCACAGTTACAGCACCGGCCAGACGTGTCCCGAGGGCATGAACTGAGCCAAACTTGGATTTTAATTTGTGCTGTATGGCTCAAATGTGGCCCAAATTCCATTTTAGATCTAATTTTGACATGAGCTGCATCAGTAGAGTGTGAATTGTGTGTGTTTAAGCTGGTATTTAAGAGTGACATATGATCATATATTAGAGTTTGTGTATAACAATCAGTCCTGTCTGTCTGTGCTGCTGACGTCTGAAAATCTGAAATGTTATGGGTTTCCCTCTTTGCAGGGTTCTGTGATGTCACAGATCCAGAAAGGAGCATAATTATCCAACATCGCTCTTTTTTATCTCCACCCAGCTTCACGTCATCGTGCATGTGCTGCACTTGAAAAGATAAAGCCACAAAGCTGCGACACTGATCTAAAAAGAGGTACAAGTAACGCGCAACAGGTACGCAGTCTGAAATCACCTGCAATAAACTGGCGTAAAAAGATATTTAGACATGGAGATCTAAGAGTTCAAAGCAGTAGCGAGAGATCTAAATTAAACAGCAACCTACAGATTAATGATTAACAGATTAAAAATGCCTGCTAATAAATGCCATGACTCAGGGTAGGTAGGGAGGTCCCACTGCAGATCCAGAGGCTACAATTTTCTTGACCAAATCTGACTTCCTGTTTACATCAAGTAAACAACTGTGGATGACAATGGCGGTAGACGGGAGAAGTTTCAAATGCTGAATTACAATCAAACGGGAGGCTCTAATGCCTCTTGAACAGCTGGGAGGAGTTTTGTTCAACCAGGCAGGTCCAGGACGTCTCCCGGCTGGCCTGAAAATATCTTGGTTTCCCCTCAGAGGGGCTCTCAGGACCGTTTGAATTCTGGTGATATGAACTTAAGAAAGAAAAAGCTGCTGACAGATGAAAAGTGCTTCACCACCTGCTCTTCGTCAGTCACCTGATGCTGTAGTAAAATGTCAGAAACAAATATTTAATAAGACAAAACTGGGAAACAATACTGAAAAAAAAACTCTTTTTGCATCTTGAAAGTAGAAGTGCTACCAAAGAGTAAATAACACTGAGCAAAACTTTCTTTTTCTCTTAATATATCAATAAAAAGAGAGGAATCCTCTTACAATCTATCCATGGTCTCCACAAAGATACATCACTCCACTGTTTCTGGGAGCTTCATCTATTAAACATTCAAGTCTCACAACTCCAAAAAAAGTTTTACAGAAACAGTAAACCCAATCCTGACCCTGAGCTCAAAAGAAAAAAGAAGACTTGAAACTATTTCCCTGACTTCAAGAGACCTGTCCTGTCAGAGCACCTTCCTTTACAGCGGCTGGAATTCATTGATCATTTGATTTTGACACCTTTTTTTTTTAAAAAATCCAACACTTAAAATAAAGAATAAAAAGAAATTCCAGAGATCTGCCCACTGACTTCACGAAAACTTCAAAAACTTCCTATCCGCCCCCTAAAAAACACTGTCACGTTGCAGGTTTTAAAGCAAAAAACAGCCTGAAATGAAATGATAAAACGTAAAGTCCGTTTCATGCGAGGAGGCTGGGAGCAGCACAAAAACTTTCTTTCCAATGACAGCGTGAGCAAATGTAGGAGCTCTGAGAGAGCACGCCACGTTCCTCCTGCTCCAAACGGCATCGAGAACAAGTCAGAGACGAGCTTTTTCAGCTTCCTCCTCACTAACGGTGGAAAGTCTACTCAGAGGAAGGAGATGCTCTTGAACGCATCGTATCATCCTGCCCATCACTGCCCGGAAAAAATACGGTTCACATTTCAAAAGGCCATAACTTGAAAGCAGTTTGAGATAAAGGTATACTGTCAATGAGAAAATTGTTCAGCATGACTTAAAAGTCTATAATGGAAGTGAAATTATACATCTGATTTGCATATTATGACGTCAGAAGGTGGCGGCCATATTGGAAAGTCTTCAATTTTGGTTTCAAAAGGCTATAACTTTAAAGTGGTTTGAGATAAAGGCATACTGTAATTGAGAAATATCTTCAGTATGAACCAAAATTTGGAATGGAAGTAGATTTGTCATCTAATTTGATTATTGTGACATCACCTGCCCAAACCTGCGCAGTAGTCCTCAATTTCAGATTTTTCCTGCAGCCCCCTGCACAATGAAAGCTTTCATTTCAGGGACAATAAAGTCATGAAATCTGGAGTTTGGTTTCAATTAGGGATGGGCATTTGGTCGAGATTTATTCTTCGATCGTCGGGAGAATTAATGATTAAAAATCGATTAATCATTGACATTTTTATATTAAAAACTATCACAAATTCTCGATATCTACGTGGCGTTTGTTTTCCCCTTTGGCCTGGTTGCTATGGCCCGCGCATGCCCAGATGTGTTCAGTGAACCGGATGTTTGTGGTCGACAATAATGTGACATTTCCTGTTTCTTTTCTTTAAAAAAAACAACGATAATAAAACAAGAGATATCGAGGAGACTACGTAACAAGGACAATTTATATCAAGGCGCCAGTATTACAGGCTTTTTGTTTCTTAAAAAGATGCGCTTGCTGTGTGCTCGATGTGCACTGCAGCTCCTTCTGGTCCGTGCTAACACCGAGTTCAGGCTAGGCTAGGCTAGGCTGATGATGAACCGCCTCCACCGTCCTTTACAAGGCTTGGATGCGCGTTGTTCAAGTGATACATCATTGTCGTTGTCGATTAATTGTATTTGTAATTTGCATTGCAGTGATTGCAGTACACTTGCTCATTTTCTAAACGAAAATGGTCCCACGCCACACTTCACCGCGACCGCTTCATGATTAGGCGATGACCTACAGAAGCTCGCGTGTAACAACTGAGGCCAGCCAGGGTACGATGGTGAAATGTTGCCCCCTGCTGCCAAATTTCTATCGGTGGCACAGCGAAATGCATCGCATTGTTTGAGGATGTACTGAGAACCTACGTTTGGATTGTTATAAAAAAAAACAAAACAAAAAAACATTCGGTTCATCGACGAAAATTAATTTCTTCGACCAAATTCTTAATGATCAATCATCGATTAATCGATTAATTATGCCCATCCCTAGT
Organism: Hirundichthys speculiger; assembly: GCA_018398805.1. Classification (NCBI taxonomy): domain Eukaryota; kingdom Metazoa; phylum Chordata; class Actinopteri; order Beloniformes; family Exocoetidae; genus Hirundichthys; species Hirundichthys speculiger. The sequence continues at coordinate 815,538 of JAGFBZ010002117.1, forward strand.
TTCAATATTTCCCTTTCAAAGAACTGGTGGCCATATCTGTTTGTTTCATTTGTAAGGAGGCTCCGGAATTCATCATTTGGAAAAGGGATGAAATCAATGAGCTCAGAGTTTGTCAGATCGTCTACACAAAAACCAACAGGCTGATCAAAATTTAGGCTCCACTTTTGATACTCTTCCTCTTCTCTCAACAACTCTCAGCCACCACCACATCATCATCATCATCATCATCATCATCAACGAAAACATTTTCTGTTTTTATTTACATTTATTGAGCTTCCTTTTTAAATTAGAGTTGTTCATTCAAATGTGTGTATTTGTATTTTATTTATCATTTTATTGTCGAGGAAGGTGTATTCATGCAGATACACTGATATACGTGATATAAATTATCAAACTGCCCCCCGTTCATTAAGCAGGTCCTGGACTGTAACCATGGAGAAGCTCCGGCTCCTTCAGCGCCGCTCGACTCCACCGGTCCTCACGCAGGAGGTGAAATAACGTGGCTGAAAAATGTAATGTAGCCAATTTTCACTGATAAGCCAATGCAAGAGCAGTCAGGCTGTAAAAAGGAGAGCAGGTGGCAGATCTTCAACCTAACACAATGCATTTCTGGTTAAACAGGTTTTTTTTTTTTCTTTTCTTTTCTTTTTAAATGTATCCAGCACACTGAGCTGGCTCTGCGTTTTTTATGCAACACTTGTTAGTTTTGGTGTCGACACAATTGCCGGCTTGGTCGTCTTCCTGCTATCCTGGGCATCCACCAGCCGATCCACCTCTTGACCCGGGTGACTCAGAGACGAAGCAATTTGCCAGTTTTTGCCGTCAGAGATTGCTGAGATGGCCAGACCCTGGATAAAGTGATTCCTCTCCATCTCTCTTATTTATTGTTTTTTCTGTGAACAGCCCACAGTCAGCGTTCAGCCTCCACAGTCCTGTCAAGTACCCATCAGCACAAGTGCTTTCTGTCAGGCAGCTGAGAGTTTATGGTGAGAGGTTTGAAGAAAAGACAAAACCTTTCAAACAACGTTGAACAGCGTAGAAAACTGGCGAATGATGATTGCATAACATAAGATGTTGAAATGCTGAACTTCACGGCAGAAATCCTGATTGTAAATGTATCTCACTAAGAAGAAATGTTCTATTTAGAAGATCTAAGATAACCAGAGATGCTCTTTCTGAAACATTGCTTTGATGTTGGTGCTGGGGAGAGCTGAGCGATTTTATCGAGTCTGCGATATATAACGATATTTTATCGAGTATCAATTTTTCAGCCGCGGGTATTGATATTCTAAACTTCATTCAAACCCCCGTGTCCCACCTTTAAAAGCTTGCAAGCAACAATTTGCACTGTTTAAATAAATGAAACTATTTTTCTCAACAAATCTTTTATTCATTTTGTCCAGCATTTGCAAGCTGCCTGTCAGCCATATAATGTGTAATTGATGCTTTCAGTTCAATTCATTCAAAGTCATTGGAACACTCACCAAAATTACTTTGTCCCTTTAAAATCTTGCAGAAAATGATGTAAATGTATTGTAAGATGAATATCAATATATATTGTATTGTGAGCCGAATATCGTGTATTGTATCGTATCGCGAGATTAGTGTATCGCTACAGCCCTAGTGCTGGGTGTTGAGGCCAAACAGCCTGTATCAGCCCTGCATGTTAGCTTGGAAGATGGAGGCCGAGGCGCTCACATGCACCGGTTGGAAAGATGCCTGATAATCAGATTCTGTCATGAAGAAAGATGACAGGAACATTTTTGTGATGTGAACATCTCTACAGCTGCTGACGGCTGGACTGCTCGTCATAAAACACTTCTCAGGATGGTCATTGGATTAATGAAGTTTGCACGAGAAAGCTGCCGTGCAAACGCATCAGAGGTAAACACACTGACTGTCAGTGCAGAAATCTAACAGATGCATGAACGGACTCGCCAACCGAGCATCAGCCGCTGTAATTGATGGTGGAACAAGACGTTTAAAACGGACCAGCCTCTCGATTCTGACCGTGACAGGGACGATGCTGCAGATGGCCTCTGAAAGAGACGGAGGTCTGAACTCCAGGTCACCAGAAGTAGCAAAAATTACATGATGTAAAATACAAACACAAAGGTGGATAATATACATTCAGTCATCTGCAAGCACACAATGATGAGCAACAGGGGGGCTTCTCTGGTCACAGCCAGAGCTGCACAAATCAGCAGAACGTTGATAAAAGGAAGGTCAAATGTCAAATAAGAGAAAGTGGATCAACATTGTGGATCAACAAGATGCTGAACTGCAACTAAACGCCACAACATTTTGCCAGACGAGAAAAGTGGCAGTCCAATTTACAGAAAAGCAGGGAAATTACAGCCGGGGCTGCAGTTCCAGAAGCTCAGGAAGTTCTGGTGCAGCCCCAAAACTCCACCCACACACACTTCTGTAGCTTCACCCTGAGAGACGAAGCGGGGGTGGGGTGGTGGGTGACAAAGAGAGCAAAGAGCGCTGAGGGTAGAGAGATGAGATGAAACAGGGAGAGGATTTAATACCTAAATTTCTCAAGTCTCATGAGGGCGCAGGAGCCAAAAACAAGAAAAAACCTCCAAAAAATCTGATTTCTCACTTTCAAACGCATCAAGGATCTCCTAATCTAGACCTGCTGACATTCAAATCCACAGTGATGTAACATCCTCCCAGTCCTCCTGCTGCAGAGGAGTTCACATGAGAAAAAAGAAGACGAAAGGGACCAGGTTATTTTAAACTGTGAAACAAATGAAATGGCCTGAAATGCCAAATTATGCATTTTAAGTTACAGCTCCTTGTTTTTTTTTTACAGTTACAGTTACAGCTCCTTGCTTTTTGTGTGTGTGTGCGCAATGACAGATGAAGAAAAATGAGACCTCAGCAGCAGAGGTGACACAAATCAAGATGACACCGAGGTGCTGAAGAGTCAGAAATGACCCAAACGCCCTGCTGGGTGTTCTCATATTTCCTGCATCAGGACCAAAAAAACCCCCAAAAAAGCTAACATACCACAGAGATGAATGATTTAATCAGAAAGAAAAGTCATGTTTGCATCAAGTCAGGACATTGTGGGCTCAGTTTCCAACATCCAACATAGTTCCAGCTCCACTGCCACGTTTCAAGCATCCGGCGGAGTCAAAGGCACACCAAAGAGATAAAGAGCCAGACGTTTTACTACTGCTTCCATTGTTCTTGACAGCTGAGTGTTTGCTTAAGTGTATAATATTCATAACCCCCCCCCACCCCGTCGTGTCTCGAGTTTCTTAGTGAAGCCAAACCAGGAGGGGTCTGGTTTGTGGCCTTTGGTTTCACCACTGTCTTTGGGAGATGATGTGGTTCACAGTGGTGTGAGGTGATGGGAGAAGGGGGCGGGTTGCTCTCCATGCAACCCAAACCCCGGATGAACCAAAGCCAGTGAGTTGATTCCTCCTGCATCTACATCTACATCCGTGATCCTCCAGGTTTCCGTTGGTCGTCTGCCAGTTAATCTGCTGCTGCAGAGAAATCTTGTCCTGGCGGTAGACGCCCCCCACTGCCAGATTATATTCACCACATTTCTGATTTATAAAAGGTAAATAAGCAGGCTCAGAGTTTTGACCTTGTTAAGTCTTCAGCTCCTGTTGTTCTTGTTGACAATCGACAGTCGGAGGTTTTCACGAACCTTCTTCGTCATGTAAATAATGCTTTGCGCGTAGCTAAATGCCTCCTCACGCTGGGGACGCTGTTACCTTTGCAGCCTCGGTCATGATGCGTTTTTTGGGTCAAAGTGATCTCTTCTGTCTCCGGTCACATGTCACGAAGGCATTTTGTTTCAGCAAAGATTAAATGTGAGAGGCTCTGAGTTGTGTTGATCCCTCAGGCACAACTGGGTCCGTTCAGTCACAGGAAAGAGTCTCAGCTTCTGGTTTCTACGGTGGATTGATCCTGTTAGAAATCTCTCTTCGATGGTTAGATTCTTTTATTAACGCTTCCTTTTAACGGCGCGAAGTCTCCACGTTAAAATGCCATCCTTCATATCTGCAGCAACAAAGAGCACAAGCAACCGTTTCAGTCCCTGCGAAGATGTGCTGCAGTGATTGCATACGTTGATGCAAGACTGTGGTGGGAGAAAAACTCCAAGATGTTTCTCTTAAAGTGTCTAACGACTTTAAAACAGCATCATTCTCACCTTCACTTGACTTTCTCCTTTTTTCACATCGACTCCATCCATCCCTAATTTGTGTATATGTGAGTTATTTTTATGAGCTCTGGTGAAGAAACACTTGTGCGTGATAAAAGTCCACTTTTGAAGACTGATCCCTCATGAAAGGAAGGAACAAAGGTTTTCGTTCCTCTGTGGCGCCAGTTCCTAAAAATTCCTACAGTGAATTTAAAGCCTCCACAAAGTGAATGTGTGCGACAGAGAGAGAGGCTAAACTTTTATCTGACTTCAAAGTTCTTCAAGCGCTTTTAATACATTCTTTTAAAACTAGAAAATGACTGATATTCCCCACCCTGCTTGTATGTATAATTGATGGTAACATTTCATTTTGTTCACCAAATGCAACTTTGCAACTCTTCACTTCGTCTCTTTTGCTTACAGCAGATTTTGTAAATGACTTTGAAAAGTCCTGGTTCTCACTTAGTCAGAGTATTTTATGTGAAATGAAATTATCAAGAGACTGCAGCTCAGATCAGTGGTTCGACCCCTGACCTCTACGTCTACGTGGAGGAGGTAACACTGGGTACGATATTTACGCTAGCTTGCTTTTCGGCAACAAAGCTGTAAATTCATCCAGAAGTACTAGTGGAACATCTACGACAAGCCCGACTCATGACCCTGGTCGACTGCACGAAGCTCCTTCACGTAGAGACTTAAACCGTATGTATGAGTTTAGGGAGTACTCAGACCCCTTGAGCTAAAGCAGCTAGCGACAAATCCAGTGACTTCTTCTGGCGTTACTGGAGACTTTTGGAGGCTTTGACGTGAAAACACGCATCGTTAGTCTTCTCAATGAGCAGCAGGTGCTGCGTCCGAAGTTTTGTTCTGTGGTTATCAGTGTGACGTTTCTGATGTCAGATGTCGTCACCTGCCTGTTGGCGACCTTCCGCTTGCTCCCATCTTTGAATTTTTAATTTTCTACCCATTGTTGCTCTTTTTATTGATGTGGCCATTAAGTTTTATTATTATTTTTTTTTTAATGTTTTTAATCTTTAGATGAGTTACATTTGAAGTGCATCCACCCTCCACTTAAAAGGCCATTTAGGTTCTCCAGCTGTTGTAAGCTAGCCAGCTAACTAGCAGATTTGTTCTTCTGCAGCCAGACCATCAGTTACTGATTTATGGCTTAAAAAAAAAAGATGGTTTGAATAAAAATGAATAATTTAATTCAAAATACAGTGGTACCTCTACTTACGAAATTAATTGGTTCTGGAAGTAGTTTCGTAACCTAAAAATTTTGTAAGTAGAGGCGCGTTTTCCATGTAAATGCTCTAATCCATTCCAAGCCCCCCAAAATTCGAACATAATTTTTTTTTATACATTATAAATAATACATGAAATGACATAAAAACCTCTAAGAAATACATGTTAAAACTAGAAAAGCACTCGGTAAACTTTGTTTACCTGGGTTGCTGGGTTACGCTCATACAGACAAGGGGCCCTCCTAGCCAATGGGATGCCAGGAAGATGCTAAGCGATAGCCAATGGCAGAGCAGCTCGGACGCACCGCTTTCAAACGGAGTTACAGAGCCGACGAGTATGTTAACGTTCGGTAAACTCTGCGAGCTGCGAGTAGCAGCGCTACTGTATTTTTGCCTTTCGTATCCTGAAATTTCTTTTGTAACAAGAGGCAAATATTTCCCGTTGAAGCGTTTCGTAACCTGAAAATTTCGTATGTAAAGAAGTTTCTGTTTCCGGTGCAGCTCACGGGGCATTCAAACACTTCTCTAAAATCCAAATATATGAAAGAACGTTATGAGATCACTAACGATCGTGTGCTGCCACCTGCTGTTCAGAGAGAAAATATATCTCAATACTGAGGCTTTACATATCAGGATATCATAAAAACATCTGCAGTCCTCATGACAGCTTATGAAAACATAAATACAAAGTCATGTGAACCAAAACACGTGAGATGTTTTGCTGATTCACAATAATGAAGTAGAATGAACAAGATCAGTGCTGAGAGTCAAAACCTCTTGATCAAGTCACTGTCAGCAGATGTTTTGGTAGTTGGGTCACCTGGACCAGTCAGGTGTGAGTTAACACAATGCCAAGGAGGAAAAACGTTATCCGTGATCTTAGAGAAGCAGATATTATCGTCCACCTGTCTTGGATTTTACAGCCATTTGAAAAAATTCTGGAGTCTGTACAGCAAAAAAGATTATTTCCAAGCGGACATCGCTGAAGACGGCTGCCAACCTTCACAGCACTGACGGCCCTATCAAGTTCACCCCAGAGTTGCCACTGGAGGGTACAAAAAAAAAGAAAAAACAAAGAAGTAAAAAAACAAAAGCTCCATCTTCCCAGAAGTGCACATCTCATGACGGCTGTCGTGATTTCATACATGCACACATGCACCAGCAAAATGATAGCCAATTAGACGGCACTTGGCTGATGAATCATGGGTAAAAGGAGAACCTAATAAACGTTTTCTGCAGAAGAGTGAGCTAAAATGGAGCCCCGGTAGAGGATCGTTCTCTGAGCTTTGTCCTTGATTTAAGTCGTCTGATGAGACAAAATATTCAGATATTCCGCTGCACCAGGGTTATTATAGTTAACGAAAACTAAGACTAAAACTAAAACTAGCAATGAAAAAATATTTCAGTTAACTGAAATAAAAATAAAAACTACAATTAAAAAAAAAACGAAAACTAAATAAAAACTACAATGAAGGATGTAAAACTAACTAAAACTAAACTGAATTGTAGATAAATTCAGCTTCGTTTTCGTTGTCGTTTCGTTTTCTCCCTCGATTACTGCCATAGAGATTACTGCCTGTCCTGCAGCAGCCGCTATGATACCCTCCCTCCAGAGAGGGGGCAACATAGCGGATATAGACCTTTTCGGGCCAGCCCCCCGGAAGTACCCCGTTCACCATTGCTGGAGGGTGCTACAGAGCGACACTTTCACCGGCTCGCAGATTAACCAGTGTTTTTCTCTTTCTACAAATATATATTTTTATAATGTCGAGTCGGTCGAGTGGGAATAATGTTCCGTCATAAACTGTTCCAACAATGGTGTGAAAATTCGACAGTGGAAGAAGAAAGTATGCACGAAGACTGTTGTTTGCAGAACAAGAAGTTAGGAAGACGTGGGTGAAAAATATCAACAGAAAGGACTTTGTTCCAAATGAATACAGCCGGGTGAGTTTTCGTTAACATTCAATCTCGTACTACTTATAGCCTCGCTGAGAGTCCCGGACGATTCTGGCCAAAAGAACAGCAGTATGAGGCTACTGTAGCTCTCAGTACTAGCACAAGCCTATAAATGAATGAATAAATTAATGAATGAATGACTTAGGAGAATGATAAAATAAATTAAATATAACATTAACACATAGCCTAATTTACCGCTCGCGTTAACATTACAGCAGCATAATCTTTATGGCTTGTTGACGTTAGTTATAGCCAGCGTTCCACAGTTTTTAGTGTTTGATTATGGGAATAGATCATGCTATTTCCATAACCAATCATTAAAAACAGCGATAAACTACCTTCATCTGTAAATGGAGGCCACTGCCTAACATCATCAATCCAAGACATGTCTGTGTTATCAGTAACAGATGCTCTACGCTGCTGTGTTTGGGTTACTTGATGGAGCACCGCACACTCCAGTTATGGCGGAGCCACTAGGCGGCGCATGTCCACAATTTTCAAGTCGAAAAGGTGTATAATCTGCTGCATACTGCAAGAAGAAGAAAAACTAAAACTAAGACTAAAACTAAATAAAAACTAAACTGAAACTAGTCAATTCCTCAAAATAAAAACTAAACTAAAACTACTAAATTACTTGTTGAACTAACTAAAACTAAACTGAAATAAAAAGGCAAACTGGAAAACTAAATAGAAATAAAAACTAAAGAAAATTTCAAAACTATAATAACCTTGCGCTGCACTAATATAAAGAAAACTTCCAAATGTCACGGTTTACACTCCAACACTTTCGATAAACAGAAGAACGTGTTTGTGGTAAAATGCAAAGGTCAGCTAAATGCCTCGTTGTGCTGCTTGAACATGCAGCGTGGGGTTCATCTCCAGCTGCAGCAAAGCTCTTCGTTGGGTTGCTGCGTCAGGTTACGACTGCCGGCTGATTGTAATTTACCACCCCAGTCGCACTTTGCATCATCCGTCTGCTGCAGATGTTGATTTATTCTGTTCAGATAGTTTCTGTGCATCAGGCGCAATGATGAGATGCAGATTGGAGATGAAAGATTGCCTCTAAAAAGGAAAATGCAGAGGCTCAGCGGCTTTGAGGGGATGTTTAGGATCCAGGACTCGGCGCTGAAGCACGTCTGGAAAAAAAGCCGAGAGTCTCACACGTGGTCCTTTTATGTGAAATATAAAATCATTACAAGGAAAACAGAAAGGGGGAATTATGTGCTCTAATTTACTTTATGATTTTCCTTGATTTGAAAATAAGAAATCTGGGTCAAATTTATTTCTAAAGCACTTTTAAAAACAACAAATGTTGACCAAAGTGATTTGCAACTGTATGAAATTCAAACTTTTAAAACAATAAGGCAATAGATTGCAAATAAATATATAAATAAATAAAAGCACAGAAGCCGAATTTGTATATTCCAGTAATAATCGAACTGAGTCATACTCGACTCCAGCAGAAAGAAAAGAACAGGAGGTGAGTCTAAAGCAGTAATTTGACTATATGTTTATGTATGCATGTACATATGTATGTATGCATGTATGCATGTGCATATGCATGTATGTATGTATGCATATGCATGTATGCATGTATGCATGTATATATGCATGTGTGCATGTACATATGCATGTACATATGCATGTATGCATGTATGCATATACATATCCATGTATGCATGTACACATGGATATGTACATGCATACATGTACATGCATATGTACATGTATGCATGTACAGGTATGCATGAATATATGCACATATACATGCATACCTGCATATGTATGCATGTACATATGCATATATGCATGGACATATGCAGGTATGCATGTATATGTGCATATATTCATGTACATATGCATATATGCATGTACATATGCAGGTACGCATATATGTATGTATATATGCATGTATGCATGTACATATGCCGGTATGCATGTACATATGCAGGTATGCATGTACATATGCATGTATGCATGTATATGTGCATATATTCATGTACATATGCATATATGTGTGTACATATGCATGTATATGTGCAGGTATGCATGTACATGCATACATGCATATATGTATGTATATATGTATGTATGCATGTACATATGCAGGTATGCATGTACATGCATGTACCAGCTTGAACATGCCGTTACATGCATGATCCACGTATGAATGAAGCGGTAAACTGGCCGACAACATCTGAACATCTAAAAATCTGGTTTCACGTGGTGATAAAATATTGACTGTTAAAACACTCTGATCCTAACACCTTTGAGGCAACGTTCTCAGTGTCTTTGTAGCTTCAGTAACTTCACTGGAAAAATTCACGGTTTAGCTGAAGCTTTGTGTTTTATCGAATGTGAAATATAAAAGTGCATCTCAGGACAGGATGAACTCTCTTTTATAAACCCTTAAATACAGCACTCAACTTGTAACTTCTGTAAATGAAAACGGTTGCACCAAGTACCTTCCAGTATGCGTTGGCGTCAGAGACAATCACATTAATGGGAAGCTTTCTTCACCAACGCCTTGTCAACCACACGGCATGTTTCTTTTCATCTACCAAATGTCAAGCTGAGCTGCAGGCTGAGGAAGTGCTCACAGAGCGGTGGGAAGTCCTCCCTCGTAGCGGCTTTACTTTTTTCGTTGTTGTCGTTGATGGTGGAGAAAGCCAGCAGAGGTTACAGGCTGTCTGGTAGCTTGAATTTTAGACTTTTACTGTCAAAATGACACAACGCAAATGATGCGTTTACTAAAAACTGGCTGATTTCGATCTCCAGCCATGGGTTAGGGTTAGGGTTAGGGTTAGTAGGGTTAGTAAATAGTGCCAGGCATTCTTACATTTCTACTTCAAGTCTAGAAATGTTGAGTTATCCAATGTATCCCTGCACTTGTACGCTGTCGTTTTTGGGTTATTTACCTTGACCTAGCTCTCTACCTTCACTTCTTCCTTGTTTTCAAGCACCTTGTTTCAGGTTGATGGGAAATGTGGCTGCAGGGCACGAACGCTGTATCATCCAAACTTGGGGCGTTGCATGGAGCTGTCATGTTTTGAGACAAATGTAACTGTTAGGATTTAGGATTAACTCAGTAGATCTTTAACTTGTTATAACTGAAACTTGGCATGAAGGAATGTTGTCTCCATTTCTGACCGTGAGTTTCTCAGCTCAGGTTTGTGAGTTAATTACTGTAACATCCTCCCCGACCCCCACTAACAGTTTGCAACCCCTAGATAAACAGTGTGTTTATTAACCTGGACTGTAAGACTGGACAGCTGGTGACCATATGGATTTTCGAAGACAAAGGGCCATAAAACTCAGGAGTACGAGAGGAAACGCCTTCTCTGTGACTATAAGAACTAAGGACATTTTGAGATCTGGGTGCATTTCCTGGCATCTCCTTGTGGTGTTAGGAAGTGTACCATCGGCCGATTAAAATATTCTGCATGGCATAATAATTCTTTGTATTTATGATTGTATTAAACTCTTTGATTGACCTTTGTTTCTAGTCTCGTCAATAGGCACCAGATAAAAGAACACGGAGAGAAATACTTTCATAACCTTTTTTCCATAAAGTCTCGTATTTTACCACACCTTGCACACTCATAACCTCTCATTCAAAGATGGTATATTTCAGAGCTTTTTCTCCTCATATGTTACTGCTTGTGGCATCTTTCTCCGTACGCCGGTGCTCTTGGTTGAGGAAGACGAACTGCAGCTGACGAGGAGCGACGAGTTGTTCTGATTTAGATACTTTGACTCCAAAGTGTCTCCTGTCACACGTGGAAATATCCCCTTCATTCAAAACCGGCATTCTGGCACTTCATTACGTCTGTCGGGGTGGAGGAACTTCGGAAATAACAGGACCGCTACCAGAAGCTACTGGCACTCAGCAGGTCTTGGACTCGTTCTACCAACGCTGGAGCTGCCTAAAAGTCTGCTTCTTACTCCCGCTGAATTTCTGAATGATGTTTGTCAAACTGCCAAATCAAGGTCTGGCTTTGGTAAAAAAGCGTTCTCTGAGCGCTCATGTTCACGTTGTTGTTTGTAAATTCAGGTACATCTTATTTACAAGTATCTGGTCTAATTGTGCTCTGGTGAGGCAATCAATCGGCTGTTAAACAATGCACTGGACTACGACTGAGGTGCAAAGTGGATTTATTCTCGAAGTCGTATACAATTCAGAGAGGTCATTAACTCACATCACGGAACGAAGGATGATCATAAATGACAAGTTGGCAGTAGGAAACAGTTCGTCTTTAGCATCACACAGAAAAACATGGGGACCTTGACATACACTGTCTAGACGCCTACGTGTCAAAACTTAGCGACTTGATGGAGCCAGAACGATAACAAACTGTGGCCTTCGACAGACAGGAATCGAGACCGGAAGTCATGGACTCATGACACAGCAATTAAGGCTCCAAAATGCAGTTTTAATATTACAACGTCCAGCACACCTTTCTTTCCCTGTTGTAGAGGCCAGCGCGTCTTAAAGTCCGGCTTGTTTTATAGCGATTACAAGTAAAAATCAGTAGAAAATCCTATGTTTCAAAGTATATGTTGACCAGGTAGTCCTCCACAGGGATAATACAGGTGGGATGCCACGAGGTTGCTACAAGTTTTATTCTAGTTTATAATTTCGTGCAGAGATTCCCAAAGTGTGGGCCGCGCCCCCCTGGTGGGCCAAGTTGGTACTGCAGGTGGGCCGTTAGAGGTCATCAAAATAAACAAATGTTTTTTTAAATCCTCGATTTTTTACCTCCACCAAGGAGGTTATGTTTTTGCCGGCATTTATTTGTTTGTCTGTCTGTCTGTCTGTGTACAAGATAACTCAAAAAAGTTATGGATGGATTTTGACGAAATTTTCAGGAGTTGTCAAAAATTTGAAAAGGGAGAATGGATTTCATTTTGGCTGTGATCTGGAAGAAATCCTGGATTCTGGATCACTTTCAAATTTTTGATAGCATTGCGGTCAATGGGGCTAAAACTTTTGTTTCTCAATATCTCTGTTAATTATTGCCCAAAACTCATAAAATTTCACTAAGGGATTGACAGTGGAAACCTCTATCAAAATTCAAAGGCTGATCCGGATCTGATCCGGAACACGGATTTTATAGCAATCTGTAAATCGCTATATGGGAGAACTGTTGCGCTTGGCGGAGGTCTGTGCCAGGTTTAAAAAAATGTTTTTAATTACTGTAAAACATTCATGACATGATTTTAAAAAATTCATAAGTAGTAAAACAAATCAATTGAGTGTGATTCTACTGTTAACTTAATATGACGAATGTCACCTTATTTGTTGACCCCTTATATTAATATTGAAACATAGTTTCTAGTCTTGTATGTTGATCACAACTGTGATTAAAGATTTTTCACATTTCAAATTGGGCCATTGTATTCTGAAGTTTGGAAAAAGGCTGATTTAGTGGGATTTGTTTCCATTATTTAGTTATTTGTCTCTTTTCCCAATGCCTCTGTAATTGGAATTTAATTAACCTACATCAGCCTTGATCAATATGCCATTATAAAAGACGTACCTCACTGTCATTTAATCATAAAATGAAATAAATGAGTGACTGCGCTGTGATGAGATGTCGGGATGTTGTCTTGGTTTCCGGCGTGACCTCTGCCTGTGGCGCCGTGCTTGCATCTGCGTTGGTTTCTGATGCCGTTTGAAGTCTGGCTGCTGCAGTTTCTGCCGAGCGATTAGGAAAACTGCGCGATGAAAAACGTTACGGGAAGGTGGAGAGAAATGACAAAAGCCCAGACTTTCCTTTGTCTCACATGCACAACATCATATCCATCAGTCCTGTCCTCCATCCACCCTGTTTTTATTTTATAGCCGAGTTGTTTGTGCCTGATCAAAGCCGGTAAAAAAAAAAATACTTCTCTCTTCTCCCTTTATTACTTTCAAAAGTCTGGAGGAGCTCAGATTTCACATGGACTGTGAACCAGCTCAGAGGTAATTAAGTGCTATCCTTCATTAATTAGGCTGGTGATGCAGAAAACACACACAAAAGTAAGAAAAACTGAGGAAAAACATCTCAGTTCTCATACTGTTTAACATATTTTCATGTACTTTATCAGTTTCCTTCAACCTTTATTTTTTCATTAAGAATTTCATTGAAATCAAACAGCTGGGAGGTGCCCACATCATCACCCTTCCACCGCCGTGCCTGACATGCTGCTTCCTTCAGTTGTCACAAACATGGTCAGAGGGCCACAGGTCAGGTCTGGAGGTGTCTGGAATGTTTTCACCTTGAGAACAATCTTTTTTTGGATGATGGACTGCAAGGACCTCACGATACGATATGTATCATGATACTTGGGTCACGATATGACATGATGGTAAATGGTAAATGGACTTGCACTGAACCCTAACTTGCCCACTGGGGTTCAGTTATGGACACTTTGGTATGTGGACAGTTAGAGCAGGGATCGAACTGCCAACCTTCCAGTGACTGGACGACCCGCTCTACCAACTGGGCTACAGCCACCCCATTATCACAATATCACAATATCATGATATCGTGATATATATTGCGATATTCTACCCAGTTAATATCAAAATTAAAAGTAGAGATGAAAAATCAAGTTGCTGTATATGTTCATTAGATGATATTGATCATTCAGAGGACAAATTGAGTCAAAACTATTTGCTTCAAAACAACCTATTTGTTGTTAATTATTAGTGTTTTTGAAAAAAAATTGAGAAAAATTTATATTAGGAGCTGAAAAATCGATATTACACTGAAGGAAAAAAGAAACGCACCATTTTCGTTTTCTCAATTTTTCCAAAAATATTATAGACAGTGAAAAATTACAGACTACAATGAGTTTAGTACAATTTTGAGTCAAAATGAAATCACTGTTTTCCTGGTTCCGGTTGATTGATTTTGATCAGCAATAACAATTGTAGTTTTGTATAATCACCTATGTCTGGGTCATGAGTAAAACTCAGAGATGAATTGGACCTGTCCTCAATTGTGCACAACCATTCCCTATAAAAAGACACCAAAATGGATAAAAAGCACATTTGTTCACGACGCCACGACTACAGCAACCAGAGAGAGATCGTGCCATTGGCATGCTTCAAGCTGGAAGGAGCACACGGGCTGTAGCCAGGGTGTTTGGAGTCCATCACTCTACTGTTGTACGCCTTGCTGAGCGTTTCCAGACCACTGGATCCTCCAATGACCGTCCAAGATCTGGTCGACCACGTGTCACAACGGCCGCACAGGACCGAGCGAATCGGCTGTCACATCTCCGTGACAGGTTTCGACCAGCGACAAGAACTGCTGCTGAAACCATTGGGACCCATCAATTATCAGTGTCCTTGAGGCGAATGGTGGTCATGTTAATTACTGACAATCGAATCAAATAACTGTGTTTTTGTTTACTGTGATGCTTTATTGTTTGGTCATGTTATTGCTATTGAAACTGTCACAAGCATTGATTAATTGGGTCTGAATATCAGGGACAGGTATATGGTTGATGTGCACATGTAATATTTCCATTAAAAATAAGTAACCAAAAGAAAATGTGGTAAAAAAGCAGTGGTGCGTTTCTTTTTTCCTTGAGTGTATATTAGGTGGCTAAAAATTGCGATATACAGTGATCTCAATTAACCGCAAAAAATTAAGGGATCACTGTATTGCCAAATCGATTTTTTTCCACACCCCTAATGGACTGTAAACTGTTTGGTCTCTTCCCAGATTGATGCGCAGCTGTCACACCTGCAGAATCCCGCCAGCTGACGATCACCCCTGCACCTGGGCGGAGCCACCTGGTTTTTCACGCTTGTATTGAGGTTGTATTTACCTTATTCAAGAGACTTTGTAGCTACCAGATGATTTATTTAGTCTGTCCTGATAAATGAAACCTCAGAACTTTTCTCCAGTACACCTTACTGGAATGAGGCAAGGGGTCATTTCATGTATATGTTGTAAACTCTCCAGACATCGTGGACATATCTCAGACACACACACACACACACACACGCGTGCGCGTGGAGACGCAGCCTCTCACCGCTGATGCAGAGGCTGAAGCGACACAGTTCATCACACAGCGTGTCCGGACTCTCCAGCTCCCCCGGTTCTCCCCTCCGCTTCTTTCTCGGTGACAAACTCTTCACCATCTTCATCACTCGCTCCACTTTGTCCATGGCGGGTCGCAGTGATTCACCCGGCAGCCGCAGACGTGGCCGTCAGACCTTCTTTCTCTTGTTTTCGTTTTATCCTTCCCTTTTCTTTTTTCTTTTGTGCTCACTTCCCCACTTTTTAGAGCTGATAAGTTTCAGCGCCCAGCCTACCCGAGTCTTCTCCCTCTCCCCCCCATGTAGTTCCAGCTCTCCTTCTGCTTTCCCAAAATACCTCCTCTTCCAGTCGTCTCCTCCGTCCTTCCTCTTTTAAGTTTTGTCTCCTCAGCCCGTGAAACCTAATTGCTCAGGCTCTCACGCTCATCCCAGCCATCCGGTTTTTCTTCTCCTTTGTTCCTCCTCTTTGTTCCGCCTCTCCGCTGCCTTTTTCAGCTCACCGAAAATCTGATGACCGAAACGACGAGAGAAGTGAGACGGCGAGGTAAAAGAGAGAAAGGGAGAGGCGGCGCACTCACCCCCCCCTTTCCTTTTCCCACTCTCTCCGTGCACGCAACCCACCTCCCCAACCTTCAGAACTCACACTTCGCTTCATCAGTTGCTTCCCAGAAAGGCTGGAAATGAAAGGACAGCGTGGTGATGGTCTCTTCTCCTCCTCTCTGCAGTGATTATTCCAGCCAGTTAGCTCAAAAACAATGTTCCTGAGACTAAACCATCAACGTGTCTCGATCTTTTTCATCTTATTCCACCTTTCCAACAGTTCCTTCTCCTCCTTCTCATCTCCCCATTTCAGGGAGACGTGAAACGAGCACGACAGCTTCGAGTTGCACCGCAGGGTCACGTGTTAAAATAAGAAGCCAACAAGCTTCTGGTCCACGAACTTCAGCCGCGTTCATGTTAGGGCTGTAGTTATACACTTATCTGGCGATACGATACAATACACGATACTCGGCTCACGATACGATATATATCGATATTCGTCTTAAGATACATTTACATCATTTTCTGAAAGATTTTAAAGGGACAAAGTGATTTTGGTGACATCTTGTGAGTGTTCTAATGACTTTGCTTGAATTAATTGAACTGAAACGTAGGTGACCGCAGACAGTGACGCAGAGAGGAGAGAAGGGAGGCCTCTGATTGGTCAATTCTACATCCGCGTAGAAAAGAGCCTGTCATCGAAGAAATGAGGAAGTACCCACATCTGTACGATTCTCGTTCTCCACACTACGAAGACATCACATATTTTAGTAATTCATGGAGGGAGATAGCGATGAATGTGGGTCTAGATACGGCCAAGATGGTGAGGAAGTGGAAAAACGCAAGATATAAGTTTAGTAAGTTTAGCTAGTTCGTGATTGTCCCTCTTTAGTTGTGGCATGGAATAACATAGTGGAGACGCACTTCAAAATTGAGCATAAATCAAAAGTAACTGCGGCATACCGGTGACAAGCTAACTGCGACACATTGCCAAGAGAGTAAACACAGCCCTTAAAGCCGACGTTTTCCACCACTGAATACGGTCTCAAATCCTGACAAATAAAGTAAGCAATGGACTCTTTTCTGTGACCTCGGTGAAGTAGATGGAAACTGGTGGCAACAACCGTCGTCACTGTCCATGGTGGTTTGTTTCGGATCGCGCCGCAACTTCTTGGGCTCGCTCTCAGTTAGCATTACCTTGTCCAGGTGGTGACGTTTTAGCTGGGCTCGCAGGTTGGTGGTATTTCCAGAGTACTTCACGTTTGTGTGACACAGCTTGCAAACCGCCACACTTTTGTCTAAATCTTCACTTTCCTTTTTCTTTTTAAAACCGAACTGCTCCCACACATCTGCTTTTAAGTTGCAGGCGCTGGGATTATACCCGCCGCCATCCTCCTGACTGGCTCAGCTCTAGCTGGAAGAGAAAGAAGCTGGCTTCTGGATTACTGGTTACAAATGCTCTACAGCAACACTAGTGGCTGGAGGACTGCACTTTGCAGGAAGAGCACCCGTGCAGGACACAAGGTTTTTGAAGGGAGCTTAGAATATCGATACCCGCGGTTGAAATATCAATACTCTATGGGGAAATAAAACATTGATATATATCACAGAATCGATAAAATTGCTCAGTCCTAGTACACATTCATAAACCTGAGCTGTGAGTCGCCGAAGCTTGTGGACAAAAAGCCATCTTGTTTGGCTCCAAAGTGGCAGCTCACCAGTCGGTTCTCGATCGTGTGTGATTCTCACAGACACGTCGGAGTGTCACAGAGTCATCTCAGGTGGCAGATATCGAGCATGCTGAATACGTTTAGCTCTCGGCGACTCCACGTTCAAACTGCAGCCAACGGAAGAGCAGAATTTGGGTTGAGGTCAGGAAACCTGTGCAACAAGGAGGAGATGCTGAACATCATCCATCAGAGAAGAAACTCCAACATGGAAACACATCACTGCCCGAGCAGCTTCCACTGCTGGCGTCCACCTGAGGACCGCTGTTGAACGAACAGGTGCTGATCTCACGTGGTTTAGTGCCACTTCCTCTGTTGCTTCTGAAAGTATTTCTCCGTGTTCTTTTATCTGGTGCCATTGACAAGACTAGAAACAAAGGTCAATTAAAGAGTTTAATATACAATCATGAATACAAAGATTCAATATGCCATGCAGAATATTTTAATCGGCCGATGGTGCATAGCCTTAACACCACAGAGATGCCAGGGAATGCACCCCGATTGTCAGATTGTCTCAGTTCTTATAGATCCAGGGGAAGCGGATCCTTCTTCTGAGTTTTATTGCTCTTTGTCTCAGAATCCAGGTGGCGAACAGCTCTGAATCGCAGGTCCAGACACATGTGGTTGTTTTGTTTGTCTAGGAGATGAGATGTCCCTAAAATGTGTTATCTATGCTGTCACAGACTTTTGGGTGTCGAGAAGCCAGGATGTTCCAGTCGTTAAAGTCATAAAACCTAAAGCAGCCAACTGAGGAACTCGCGGTCATAAAAGGAGACAGCATTCCTACATGTAACTAAGTTTTAGCTTTTAACAGTTAAACCACATGTGTCAGACACAAGGCCTGCGGGCCAAATGTGGCCCGCCACGTCATTTTATGTGGCCCTCGAGAGCTTGTGCATTATTGGCTTAAATTTTAAACCAATATTTTAAGACTTAAAATAAGCTTACACCGCTTTAAAGCGCACATTGACAATAAACTACATCTCCCATCATGCATTTCGTTATTACCCACAACTATAACGGTAGCTATGAGCAAGATGATTTTTCAGAACTGATGGACTTCAGGTGAAATAAGGTGAAATAACAGTATGTCTTTTGTGTTATGAGGCGGGTGTCAGTCGTGAAAGAGTTTAATCTACGGCAGCATTTTGACAACAAACAGAGAGCTAAGTATGCTAAATTTAGCCTGTAAGAAAAACAAAGAACCGCTTCTGCTTCTGAAACCGAGGTGATGGATACTCTTACAACCACAAACCCTGAGTTTAATATCCATCCATCCATCCATCCATTTTCTATACCCGTTTCATCCTTGAAGGGTCACGGGGTGAGTTTAATATAATAATTACTTAAATATTTGAAACTTGAATACATAATAACAGAAACCGTTATTTAACAATATAATAAGGTGTAGTTTATTTGTTAATTTGTTACATTCATGTTGTCAATCTAGCCCTTTGAGGGCAACCATGATGCTGATGTGGCCCTCAGTGAAAATGAGTCTGACACCCCTAAGTTAAACAGTTCTCTGGGTTAACCTTAAATCCTAACACTTCTTGTGCATGTTTTTTTTTTGTTTGGTTTTTTGTTTTTTTGCTGAATTGGAGTCTGGATGAAGCTGTTCCCAAACTGGGCAGCATGTGTCCCCCAGTCGCTGATCAGTCATGTGACGTCAACACCGCGAACTACGTGACCTGAAGCAGCCTCGGTGACCTGCGTGATGAGTCTAACTGTAACTGTGATCACACCCCGACACTGGAAAAAAAAGAAGAACAGGTTGGAGAGCTACATGGAGCTCCGGAGAGCTGTCTCAGTTCAGTTCAGTCACTTTGTTTGTCCCCAACACGAAGTCACAGGGAACGTAGATACAGTCTGTGATACAGATTCTGTCTGTGTTTGGGTCAGACCCCTAATTAACCCATGAAACTGTAATTAACACTTCCTGGGGTCAGCCTTAAAAAAAGAAACAACTTAACCAACGTGATGTAACTGAGCAGCTCTCAGTGTCAGAAACATTAGAAAGATGCTGATTTTCTTTCTTTTCTCTCCATCTGACCTGATCGTTCCTTCTTTTCCATCTCCTCATCGTTCTGCTTGTTTTCATCAACTGTTTAATCCCTGTTTCGTGTCCCTTCATAATAAGCTCACACCGTTATGGTTTCGCTGTGCACATTTCTGCTAAGCTCTCTCTCCTTCTTCAGACAGAAAGATTTTTTTAAGTATTTTTAATCAAAATAGAATAATATTGTTACTTTCCCTTAACTGACACCATTGTGTCTCGGCTCCACAGAGCACATCAGCTGCTTGGCAGTAAACTTGTTTTTTTCAGATAAATAGACTTGTTGATGGTAGAGCTGGGTGATACTGGGGATATTGGTATCGATCCGATACCAAGTAAACACAGGGCCAGTACTGCCAATACAGATACCAATACTTCTTCATATTAAGCTCGATCTATCATGAAACTGCTGACCTTTTGGTGTTTTTGTGATTTTTGTCTTTGGATTATTTTGAATTGTTCTGTTTATAATGTTTTTTCTAGTCCAAATATTATATCTTTCAATATTTGGGTAATTTTTTTGCACTGTGTGCCCTTTCCTGTTGCTTTAACTCTATAAATTTCTCCATTTTGGGATAAATAAAGGATTATCTAATGTTATTTTATCTTGGATAACACCTTTCAATGGGATACATGACATGTACTGGGTTATTTCAAGGTCTTAATTAGATTTTTTTTTTTTTTTGACTTGGCTCCAGTAACATCTGACTTAAGTAACATGCTCTTTGAAAGTTTGCAGTCATGTCAGAAAGTCCACAAAGCTGGTTGGTAAAATGCATAGAATAAATATCATCAATGTCATATTATTATCAATTTATTATTTCTCCAATAAGATGATGCTCTGAAGAAGATACATGGCTGCAGAAGATAATAAGTCAAGGAACAGAAAAATTAGTTTTTGATCGGTCACTGAGGCTGGGCTTTAACTGTGGCAGTTAGCAACCCAACTGTCTGAGCTGTCCTCAGATTTTCTTTGCAGCACTGCAGCACTGCACAGAAATGAAATTAAACAGAGATGATGCAGTGTCTGGGGCTGCTCCACGTGTCAAACAGCATTCGAGAATCCAGAACAAAAACAAGAGCTCTGAAATAAACCAAACCAGAACACGAACAAAAAAACATTCATAGAAACTGACCCTCCCAAACACACATCCGTGCTGCCGACACTTTAATTCATCCCCCATGAGATACTTAAATTTAACAATAATACTTTGATTCCATGTCTGAAATCAAATGTGCACATACTCTCAATCACAGATTTGATTCACTGTCATTTATTCCCCGAGAGACTCCAAAGAGGTAATTTTCTGATGTCGGGGGGGGGGGGGTTGTTCAAAGGTTCAAAATGATGGAGAGAGAGAGAGAGAGAAAGAAAAAGAGAGAGAAAGCGCGAACTGGTTATGAAACTTTCTGGCTCTGTGGGGGCGTGAATTAGTCACCGCAACTTCAAATGACTCGCGCGCAATTACGCGCCGCACACATCCAGGCCGCACACATCCATGCCGCACACATCCATGCCGCACACATCCACGCCGGCTCATCTTTGAGTCACGCATTCGAGCCTGATTAAAACAGGAACAGTTTAAGGGGATTTTTTTCGGTGCTTAGGTGGTTTTAAGTGCCTGAGTATGTGCTGTTTGGAGAGTGAACATGTGAGGTCGTGCCACCCCCCCCCCCCCCCAACCCCCCCCCACCCGTGACTGTGGACTCTTCTACCAGATGAGCCTCAGGGGTCTGTGATTAGGTGTCTTTCTTCAAAGGAGATACCACTGACATTGCTCCTCTAATCTGGGAGGGGTTCACATACCCCCACTGTTGCCTTTACTTCCTGCACCTATGTGATCACCTCCTTCAACCATCTTTTTTCTAAGCTTCTTCTCGTGCTCCCTTTTCTTGACACTGCGGTTGCTTGGGATTATTACATCTATCAGCACTGTTTTCTTCATCCAAACTTGTCCCTCAATTTGACTTTCTAAGAATCGGGACAACACTTGCATTTCACGGGAGCGCACATTTTTGAGATTGAGGGTTGAGATTCAGGGTTAAGGGAGGAATTGGAATTCACCCAAAATCCTACGGACGGAGGACAACATGCACTTGTTTTGACCACAATTCCCAGCGCAGCGTTTGGTGAAAACAAACGCTGCATTTCAGTAGAAACCCTTCATACCTCCTGTCGAGGATCTCAGTGGAGGGCTGATGATTCGGAGCTGTGAGCTGCAGGACTGGGACACGATGGTACACTTGGATGGTTACAACTGATCCAAAATGCAGCAGCGAATCCACTGTAGGATTGGTGAAAAAAAAAAAAAAAAATCATGTATATCCTCTAATGGCCTTGATAAAGCCTCCGTCCATCTGAGATGCTGTGGTGGGGACTTCAGTGAGCCGCGCACGAACGAATGCTGAAAAATCAGTGAAGCGGCGTGAAGATGAACGGACCAGAATTCCTCCACAACCATGTTTGATTGATAATCACACAGGAAACAACTACTTCAACTTACTGCTGCTGAAGGTGGAACTACAAGCTACTGAATCACGGGAATACTTAGTGTTGCCCACGTGATTTGTTGATTTTCCAGCTTCATGTCTGTTAAATGAATAATGGTGTGGTGGAAAAGGTTGTGTGTTGTTGTGATCCGGTGATTTTTACTGTTTTTACACAAAAAATGAAAAAAAAAAACACAGCAAGAGATTTAAAGAGGGGTTCTAGCTTCGGTGCACGACTGTCTCGTGCTCCATAAGTGCTGCACCTGCCTGCATTGTACATGCTGCTACGTGCTGGATCGTTTTGGGGGGGGGCATGTTTGCCCACACCTGGGGTCCTTTCTCCTGGGGTGGACCCCAGCTCCCATTGTTCCTGTGCTGCTATTATTAGCACCTGTATGCTGTCTTTTACCAGCCTTTTATGGCCAATGTCTTCTTCTTCATATCAGCTGCTTCTTCATTGGCCGTGCACGGGCTCATCCTCCATGATGGTACCCCCTCTTTCTCCTCTTCCTCGCTGGTTTTCCGCTGCCTGAGTTATCAGTAATAACCTGGCCACAGGAGTAGGTGGGAGTCTGTCTAGATTTTTTTTGTGACGATGAGGACCTTCTGATCAACTTTGAATCCCTCACATTTCACGTTTTGATGTCATATTCACTTTGCAGTCGGTCCTGCGACACCCAGGGGAGCCGGCGCATCAAAACAGCCGTGTGTCATGTTGGCAAACCCCGCAGAAAAAAAATGAAATAAATAAAAATAACTCCTGACCTACTTTTTGGGTAAAGCCTGCTCTGAAGTCCCTTTCCAGTGTTCGCCTTTGATAGTGGACTGACTGGACGTTCAGTTCGGTTGTGCCGTTTTCTGATAGTCATTCCTCCAATCATTGAAAAGAACAGAAAAAGTAACTAGATAGTTGCAAGAGTTAGGCCAGAGTTTGTGGGTAATGAGAGCTAAACGAGGACGTCTAATATCCAGCGGTTTTTCTTGATTAGGCAACTAAGCAGCAGAAACTGTGGCAGGAGGATAAAATGAAGTGCACTTTCTTAAATATGCTGAGAGGGAGATTTAGTTAATCCTGGAACCATATTAAAATATTCAAGTCACTCATCAGAAGGTGAAGAGGGATTTTTCAAACCTGCGGATCAGGTTTTAACTTCACTGCAGCCAAAAACATGTGCAGTTGCAGGATAATGATGATCACGCTGTCCTGTAACAGGTAACTGTGGTACATTTGCAGTTTTTAACTCAAACAACCATCTTCATGTTAAATGTGATGTTATTTTATAGTTTAGATATCGTGCACTGACCGTGCACATGCACAGCCTTTAAACGTTTGCTTGGTTGCTTGATGTTGGATGTTAACTTCCTGCAGACTGTGGATACGTTCTTAATCTCACCTTTTCTGAACAAGAGCCTAGACGGCACTCTCAGAAGGGATTGTTTACAGATTAATTGCTTGATATACATATATTTAGAAATTAATACTAGGGCTGGGCAACGATTAAAATTTTTAATCGCGATTAATCGCATGATTTACCTGATTAATCACGATTAATCACATACGCAAAATCAAATAATGAATTCAAAAGTAGTGTAAAGGTGACTTTTGTTTAAATGTTCTGCTGCCATATGAACTAAAGTGTCGTAACATTTGTTGTTCAAACACCTTTAACATCAGCACTTGTCAGTAACACATATTTAGTGTAAATCTCATTTTAACACTGTAAAATAAAATAAAGCTTATTGCCACTACCAGGGCATTAATGTCGTCCTGTTTGAAGAATGAACAAAAATCCCCATAAACACACTCCTAAACCTTGTGGACAGCCTTCCCAGAAGAGTTGAAGCTGTTCTAGCTGCAAAGATGGAGCCACGTCATTTTAATTAGGAATTAGGAGCTAAAGCTCATATGTGGGTCAAGGGAAGTGAGTGAATACTTTTGGAAATATAGTGTATTTAGTGCCCATCTACAGTTTGTTAAAAAAGGTCATATGCACAAGCCAGTAAGGTACTGGGAAAAAAATGTCTGCAGCTAGATGACACAGAACGTCTTAATCTAAATGAGATACATTCCAGTGAAGAACCCTCTTTTATGTTTGAAGCACAGTGATGGTAGTATCATAGTTTAGGCTTCATTTTCTGCACATTCATTCAATAATGGATCAACTCAGCCAGAACCACTCTGGGAAACCTGTGAGGAAAACGTCGAGACACCTGTACGTGACCTAGATTTTATGAGGAGTGGGTCATGGGAAGCACACACCTGGTTACAGTTCTGACCTTCTGAAGGACTGATCAAAACAGTAAATTGCAGGCAGGTTCATCTGCTTTAGGGTTAGGGTTAGGGGTTAGGGTTAGGGGTTAGGGGTTAGGGGTTAGGGTTAGGGGTTAGGGGTTAGGGTTAGGGTTAGGGGTTAGGGGTTAGGGTTATGGGTTATGGGTTAGGATTAGGGTTAGGGGTTAGGGTTAGGGTTAGGGTTAGGGTTATGGATTAGGATTAGGGTTAGGGTTAGGGTTAAGGTTAGGGTTAGGGTTATGGTTAGGGTTAGGTTAGGGTTTAGGGTTAGGATAGGGGTTAGGGGTTAGGGTTAGGGTTAGGGGTTAGGGTTAGGGTTATGGTTAGGGTTATGGGTTAGGATTAGGGTTAGGTTAAGGGGAAGGCGCAGATCTCCCGGAGGAGATCTCCGAAAGCACGGGCTCTCGGGGACAATGTCACGGGGTAAAATGAATCTATATTTAAAAAAAGTGGATATCATATATGTCAGGCCAAGGAGCAGAGGCGCAGCAGGGATATATATTTTTGTTAAAAGATTCCCATGACCAGGAGAGAGAATAACCAAGTTCCTTCAATCTCGGTGACAGTTTTATTACCCCTTTTTGACCTTTCATGACCTTTATGACCTTTCATGACCTTTATGACCCTTTAATGACCCTTTAATGATTTTATGACTTTATGACCCTTACCAGATCTGTTTCCGGGCACTTTTATTGTTTCCGGGCAGTTTTATTGTTTATCTTGCCCCCACATCTGTTTTAGTGTGTTAAACAACACCCAGCCCCCTGCTTCTCCATCTTATTTAAAATAACTTGCGGTGTACTTGCTATATACACTCACCATGTCAGTACTGAAGCCTTACGATCAGACGCGGGTCATTAATGAGACACCCGTAACAATCATACAAGAGTTGGGTTGCAATACGGGTGTTACAGAGAAAACTGTTATACAGGAGTTGGATAGCAAAAACAAATCTGTGATATTAAGAGCCTCACATGGAGGAGAGTTCACAAGGTTTTTTATTGATATGCTGTGTACATTTTGATACAAACTTCAGTGTATATTTTTATATTTGACTTTTAGTGATTTGTTAAGATTCTGAACTATTTTTGTATAGATTAACCACAAATGATAATCTTTTTTCATCAAAATTAAATCTCCTTTCTACTAAGTACTTCAAGCACAGACCAATGGTTTTTTTTCAGAAACCTGACTTGTTTCATGTGTTAAACATTTAAAGTATCAGTTAATACGATGCATCCACACTGCAAATTAATTATTTTATGTAAAGAAGTTGTATAATGTTGTGGTCAACCTGACCTTCCCCGGACTGCTGATCTGTGGACTCAAAGTGAGATTAATTTGAATTCAGTAATAGTCATGACACTTTTTTAGTTTTGCCTTTTGCAAAGGGAGAGACCAGCTGACAGACCCCTGTCTGTCCTTTCTGTCCAGGTTCTGGCTGATCTGACTCTCTGCAGCTCAGGAGGCTAGTTTTATTGACACATGCAGGGCGTAAAAACATTCTGTTAGTTAAAGGCAAACTCCCCCAGAACAGTGCCTTCCCCCGACAAGAACACATCACCCCGACACAGCCCAGTTGTCTTTTTATTGCCTGCAACTTTATGACTCTAGCTCAGCCCGTGACCTGCAGATGTAGATCTTTTAGCAACTTAATTTTTCTCTTAATATATGTGTCCAAATATGCAAGCACAGTTATAATTCCACAATAATAATTTGTGTTTGATGTAATATAACAGTATATAACACTAGTGATGGGTCGGTCCGCGAACGAGAGCCGGAAAAAGAGCCGGCTCTTTGAAGTGAACGACGGGAGCCGGGCAGAGTCAACAACACTCTGCTGGGGGGGGGGTTATAGACACACAGAGGAGGCAGAGAGACGACAGCGAGAGGAGCGCAAGAGGATTTGACCAGTTCACCAAAGATGAGTGACAACAGGAAAAGGAGTAAAATATGGATACATTTTAAAGTGTTAGACTCCGTTAAGGCAAAGTGTACACTTTGTAAAATACAAATTTCATATGGAGCAGGATCCACAAACAACCTGCACAGTCATATTCAAACTAATCATCCAACAGTGCAATTAACAGAGTTGGAGAAAAGACCAGAAAGGGACTCTGAAGGTTTTTCACGGTAAATAGTTGCACATTTTAATTTATATTTTGTTGAGTGATGTTTAGTTGATTTTGTTTTTTCACAAATTGAAATGGGTCTTTTTTTTCATTTAGAATTTATTAATTTATATGTTAAGTTTATTAATGAAGACATATAAATACAATACATATGTAATATTTTATGTTTTTTTAAGATTAGTTATTCATTTTACACATAATTTGGTAATAAATTAATTTAATTAACAAAAATCTGAGGAGCCACTTGGGAGCCGAAAGAGCCGGCTCTTTTTAGTGAGCCGAGCCAAAAGAGCCGGCTCTCCTCAAAGAGCCGGAATGCCCATCACTATATAACACATAAAATAATGTGATTTTTCTCTTAAAACATGTGTAAAAACTGTTGAAATACTAGCTATTGAGTTCAAAATTACAACAATTTTAAGGACTGTAGCCTTTGTATTGTAGTGGATCCCTGGGTCTGCAACATCTGACAGAGACATGGCGCTAGCAAAGGGAATATTTTATCAACTTCCCTATTTTTATTTTTTTTTTTACACACAGTGACCAGCTGAATTAAAATCAAAATCTACTGGATTTACAATGAAAGAAAACTTAAGATTTGTTTTTGAACCAGAAAGATCTCCTTCCAAATGACAAATGCATTGTAGGCTGATCTATCAGTCATGTTATAAAGAAGCATCCAGCTTGCAGTCATTCGTTTGGTGCTTTTAGACCCCATGACTTTGTCTAAATGATCCATCTCCCCACTTTGGTGGCATTGTAGGGATCATATTTGGTTTCTGATCTTCTCTTGAGCTGATTTCAAAAATGTTATGTTTGAGTTACATAACCAATCTTGAATTACATAGCTGAGTTATGTAGTCAAGAAAAAAACAAATCTAAATTTCTGACATGGTGTCTTGCTCTATATTGCAGTTAGTCACAGAATGTTTTAAGCACTTTAATTCTCACTATTCACTAATATCGCCCCCCCTGTTTCCTGTGTGCCTGTGTTCCTGGGTAAACAGTCACAGTTTTACGGACCATCCTCACGGATCTGTTTTTCCCGATTGCAAACTGGTAGTTTTATTGTGTTAAACATTTAAAGTATCAGTTAATACGATGCATCCACACTGCAAATTATTTGGTTCTTACCAGGAAAAAACTTAAATTTAGAGAATCCTAAAATGAGACAATTAACACTTAAAATAAGATGTTTTACGTTTTTCCTCCTCCTCCCCATTAAAATAAATCTTGTTTTAAGATTCAATAACCAATTATACCTTTCTTAAATCTAGAAACAAGTGTTCTCTACAATCTTAATTTAAGAAATCTTACCAAGATAAATTATCTTGCTGCATGGACAGATTTTTCCACTCGTTTTGAGTACCTTTTTCCTTAGTTACAGTGTTTTTAATCTTGTTTGAAGCGTGGATTACCCACAAATTCATTACTGGACAGACAGCGGAGCAGTTTCTCCAGCAGACTAGTTCAGCTTCGCTGTCACAAGGACAGATACAGGAAGTCGTTCCTGCCAACAGCAATTAAACTGTTTAACCAGTCACCTCTGGCTGGTAGAGAGCTCTCAGCTCCCTTTGACATTTAACTTGGACTAAGGTTTACACTATTCCACTTTAGTTGTTTAAGTTAAACTAAGTTCAATATGTCACTTGATCACACAGTCACTTTCATTGTACTGCATTGCACTGTAATATACCATATACCATCTTCTTGCACACATTTTGTTTATAATACTGTATATATATATATATATATATATATATATATACCATTTACAAGAGTACTTTCATACTTTTTGTTTTGTCTTGGTGGTGGTCACTTTATACTTCAATGTTGCTACTGTAACGACAGAATTAAAGACACGTTCGAATAAGCTCCACTCAAGTTTATGTTCTATGAATCAATCAATACCAATAGGATGTATCTATCCATAAGGGTTTTTAACACTATTGTCAATGACAGATTTTATATTTGACTTTTAATGAATTTGCTAAGATTCTGAACAATTTTTCTGTATAGATTACCCGCAAATGATAATCTTTTTCATCAAAATTAAATCTTCACTCTTATAAGACAATACTAAGTACCTCAGGAACAGAGCAATGTTTTTTCTGAAACCTGTTTTTCTTAACATGCCTACTTGTCTCGTGTTTTTTTTAAACACTGCTGTTAGTTTTTAATCTCATGTTTTTAAAAACACTGTTGTTCACTCACGTTGTCTCAGTACTGCTATCAATGAACTCTTGTTGAGTCTATCTGCTGTGAAAAAGGCTTCACAACCCCCAATCACCACGCTTCCTCCAGTTCCATTGGTCCGTCTTAGCCACACCCACCACAAAAACCAACTTTCTGAACCATCGATAGTCCCATTGGTCCGCCTTAGCCACACCCACCACAAAAACCAACTTTCTGAACCATCGATAGTCCCATTGGTCTGCCTTAGCCACACCCACCACAAAAACCAACTTTCTGAACCATCGATAGTCCCATTGGTCCGCCTTAGCCACACCCACCACAAAAACCAACTTTCTGAACC
The DNA here is from genome assembly GCA_018398805.1 of Hirundichthys speculiger. Lineage (NCBI taxonomy): Eukaryota > Metazoa > Chordata > Actinopteri > Beloniformes > Exocoetidae > Hirundichthys > Hirundichthys speculiger. The sequence continues at coordinate 844,718 of JAGFBZ010002117.1, forward strand.
ATCGATAGTCCCATTGGTCTGCCTTAGCCACACCCACCACAAAAACCAACTTTCTGAACCATCGATAGTCCCATTGGTCCGCCTTAGCCACACCCACCACAAAAACCAACTTTCTGAACCATCAATAGTCCCATTGGTCCGCCTTAGCCACACCCACCACAAAACCAACTTTCTGAACCACCGATGACTGAGAGGGAAAAACAAAACATCAACAACAAAAAAAGAGAAAGAAAACCTCTTTTTTCTTAACATGAAAAAGTGTACATGCCTACTTGAGTGTGCTCCTCTTTTTTTTTTTACCGTCAGGTTAAAAACTTGTTCTAACATGCTGTGTACATTTTGATACAAACTTCAGTGTATGTTTTTATATTTGACTTTTAATGAATTTCTAAGATTCTGAACTATTTTTGTATAGATTACCACAAATGATAATCTTTTTTCATCGGAATTTAAATCTCCACTTTATAACACAATACTAATTCCCTCAGGCACAATCCAATAGTTTCTCCATGCTACATACCATGCTGCTGCGGAGTACTTTGTCCTGGCTCTTTTTCAATTCGGAGTGCGGTCGCTTTCGTACTCCATCCATCCATTTTCTATACCCGTTTTATCCTTGAAGGGTCACGGGGATCTGCTGGAGCCTATCCCAGCCGTCTACGGGCGAAAGGCAGGGGTTCACCCTGGACAGGTCGCCAGTCCATCGCAGGGCTTTCGTACTTTGCTCGCTTTATCTATGGTAGCCTGGTGTGAAAAACACCTTCCTCTTCCTTTGCCTTTCGTAACTGAAATAACGCTCTAGTGACGTGAAAAAACTCTTCCTTCTAGACCACCCCTTAACCACACCCCCTTTCAGACCCTAACCAATCCCATTTGTTAGGGTTTCACCAACAGCCACTCGCCACGCCTTTACCACTCCCACTTGCTACGCCTTCACCACTCCCACTTACGAAAACTGTTTTAAAGAGAGGGTCTTTTCTTCCTCCCAGACCATTGAAACTCTACAGCCTTTTTAAAGTCCTGAAGCCATTTGAAGACCCAAGGAAGAAACCATGCTGGCAATGACTCGTCTGAACGCCCGCAGGTGTTTAATCATGACCCCTGAGTACATCCCAGGGGTGTCGGGCGGACAGAATGATCTCGCACGAGCCTACGCTGAAGCCTATACCCGAGTTGGTGGCTGAATGTCCCGCGCGTCAGGAGCCCGAGTCTCCGATTCTGGAGATGGAGGAATCAACCCAGACCTTGTCTCCTCTTCCTGATACCCCGGTGAGTCCAACCCCTCCTTCACTCGTGGATGAGAGTACGGTGGACGGATTGATGTCAAGTTTGATCCTGAAACTGGTGAAAGCTGCATTCAGCTATCTGCTCAAACTCCTCGTCAACAAGATCCGGAAAGAGGAATGCTACGGTTGCACAGTTGACCATCCAAGTCAGAGACAGCATGAGTGTTTGGACATCCTTGAAGAAGACTTCTTCGAAAGCAATGCTCGGATGAGAGAGATTAGAGAACGACTCCTTAACCGTAATTTCATTCCAGGCGTCAACCAATTCTTGAACATGTATAACATCCATGTGGAGGAATCGAGAGTCTCAAAAATTGTAGAAACTCTGATGACCAACATACGTTACCCTGAGGAGGAGGAGGATGAAAACTTTCTGAGCGGAGACTCCTTCAGAAACAACCTTGAGACTCTGGGTAGCTTCTGGGAGTGTGTTGAATAGTTTTCTACATGCCAGTACTACTGTTTTTTATATTTTAACGATACCCAAGAGAAAAAAAAAATACAAAAAAAGAAGGAACCTCTTTTTCATAATAAGAAAAAGTGTACATGTTTTAAAGTTTTTAAAAACATTGTAGTTAGTCATGTGTGATTTTTTTAATTTACACATGTTTTTATGTTGACCCATGTTTTAAAATACTGTTGTTGTGTTTTTTTGTATTTACTCATGTTAGTTTTATACAGTTTTTTCTATATAGCGTTGTTAGTTTTTTTCTATATATGTTATTAGTTTTCAAAACACAGTTGTTTACTCATACTGATGGTGAATAAAACTTCAACTAATACTTTAGTCCTCATTTGTTGTCAGCATGTCAGTGAAACACTTGATGAAAAGAGTTTTACGATCCTGCACATCCGGGCGGTTTCGGTGGTGTAGAACGACTCCGTGTGGGCTGCAAGATGAAATGGGGAGTCAGTCAAGCTGGAAATGTGAAGATTTTTCCGAACAAGATTCTTACTCTTCACAAACCAGCCCGGATACTTTTCCGAGAAACAGAGTTTTGTCTCACCCCTTTATTCCAATTCCAAGCTGACCTATTGATATGCAAGCTCTAGCTCAGCATAACGATGGTATAATTATTATTAACGGTCATAGATGTATTTTCCAAGAAGGCCTACGTACGGCCTGAAGAAAAAAACTGCTGCCACCGTGTATAAACTCAAGCTTACGATGGGAAGGTGTATTCATTCTTGAATTTCCTCTTATGAACAATCGTAGAACTTTTACCGTACAATTTGGAGCACTTGTGAGGTATTTCCTTATTGACCTCTATAGGGTCATTTTTAATGCTACTATGATAACTATGATTATAGCTTTTTACCAATCTGTAACACATCGAGCGGGCCGGAGTGGGCCCTTTTCTCAGTCCGGGAATTTATTCAATTCAGCCACTCTGATACGGAGGACAAATTTGAGTACATAGAAAAGAAAACAAAAATTCTCTCACATGCTTTTATTTTATTTAGATTATGGCATACAATTATTCCCAGCCCCTTTAACATGTATAATCGAAATTCAGGCTAAAATAAAGCGTGATGAAGCGCCAACGTCAACTTAAAAATTCACAATGTAGGTATAGGATTATCTATGCTTAAAGTGCATTCATATTTCCATAAAGAACCAAACTGTTGCTTTAAGGCCGTTAACCATTTTGATGAACAGAGTGCCAACGCTTCAACTAAAGTATTTAGTGAAGTTTTTATTCACCATCATTGTAAACAACTGTGTTTTGAAACTAAAACACTTATAGAAAAAAACTAACAACGCTATATAGAAAACTGTATAAAACTAACTGAGTAATACAAAAAAACACAACAACAGTATTTTAAAACATGGGTCAACTAAAAACCTGTGTAAATTAAAAAAATCACACATGACTAACTACAATGTTTTTAAAACTTTAAAACATGTACACTTTTTCTTATATGAAAAAGAGGTTCCTTCTTTTTTGTATGTTTTTTTTTTTCTGGGTATCGTTAAAATAAAAAACAGTAGTACTGGCATGTAGAAACTATTCAACCACTCCCCGAAGCTA
>JAGFBZ010002118.1:0-253507 GCA_018398805.1 Hirundichthys speculiger
GCTTTATCTTAAACAAGCCAATGGCCAAATAAACAGGTTAACCTTGATATCTGGGAGGAGCTGCGTGGTTGAATTGTGTATGTCATGATGATTAGGGAACGCCCCTTGATCTCTAACCTATGAAATCATTGTGGGACATGGCCTGGAATTAGATGATGTAAAGGAGGGATTATGTAGAATTATGCACCCTCTGTATATGTAGATAACCAATCAGAAGTGTATGTGAGTTTGGGGAAATTATTAACGCCTGAAATGAGAGAACCAATCAAGAAGTTTGGGGAAGACCAAATAAGACCAAACAGGACATTTGTGGGCTGATGCGGCGATGAGAGAAAAGAGAAGAGAGAGAATGGCATAGAAGAGAATTTGTCGTTCTTCCGTGGGGCGTATAAAGGAACCGGACTGGTTCGGACCAAGGGCTAACCAACCATCGGAGGGAAAAATCTGAAGATGTTATTCTTCAAGAGAAAGAGACGCAGAACAGTGCACTGTCAGAGAAACTGGAAAAAGAATGATGACAGCACTGTAAAACCACTGTTGATTTTGAGACACCCCAGAGGTATCGGAGGCTGAAAGCAGGGCTTTTCCCTGCTTTAAGGCAGGCCTGGTACGTCCCACCATGACTGGGGGGTGCTGCATGGGCCCCGAAGGAATCCTGTGGGAGAAGTTACTCTCTTATTTTCACTATCATCTCGACCTAGATGAGGAGGAGCAAAGCGTCAAGGGAGAGGGAAGCCTCTTACTTGCTCTCCCTGCGCTTACAGCCATTACACTGATTTGGTTCAGTCATGGACAGATTGACACCCTGGAAACTGACTTTAGAGACTCAATCAATAGCACTTGAATCGGAAGATGGCATCAGGACGTATGTTGATGGCAAGGTGGAGGTGCTTGAACAGCGCATGTTGCCATGCTGAAGCATTTTGAGGAACAACTGGTGGAGTGTTTTAAGAGGTGGGATGATAATGGAAGGCAGAAACCGTCGGCTGAAGCGCGCCAGCCTGATGTCTTACCCCAGACTTATCACCGCACCGGGGCCTTCCTTACTCAGTCATATCCGCTCACACTCACACTCAAGCTGGCGTTTCTTTGGCACAGCCTCTTCCACGCTTTCACCAAACCCCTCCATCTTTTAGCATGGAAAATACCTAACAAGCGCTCACCACTGGTGGCAGTGTTCTCTCCATGTCTCCACCCGGCACTTCAATGGCACAGACATCTTCCAGTGCTGACAAACTCCCTTTACTCAACCCAGAGCAACCATTCCAACACCCGCTCATAGTGTAGTCGAGCCAGCTTCAGTCACCCTGCGCTGCACAGTCCTTCAGCCACCCACACAGCCCTATAGCATGAACACCAGCCTCACACTCCTTTACCTACTTCATACAGCCAAACCAATGCCCGATCACCGTGGTTTACTCCGAACCAGCCATCCAGATGGACTTCCCTTCGTTTTGTGGGTCCCGAGAGGTGGCGGATGTTCTAAAACTTTGTTGACCGTTGTGAAACCTTCTTTGCCGTTCGGCCAGTAACAGATGCAGAGCTCATGGGTGCCTTTCCACCGTTCTTAAAGGGCCGGCTCATAGTTGGTGGACGTGGCAAAGGGCCGTGTACACAACTGGCCTGAATTTAAGGACGCTTTTCAGGCTCTTCCTTCCCTCCGATTATCTCACGAAGTCGAAAAACTCGGGACATGGTGCAGTTACCGGGTCAGTGTCTGAGGGATTTGCCTATGACTACCGTGCTTTGTGTCTCGTTGGAAGCCTGACATCACTGACAGAATTAGTCGCAAGATCCTGAATAACTGCAATCCTCGATGGCTGGCTGTCTGAGGGGCACCCGTTTGCGACTGGGTCAGCTGGTACAGATTGGCACCCTGGTGGAAGGATTGCAAGTCTGGCGAAAGACTACTGGGGAAAGTGGATCAGCAAAAGGCCAAGGAAAGGGACAAAGGACTCAGGATAGGGGGCCGTCTAAAGATGGGAGGAGTTTTGCTGAGGCGGTTGTGGTACACCATGAAAAAAACACCAATGACCCTCCTGTATGTTCCGATTGAGGTGAGAGGCAAGCAAGCCAGGCTGTGTTTGACACGGGGTGCACTATTCACTCATTCGGCACAGTCTTTGGTTGGAGCTTGCTCAGGAGGGGGAACAACGAAGCTCTGGACAGCCAAGCTTTGCCCTGGCAGAGGAAAGTCATGTGGTGCTCTGGGGAAAATACTCCTTATGTTACACTGGCATGAGATGTTATGGTCCGGAGACCTACATCATGGCGGTGAAACCTGGCCTTCCCATCATCTTAGGCTGATTTTCTCTCACCAAAACGTCTCCCCCTCAATATGGGGGAAACAAACATATGGAGTGAAGGGACCAGCGGGGTACACTTTCCATCCTTTTTTCGACCCCCAGGAAAGGCTGGGATCCTTGGACCAGCCAAACCGTTACCCTACCAGTCTGTATGAGCCGCCTTCTGCGGTGCTACGCTAACATCCTCTCCTTCATGCCGCCTTCTGTCCTGACATCCCCCAGAGCTCAGGGAGCTGTTTCAGGCCGGCCCACGGTGTGCTCTGGAACTTAGCAAGACCACAGTGGAGGAACACAGGACTTTACTTTCTGACGAGGTACCGGCCGCTGTAAGGCGTACAGGTGTCGCCCTTCAGGGTCAGATTATTGCAGACCAGGTGGAGCAGAGATCAGGATGGTATCCTGGAGCCATCACAATCAGCTTGGGGGGCTCCGGTGGTCTTGGTCAAGAAACAGCTCTCTTCTCTTCGGTTCTGGTTTTTCGACGTCTTAATGCCAAGACGCACCCCGATCCATCCCATGCCTCTTATTTCATGAAATCCTTGAGTCATGCATGGTGCAGCGTCTTTAGCACCCTTGATATGAAGTCGGCTATTGGAGGTAGCCATGTCCACAGAATAAGGCACCCTACATAACACCCGTAGGCTCTATCAATTTAGGTGCATGCCTTTGGCCTCAAGATGCGGGACCACTCCAGCGGCTATGGGAAATCCTTGGTGAGCTGCGAGGGGAAAACATGTTGTGTACATCGATGAAGTCATAGTCTTCTCGCCACACCAAACAACATCTCAGGATCTCCATGCAGTCATGCAAAGCTCCATCTAGAGGTTTGACCCTCAACCTCAAAAAGTGTGCCTTTTTCCAGCAGGAGCTGAATTCTTGGGCCATATCGTTTCTGACCAGGGTGTTAAGGTGACCCCGAGAAGAGCTTGGCAGTGACGTCGTACCCCACCCCTACAAATAAAAAACCCTTCAGCGGTTCCTAGGTCTTGTGGGGTGGTACACAAGTTCATAGACCACTTTGCGGACTAGCGGCTCCTTTGAACCGTCTGAAGAGGATGATGTGAGTGGGTCTGGTCAGAGGACTGTACGGAGCTTTGACCAGCTGAAGCATGGCCCTTGTGAACGCCCTATCCTGATCCAGCCGACACCTCCTTGCCCTTTGAATCACACCTGATGCCAGTGTGGGTTGGGGCATCCGGTGCAGAAACATGCAGGATGAAAAGGTGATCGCTTAGGCATCCAGGGGTTGATGGGCGGAGTGCAATTACTCTCCTCCGAAAAGGAGTGCCTTGCAGTATAGGGCTGTAGAGAATGGAGGCACTACCTTGAAGGGGTGGAGTTATAGTGTTCACCAACCATGCCGCCTGACTTGGGCCTTCAACTGCCCAAGACATCTTCTCGTCTACCCGCTGATCCTGCGTCTCCACATCCAGTTTAAAGTTCAATACCGGAGGGTCTCCATTCGTGCCTGATGCCCTGTCTCGCAGTTAGCCTCCATTTTCAGCTCCGCCTATATGGCCATGACCACTTCTTGTTCCACTATCTGCCTTCTTTGGCTGAGATAAGAGGGGCACAGGATAATGATCCAGAGGTTACGGACGGCAAAGAGCGGATGGTACAATAGACCAACCGATTTCATTCAGTAGGCTGCAGGTCTCCTGTACCGATGCTCTCCGTGAAGGAAGGGGGGGGAAAATTCCAACTAGTTTCCCCCAATCTCTTTTTCCAGTTTTTTTCTCCTACTTTCATTGCCATCCTCTAAGGGGATTGGGTAGGCTGAAGACCCCCTCAGGGCCTGGAGTAGCTGGTGGCCGACATCGCAGGGATGTGTGGACTTACATAAAGATTACCATCTGCCAGGCTACAAGGCTACCAACCAAAGCCAGCTTGTTCATGCAGCCTACGCCTGCTGAGGAGCCTGGGGAGAAGTTGGGGATGGATCATGGGACCGTTTCCCCGTAGCAAAAAAGGGTAACACCTACCTTCTGGTGATTGTGGATTATTTTACCAAGTGGGTGGAGATGTTTCCCTTAAAAGACGCCAAGCCCATCGCTGTCTCCTTCTAAGGAGGAGATTTTCACCCGTTTTGGTGTGCCACAGAGGTAATCTCGACCGGGGCCGCAGTTTACCGGCAGGAGATTACCTTTTGTAAGACCTGGGGCGTTCTCAAAATTTACCACCAGCTATCACCCCCAACCAACCTCACTGAGCGGTCCAACCGCACAATCAAAACTATGATTGCGTCATACGGGGGAACCACACAAGACTGGGACCAGTACATCAGGGAGTTCCGCTTTGCCATCAATGCTGCCTATTAAACCACGGGCCGAACACCTGCAGAACTGGCACTCGGACGATCCCTGAAGGGTCCACTGGAAAGACTCGTGGGTTCTTCACCTAATCCACAACCAACCCCCGTACCACTTTTGGAAAACAAGACTTCTCATAAATCAGTTCAGAAGAGAGTGGAAGGGTTCAGTCCAGACAACCAGTATTACAATACCCCAGGAGAGGTGCACACTCCTGCGGAGACCTGGTCTGGGTCCGCACACATCCGCTCTCCAAAGCCTCAGAGAATTTCTCATCAAGCTTGCGCCCAAATGGTCGGACCCAGCCACGGTGATGAGAAAATTAGGCCCCTCAACTACCTAATTCAGTGGAATGACCCACACGGAAACGGACACTGTCAATGTGGTCAACTTGAAGCCCTACTTGGGGTTCAGCCTCCGATACCTCCAGCTGGGGGGGGGGGGGGGGGGGGGGGGGGGGGGGGGGGGGGGATCTGTGACACTGTCACATTGATTAAGTGTACATGGAAAAAAAAATGTATGTATGCACGTATGGATGTACGTATATGTGTAGATGTCTGTAAATAGGTGCGCAGTTCTTGAGCAACCCGACATAATGTATGTCAATTTACTGTCAAACAGGACGTGAAAATGAATGATTAGGCTCCACTGGGTCATGAGGTAGGGAGGGGTAGACAGAGCCGGGATTTTTCCGTGACTTAGATGCTGCACGGGATCTGATAAAGGTGTGCAACAGGTAGGAGGGACGGCCCCCCAGACAGAGACGCCGGAAACCTGTGAGAGGCGGGTCAGCTGCAGCCACCGCTAAGAAGTCGTGTTGGACATATCACCGCAACGACCGAAAAAAGGAATAAAAGAAAAAAAAAATGAAGATCGGGTCCTTGGATTGGGGCACACGGCCGGGCGTGCTGGAGTGTACTGGCGATAAACTACGCACGCAGAAGGATGAGTGCTTGCTCCCTCATCGGACTGGGTGACCACACCACTCATCAGAACTGGTGAGACCATTCCAGTTTATTGAACTTTTTTGGCGTGATACAACAGAGCGATCACATTTTGATTTTTTTCCCTCCTTTTTTTTTGTTGGATTATTTCGGGGATTATACTTCCTTTTGGCCTCCGACGGACCTGCAATCTCAAGCGTGGATGGACGGTGTTATTTGATTGACTTATACTTGTGACTTTTTGTTCGCTTGATGAAGCCGTTTTTTCTGGGGGTGTGTCCGGGTTTCGGTGTTAGTCGACTGTGACGATGGCATGACAGGGTGCCGTCAGATCCCTTGGTCTTGTGTGATAATAATTATATTTTGGTTATACTTCTAAGGACCCTCTTGACGTGTGGTAACTCAGTCCCTTTAGTAGAGAATCTTTGTTTTGTTTAGGGCTGATTGTTACAAACGGATTAACCATTTTTCCAACACTTGAGGAATATAATTGAAGTTTTGGAGTTACCCTAGCTCACTGCTAGCAAGGAGGAGGGGCGAACCAGAGTTCCCGGGGACCTGACCTTGCGCTCTCTCTGCAAGCGGCCTTGAACAACGCAAAGGCGCCACATTGCGTACATTCCAGCCTGTCCTTGAACCAACCAGATGAATCAATTTGTAAGCCACAGCTTTAATTTGCCTTTTTCTGTAGAATTAGAATTTGTATAATCAATCAATGCTGCTGCTTAACCTTGCTAATCTGCTTTAATAAATATAAAAACTATCATAAGACGTCATGGTGGACATTACATCAGTATCCACAATTGCAACGACATTGGTTATGCCTCTGCACTAGTTAACATAGATTCTTATCGGTTATTGTAGTCACATATTGTCACATATCCTTGGGGCTTGCTGTCCAAGCCACTAAATTTAACCTAGCCAGTAACAAGAGCCCAGATCTTAAGAGGGGAGCTGCAAATTTACAGATGTGACCGCTAGCTGGACTTGGAGCCATGGCTATTCTCTTAGGTCAGTTTATTGGGTAGCGGGATAGATGGCTGGAATTTGTATGTAGTGAGAGCTAGGCGAATCCCCTCGACACCAGCTTAAATAAGTTGAGGAAATCTTAGCGAGGTGAACCCCCCCCCTAGACCTAACTTCTACCAAGAGATGGAGCTGGTCCCGTGGACAGACTCTGCTAGTCAGAGACTGAACCACAACTGGGGATCTAACATAATATATATATATATATATATATATTATATATGTACAGTGGAGGAAATAAGTATTTGATCCCCGCTGATTTTGGCAGTTATCATACTAGAAATAAATGAACAGTCTCAGATTTTTATGGCAGCTTATTTTAAGTTAGAAAGAATATTGAAAAAAAAATGAGGAAAACACGACTGAAAATAAAAATGAATTTGCAATCATTGAGGGAAATAGTATTTGATCCCCGACCATCCTTGACCAGTTGGTTCCCCAGACCACTGGCATACTTCTAATCTCACTAAGTAATTACCTGCATGAGAGACACCTGTTCCAAATAGTCACCTGTATAAAAGGCCATCGCCCCACCTCAGTAATACTCCACCATCTCCACCATCAAGACTAAAGAGCTGTCAGAAGATGTCAGGGACAAAGTTTTGAACTCCACAAGTCTGGAATGGGCTACAACAACCATAGTAAAAGCTGAATGAGAGGTGACAACTGATGGTGCAATTATTGGAAGTGGAATAAGAACAACATACTGTTAATCAACCTGGCTGGGGCTCCATGGAAGATATCCCTGTGGGTCTCATGATCATGAGAAGTTAGAGATCGCCGAGAACTACACGGGAGGAGCTGGTTAATGATCTCAAGGCTCTGGGACCACAGTCCAAAAAACTATTGGTAATACACTGGATGCAATGGTTTTAAATCCTGCAGTGGTCCAAGGTCCCTCTGCTCCAGAAGGCTCAGGTCAGGCCAGACTCAGGTTTGACAGGCACATATTAAATGACTCAGAAAGAGACTGGAGAAGGTGCTGTGTCAGGTGAGACTAAAATTGAGCTCTTGGCCTCAACTCAATTCGACGTGTTTGGAGGAAGAGAAATGCTGATATGACCCCAAAAAACCATCCCTACTGTCAAGCATGGCGGTGGAGCCTTATGCTTTGGGGGTGTTTCTCTTCTAAGGGGACAGGTGGACTTCACCATCGATGGGAAGATGAACGGGGCCATGTACTGCAAATCTTGGGTGACAACCTCCTTGCCTCCACAAGGACATGTAAAGGGGTGGCGGTCTTCCAGCATGACAATGACCAAAACATACAGCCAAGGAAACAAGGAGTGGCTCCATCAGAAGCACATCAGGTCATAGAATGCCCTAGCCATCTCCTGACCTTAATCCTGTTAACATCTATGGAGAGTGAGCTGAGAGTTTCCAAGCGCGGCCTCCAAACCTTCAGATTTGGAGATGATCTGCAGAGAGGAGTGGACGAAAATTACTCCGATGTGTCAACCTATAAGCAACTACAAAAACGTCTGACGCTGAGCTGACAACAAGGGTTTTACCACCAATAGAGATCATGTTTTGGGATCAAATACTTATTCACTCAATGACTTGCAAATTAATTTTTATTTTCATTTCATGTAATTTCTAAAAAATTTTTTTAATATTCTTTCTATAACTTTAAAATAAAGCTGCCATAGAAGTCGAGACTGTTCATTTATTTCTTAGTATGACACTGCCAAAACAGCGAGATCAAATACTTATTTCTCCACTGTGTTGTATATATATATATATATACACACATATATATATATATATATATATATATATGTATATATATATATATATAGATATAATATATATATATTAGGGCTGGGCGATATGGCCTAAAAAAAAATCTCCGATTTTTTCAGAAAAAATCCTGATTCACGATTTAAATCGATTTTTTTCAACCCTCTACCTAAAATCAATTTGTAGATGACAAAGATTGTTCAAAAGTTTCATTTATTTTGTTTCAATTTTTCCCTTCTGATTTCAGTTACATAAACAAGCCACAAAAAAAGAGATGGCAAGCCCTGCCTGCCATTGTGAACGTGACAATGTAACTTTTCAGTAACTAGTTTCGAAATGACACAAAACAAAGTAAAACATAGTATTATAAGTCCCCTTTTTTTGAGGTTGACAAATAAAGTGCAAACAAAACTCTCGTTACCTGAACATTTTTTTGCATAATAGGAGGTGCTTGTGTGGTAAAAAAAAGTATTTGGGCACTATTTTGATTCCCTGAATCATGTTAACTTACTTAAACTCTGCATCAAATAAAATTAAAAATTTATTTTATAGGCTTTCATTGTAATTTACGAGGCCTGGTAGCACGTACCTGGGATCCAAAACTTTGAGCAGGTGAATAAACCCCGGCTTTTCCACGGTGTATATGGGCACCATATCTCTTGCAATATACATCACGACTGCATCCATGACAGCTTTCCACCGGGCTCCTTTCTTATCATACGGGATACAGTTTGTCAACGTTTCCAAGACGGTAGGTTGTTTTCTGGTGGCGGTGCTTGGGCTGCCGCGGTCGTTTTTTTCGTATGGAGCAACATTTTCCAACTCGGCTGCATGCTTCTGTTTAAGGTGCTGCAGTAAATTGTAGTACTGCTACCTTTGGTAGCAACAGCCTTTAAACAGACTTTGCACGAGGTGCTGTTTGTTCTGTGTCTGACGCCACGAACCCGAACCAATTCCAAATAACCGAGGATACGTTTCTTTTCTTCTGGTGTAAGATCAGCACTGCTTGCTTGTTTGTGTACCTAGCGCGGGTGGGGAGGGGGGGCGCGCGAGGGGGCGCGCACTCCGCCTCCTGACCTACGGGAGCCCAGCAGGCGCAAGTGGCAGATGTTAATGAGAAAATCGATTTTCATTAAAACAAATCGACATTAAGTACAAATTCGAATTAATCGATTAATCGATTTTATCGCCCCAGCCCTAATATATATATAATATATATATATATATATATATAATATATATATATATATATATATATATATATATATATATATATATATAATATAATATACATATATATATATATATATATCTATATATAATATCTAAATATTTTATACACACACACACATTAGGGCTGGGCAACAATTAACATTTTTAATCGTAATTAATCGCATGATTTCCCAGATTAATCACAATTAATCGCATTGTATACAGAAAATCAAATAATGAATTCAAAAGTAGTGTAAAGTGCATTTTCATTTAAATGTTCTGCTGCCATATGAACTAAATTGCCGTAACATTTGTTGTTCAAAACACTTTTAAAAACTCAGCACTTGTCAGTAACAACATCTCCATCCATCCTTTTCTATACCCGTTTCATCCTTGAAGGGTCAACGGATCTGCTGGAGCCTATCCCAGCTGTCTAGGCGAAAAGGCAGGGTCCACCCTGGACAGGTCGCCAGTCCAGCCACATATACAGACATACAACCATTCCAACTCACATTCACACCCTATGGGCAATTTGGAATTATCAATTAACCTGACATGCATGTCTTTGGACTGTGGGAGGAAGCCAGAGTACCCGGAGGAAACCCACGCAAGCACGGGGAGAACATGCAAACTCCACACAGAAAGGCCCCGAGGTTCAATCCCCCCCTGCCGAGGTTCGAACCAGGAACCTTCTAGCTGTGAGGCAACAGTGCTAACCACTAAGCCACCGTGCTGCCTCAGTAACACATATTAAGTATAAATCTCATCTTAAATAATGTCAAATAAAATAAAGCTTATTGCCACTGCTAGGACATTAATGTCATCCTCTTTTTTATGACAAGTAAAAAAGTATACAAACAAAATTCTGAGCCACAATCAGAACATTAAAACAGGTAATTTCTGAGGTAACAGCAGAAACTTTTAACAGGGAGTTCAACTTGTCAGTTGTTACAAATAACCCTGTTTCTGTCGAATCCATCGTCTGAGAGAACTTTAAAATGAAAATGTCCATGTTAAAGTTCTGTAACTTTATCAATGTGTATTATTCGTTCTTTCAATTTTCAATTGTCAATCAAAAATTAAAAATATTAAAAAGTGACAATTTATTTTGTTTTTCATTCTTTAATCTAACACAAAAAAACGAAATGGCTTTGTGCAGGGCAGTTCAGGTAGCATGGCGGCTCTGGAATCACATACTATAATATTTGCAATATTGTGAAAATCTGAATGAAAACTCAGCTCATATATAGATGAACCAAATCCTCTCCAGCTCTGCGTCTGACATCAGTCTTTTTCTCCTCAGATCATGACGAGCCCAGAATCTCCTGAGGCTCATTTCCGAGCATTGCCCATCCACTGCTTAATAAGTCTTTGATCAGACTACTGTATTGGCCAAAATATGTGATGATATTTTAATCTAGAAGTCATATTCTCAAAAATGGGGGTTGTTTTATAATAAAGGAACAACTTTCTGTTGTCATTACACATCTGTGCCACTAGATGGAGCTGCACTATAGTAACCAGCTAGAGAACAGCAGGACAGTGAACACATGGAGCAATAGTAAAAGCAACACAGCTCATCACCCTGAACACACCATCCCCACTGTCAAACATGGTGGTGGCAGCATCATGGTTTGGGCCTGCTTTTCTTCAGCAGGGACAGGGAATCTGTTAAAAATGAAGGGAAAATGGATGGAGCCAAATACAGGACCATTCTGGAAGAAAACCTGTTGGAGTTTTGTTGCTGTTGCAACAAAAATGCTTAAAATATTGCAATGCACACAACATCATGGTTGATATATCAGAGTTCAAAAGAGGACAAATTATTGGTGCACGTCTTGCTGGCGCATCTGTGATCAAGACAGCAAGTCTTTGTGATGTATCAAGAGCCAAGGTATCCAGGTTAATGTCACCAAGAAGCATGAACCACATCCAACAGGATTAACTGTGGACCCAAGAGGAAGCTGTCTGAAAGGGATGTTCAGGTGCTAACCTGGATTATATCCAAAAAACATAAAACTACAGCTGCCCAAATCACGACAGAATTTAATGTGCACCTCAACTCTCCTGTTTCCACCAGAACTGTCTCTCAGGAGCTCCACAGGGTCAGTATACACGGCCAGGCTGCTATAGCCAAACCTTTGGTCACTCGTGCCAGTGCCAAGTGTCAGTTTCAATGGTGCAAGGAGCGAAAATCTTGGGGCTGTGGACTATGTGAAACATGTATTGTTTTCTGATGAGTCCAGCTTTACTGTTTTCCCCACATCTGGGAGAGTTACGGTGTGGAGAAACCCTAAAGAAGCATACCACCCAGACTGATGCATGCCCAGAGTGCAGCATGGGGGTGGATCAGTGATGGTTTGGGCTGCCACATCACGGCATTCCCTTGGTCCCATACTTGCTGGATGGGCGCGTCACTGCCAGGGACTACCGGACCATTCTGGAGGACCATGTGCATCCAATAGTTCAAACATTGTATCCTTAAAGCAGTACTGTGTTTAAGGATGACAATGCACCAACACCCAGCAAGACTGGTGAAAGATTGGTTTGATGAACATCTCCCTTGGCCTGCAGTCACCAGATCTGAATCTTATTGAGCCACTTTGGAGTGTTATGGAGGACCGAGTCAGAAAACATTTTCCTCCACCAGCATCACATAGTGACCTGACCACTGTCCTGCAGAAGGACTGGCTTCAAATCCCTCTGACCACTGTGCAGGACTTGTATATGTCATTCCTAAGACAAACTGATGCTGTATTGGTCGCAAAAGGAGGCCCTACACCACAGGTGTCAAACGCCAGTCCTCAAGGGCCGCTGTCTAGCATGTCTGGTACCACAAAACGTCATCATGTGACTAAAACAGACAAGAAACACTGAATGCATAAAAGCAGTGTTTTTGGCAGTACAACGCCATAGCTATTGATGTAAAAACTTAAGTGATTTAGGTTATAATCAAGAAAACCATGGAAAATGGTAAGATATCAGCTCTCCACAATTTCCCTGACGGAGACCTCCCAAGGGATTAATAAAGTTCTATCTAATCTAATCTAATCTAATCTTAAATAAAACTCTTATGAGCAATCTTTGTGGTTATCATTATGTTTGTCCAAACAAATGTACCTTTAGTTGTACCAGGCATTAAAATGAACAAGATATACCTGATGATGAAATGTCAAAATGACTTACTCAGCAGAAGTGATGTTACTTATGGCTAGTTCTAGTTTCTGTTTGGAAACTTCTGTAACCTGATTTATCAGGTTACAGAAAATATAAATATAAAAAAATATAACGTACATGCAATCTCATCCAGTGCTGTTGCAACAAACCAGGAGATTTTCCTCTCTGACATCTTGGCTCGCAGTTTGGTGATCTTGTCCTGCCAGGAAGTACCTAACAAGTAGACAGGATCAATACAACATGACACTCCTTCCACAAGTGTTTATCACACCAGTTTTACAGTGTCAGTGAAGTAGGTCACTAACCAGTATATTCCACTCCCAGGGTGCGGAGCGTTGTACTGGGCCTTCCCGGTCGGTCTGCCCAAACTACATCAATCAGGTTATCTTGTATTGCCACCAGCGAGTGGCCAGCACTTGTCAGCGCCTTGGACATGTTCTTCCACTGGTCTGAAACACAACACCACACCATTCATTCATTTATAATACTGGATATATTTACTTTCTTTTTAGATCAAGAATTGCTGGTGAAATCAATACAAATTAATTCATTTTAGAATTCTTTCAGTTAATGTGTAACTTGAACAAGCTGAGTCAATTATTTTCTCAACAGAAAACATTTTTTAAATGCACATTTGCAACCTGGAAAATAAACTGCAAGATTTTATCAATATTCTCAGTCTGCTGTATTTATTCAGTGTTCCCATTAAACCAGAGATGAATGATGATATTCTGCCCTGCAAGGAAATAAAAGGACTCATAACCAACCTGAAGCAATGATCCAAGGATCTACTCCCACTTTGGAGTTCTCCGGCAAAACACTGATCAGCCAGTCCTCCTGTGAAGGTGTCTCCTTCAGTCCTGTAGATAATGATTACAAACAGTCCATAACACCTAGAAGATGCATCACACACACACACTTGACTTTTACCACCTTGGAATTTAAAGTGCTAAATTTAAAATGATTATTTAAACCAATTTCAGATTTAAAATCACTACAATTGGAATCTGAGACATTGTTTTTCTTGTTTAGCTTATTTTCTTTCTACCTATGATGTCTGTCTCATCATCAGAGCTTTGATAAGGTGTGATGGTAAAATAATTTAGTGTTTGTGTTAAATCTAAATATTATATCAAATAATCTATAGGACTCATCTTACATTTCAAAAACAGTATTAAACACACAAACACACACACAAAACAAATCTTAAAATTTTAAAAACCTTCAAAGATTGATGATGAATGTTTAACTACTGGCAGCGACTGTGGACATTACCCATTTTCATTAGAGTCCAATTGTTGTCCATCTGCTGGCTGGCCTGGAGGAAATATCGCCCATCAGTCCACATTGCTGCATGTTGCTCCGTGACAATGGCTGTCCCTAAATATTTTAACAAGAAAATTATGCAAGTACTGTGTGTTCAGTACCGTGGGAAGTAGGGGTGCTGGGGGTGCTGCAGCCCCCCCCTGTTGGTGGGGCTGCAGGGGGGGAGAATATATATATATATATATATATATATATATATATATATATATAAAAACGCACAACTGTCTCAGACTCCCAGCACCCCCTACTGAGAATATGTTCCCGCAGCTCTGTGTGTGTTAGTTACATTTCTGATCTGTTATACAAGTTTATGCAATAAAACTTAGGGTAAAGCACGGTTCATTCAACGACTGCTAACGGCGGTTACCAGGAGTTAGCACTCGGACCACGGGACCGGGCATGAAAAGGAGCGCTGGACACTAGCAGCTCCTCTAGTACACCAGATTTCTCCTGGTGTACTGAAACTTGAATTTCCCCCTTGGGGGATTAATAAAGTATTTTTGAATTTGAATTTGAATTTGAATTCAGAAGAATTATGATAGGGTTCATATTATATGTCAAGGTATATATAAAGTATGTATATTTGTAATTAAACCATATTGTGGAGGAAATTTTTATTTGGTTTATTTCATCTTGTAATTTAGTTATTTGTGTTTAACAACATGTTTAAAAGAGATGCCTTTCTTAACAAGACCAATACACATCATAGTCAACGAGACCAAATGTCTGACAAAAGGCAAAGCACGGGGGTCGGCTGTGGCTCATTGATCTAAGAGACACGGCAGGGGTCAGCTGTGACTTCCTAAATTCAATTAGCATCAACTAAATAACTTCTTGATCAAGGGACTGTTTAACATTGCTAAACTCAATCAGTCTGTTTTAAACAAATGCCTCTGTATGACATCCCTAAACTCAATCAGTCTGTCTTGAGACAAATGTCTCTTTGCTTTGACCATCACCTACTGTGTCTACACTTTGTATGCAAATCTGTAACACCTTGCTGTCTTGGTATAAAGATCAGCTTAATCTTTGTATCTGCAGAGTCATCAACCAGCACTCTGTGGAGTGGTGGCTGGTCGCTCTCCTTGTGCGCCCAAGTATTTGTATGTCTGTCTTTTTTCTCTGTAATAAATTCTATTCTGATTTTCTCATCGAGATCGGATCTTATTTTTTCCACAACAATATGAACAATCTATATTATTTAGTGAGAATTTTCTCATTAAACAATGAGTCCATGTGAGGATGGAGTTTGTAAAGAGTAAAGCAGACCTCTTTTCACACAATACAAAAGTAACATAAGTTGCCATACTGAACATCTATACTTTGACGTTAAGACACTCTTGAATGCGGGTCCTTTTTCTGAGCATACCAACAGAATAAAAGTTGGATGTCAAAGCAAGTTGTAAATTAAATCTTTGTTCTAGATTACTGCTACACTCTACGAAAATTTTTAATCCAGATCATTTTACAGAAACTTTAAAATTATCCCTGCATGTTCACTTCTTTTCACACACAAGCAAAACATACCTGCAGAGCCATTGAAACCACAGATGAATTCACGTCTGCAGTCACATGGTGCAATGTATTCACTCTGGAAAAAAAAGAGGAGAAAAAAAAATCAGGAACGGCTTCTTTTTTGCAGACAGTGTGAAGTAGCAGTCAAACTCATGTATTTAACTTGCTGCTCCATCTCACACCATGGAGCAGCAAGAAATCAACTGCAGGATCAGAAAGGACAGCCATGCTTGAATTAAGACAGGAGACTGTTTGTGCATGCTACATCTATATTTCGGTGTGGTGTTAGTTATGTTAAAAAAAAAGATGCTTGATAAGTATATTGAGTACGTAATTTTGATTTACCTGATGTGCATCTCCAGATGGGATGATGTAGGCCTGTAAAGGCTCTGAGAAGCTTTTACAATTCTTCATTGCCTGTCGAAGCAACCGAAGAAGCTCTCCCGTGAGCTTTGGCGACATAGTTGGGTCTGGATGAAAAAAAAAGAAAGAAAATGTTTTAAAAGATTATTGTGTTTAATCAGACAATGGCATCAACTAAAAGTCTTCTTCTGAGAGAAAATGTCTTCAGGGTGGTACAAACTGTAAGATCAGCTGAATATGAAACTTAGGATAAAGATTTCCATTGATAAGTGGAGACAAACAAGACAAAGCGAGGTGTTATTCCAATTGAAAGGGATCTATCTTAACTCCACAAGCAAAAAGCTTTATATATCATATACTCATAGCCTACTAATTACCTGATTTGGAAGCCATAATACCTTCAGGTAACTGAAGCTATAAACTTCCTGGCTGGAAGTTACTTGACTATGTGAAGCTCAAAATGAAGATCTTCACTCGTGTCTTTAAGCTTCTATAATGTGCCAGTTCAGCAACTCTCACATCTATCAGGGTTAAATATTAAAAGAACAAGTGTCACCGGTCAAAGTCAGTATTTGTGTGCCCCACTTCCACGGCAACAAAGTCATAAAACAGTCGTTAGAAGATAATGCAAAGAGCTGAATAGAGTATTATTTTTTTTTCTCATCCACTGTAAAGTGGTCTGCATCTATGTATAGAAATGTAACAACTCAACCAATCACATCGCTGCATGCTAAACCGTTGAGCTCTGCTATTGGCTGAAAGCTCCGCAGGCCACTGTTGTTTAGCCAACCACATCGCTGCATGCTAAACCGTTGAGCTCTGCTATTGGCTGAAAGCTCCGCAGGCCATTGTTGTTTACAAGTTGTCGTTCGATTAATTAGTCACTAGCTCGCTAACGAGTCACAATTGATGTATTTGTATTATTTAGATAGTATATATATATTCTGAATTAAAACCTACAAATTCCGAGAGCTGTAAGCGTTTTTGTTTTGTTTTAAATACACGGCCAAGCATGGCTTTATCAACAGGCCAGTACACTAAATATCATTAATTCCGCCTATTAGCTACGAATTCGGTGGTGGATGTGGTATGACTCCGGGAGGATACTGTTACTAGCTTCCCGCCCAGCTTCACAGATGTAAGTAAATGCTTTTCCTACTGTTTCGATTGTGGGCAGCAGGCTACAGAGCTCTGAGATGAACGACCGTGTGCTCAAGTGAAAACACACAACATCCCGCGGTTCAGGCTTCACAGAGAGCCGAAACGTCGACCCTCCAGACCGCCTCCAGCTAACCAGGAAGTACCCGCTCATGTAGTCGGTGCAACCCTGAATACACACCCGCACTTTCGCCTTTAAAATGAGAGTCTTGATTTAAAATCGAAGCGCTTTTTTGGATACCAGCTCAGACCTTGTGTCAATTTACACAACAGGAGGCTGCCATGTAGTTGCTGACGTCAGTGGTCACGTGACGGTAGTCTCTTCCAGTAGATACAGAGGGATCCAGACTCGCCTCTTCCTCTGACAGTCTGTGACACACGTACAACACTTAAAGGTGGAGTAGGTGTTGTTTGAAAAACGGTTCCAGCAATCCAACTCAAGTGAGATTTTGAAAATATACACTCCCTCCCTCCTCCCAAAGGCTCCGCCCCTCCTCCTTTCAGCTCACCCCTCGAAACCACGCCACGCCTTCACATGATTCACGACTGCATGAACCATAGGGAGGGAGGGAGCGAGGGGTGATATTTGATTTTTGGACGTATTAGGCAGCCATCAAAATAGTGATGATCACTTTTTTTGATTGGTCAGAGTTTTTCTCTGATTATACCTTCTAGACTGGACCAAATGTTTAGTTTTTTTTGCAAACATTTTTATTTCAGTGGGTGCAATGGGAAATGTGAAAAGGTTTTCAGGCAATATTGTAAAAAGTGTTGCAAAAAAACAACACCCACCCCACCTTTAAAGTTCCTTTTAAAATATTTGTCCTCAGAGTTCCCTTTTTTCTAATTTTTCAGTCCCCCTGGTAACTTTCGTCAACTGGTCTATTCTAATATTTTTTAACCTTTATTTTAAATAAATTATTTAAAAGTGGTCACATTTGGCGGTATTGGAACCCATCAGATGGATAGACTCCAGCCCTCTTGACCCCAAACAGGATGAAGGAGGTGTAGAAAATAGATGTATGGATGAATTGGGCCATTTTACTTGTAGTCCTTTATCATATTTTCTCAAATGTTTTCAATCGAAGATAGGTGTGCTTGGCACACAGACCAGATTAGCAGAACAAGTAAAACCAGAAAAAGTAGCAACGTTTCTGGATCCTTTGTACATTGCTCTTGTTTTCTTCACGGTATCATTTTAACTCAAGGATTGTTATGGATTCAGTGATGAACTGTGTTCTCATACAGTTGTTTCTAGAAATATTTCTGAGCTGCCGGAGTGTTTTGTACTACAGAATTGTTGCAAGATCACAAGCATTCAAAACTTGGTTTCTTTGCTGTCCCTCACATACTTAGATTTCCATTAAATTCTCTGAGTATTTTAATTCTATGTAATTTAGAAGTTGAAATTGCCAAATTATTGCTATTCTACTTTAAGAAACATCATTCTCATACTGTATAATTTATTTTCCCAAACTGAGGCCAGATGATTGATTGATGATGTTGATTCTATTATACTTGCTCATAGTAGTGGCTAGTTTATTGTATTACAGTGATCCCTAGCCAATTCGCGGTTTAAGTTCCGCAGTTTTAGTTATTCGCAGATTTTTCAGAAATATATAATATAATTAAAAAAAAAATTTTAAATCACAGAAACATCACAGGATGTTGTGCGCGTTCTCTCACAGTGAAGAAATGCTGTGAGCCAGCCTGGCCCCTTTAAGAAGGTGGGCTTATGGGTAATGATGTGGCCTTATGGGTAATGTAGTGTGTGTGTCGTGGGACGGCAGAAGAAAACGGGGTTAGATGAAAAGTGTAGTGAGCATCAACAGCAGCCCAGCGTGTATAGATTTACATTCTCTGTTAACCGACAGGAGCCCAACAATACAACCTGTGTGATGTTACAAGTTCCTGCAGTGCCAGAATAAAGTGCTCGTTCCATGGAGAGAAAACTGGACTGTTTCTTTTGTTGTTGTTAGCGTGTTAGCCGCTAATTACGAGCCAAAAATAGCACAATAGCAGCGGTTTCTTTACTACGGTTCAGAGACCAGAGGCTGTGAAGGTAACAGAAAGACCACAGTTGAGCCTTTGTCTTGTTTCGCTGCAGTGCCTCGCTACTTTTTTGGGGTTTTAAAACATATTTTAAACACATTATTGAGGCTCGAGGGGCTCCGGCTCCAGTTCGCGGATCTTGATTTACGCGGGGGGGTGCCGGCCCCATTAACCACGAAAAATAAGGGATCACTGTATGTTGTGAGATCCTTCATTTTATCTCTTATCTTGCTCTGATCCCATGTAGTGTAGGCATCAAGTAAAAATTTTAAAAAAAGTTATAAACATAACATTTCCCCATTTTTTTAAAAAAATATTTTGTATGTTTTTCAAATGAACTAAGTACAAAAAGAAAGGACATTTGTGTTTGGTAGATTATTTCTTTGTTGGAAATTGTTGGAAAGCCTTTTTACTTCCCTTTTAAATGGTGCCACATTTGTGAGGAACATACATTTGTGGGATGAATAGCAGAGCACAACCCACGTACTCACGTGCCACAGAGAAGATTTGGCAAACAAGTTTTCCAAAAGTCTAAGACTTATTTCCAAGAAGCATTGTTACAACAAAGAAGTTTGATTGTTTTATCAGTAGTCCCGTTGGTGCTCAGAGTACAAACTCTTCACCAACAGGTGACACTCAGTTCTAGCAATTATTCATCATCATTTGTTGATGGAAGATCATCTTGTAAGACTGAATTGTGATAAAATAGAACTGAAAACATTTAACTAAACTGAGTTGAAACACCAGGACATGAATGACATTGATCTGGATTCTAACTTCTACTACGACATCATTGACAACTGCTGTTATTGCTCAGAGGATCAGTACAACAGGACAGTTTAAGCTAACAATCATTTCTCTATTGTACATTTCAACAGCAGAAGTATGTATGCACCTTTTAACAAAATCAAGTATTACCTGAGCCAGTTCAAACAACCTTTCAATATTGTTGCTATCTCTGAAACATGGATCAGTACTGAGAAGGCGCTGACTTTGAACTGGATGGATATGAATTCAATTACCTCAACAGAGAGGGGAAGACTGGGGGGGGGGGACACAAACCTGAAGTGTAGGTTGGTGGAAAAAAATCACAAGAGTGATGAATGATATATTTGAATGTATAACAGTCAAAATTTATATGAAAAAGAAAAATAATATGATTATAAGCTGCATCTATAGAAAATCAGGGTCTAACTTAAAAACCTTTCAGGAGTGGTTTGAGGAAACATATGCAGCTTCAACTCAGAAAGTCTTCTTCATCTGTGGGGATTTTAACATTGATCTGCTGAACCCAAATAATCACAAACTAACAAAAGAGTTTATCGATACAATGCACAGTCTGAGCCTGTATCCTAAAATTACTAGACCAGTAGAATCACTTCTCAAAGTGCCACGTTAATAGACAATATATTTACAAACCTGATAGAAAACAAAACAATAAGTGGATTATTAATTAATGATATCAGCGACCATCTACCAGTTTTTGTAGTATACAAAAAAGATAAACAGGTTATTGGACAACAACTCAACAGAGTGAAGACAGAGGAGGCTATAAATGCATTTAAAGAGCTGATTAAACAGAACTGGGAGTCAGTATTTAACCAAGATAACATTGATAAAGTATATGAAACTTTTTTGTATACCTTCAAATTATTATATGACTATGAATTATCCCATAAAGAAATACAATAAAAGAAATAAATATTCAGATACACCATGGATCACAAAGGGATTGCAAAATGCCTGTAAAAAAAAAAGATAACACACTTTACAAAGAATTAAAGGTGGAGTAGGTGTTGTTTGAAAAACGGTTCCAGCAATCCAACTCAAGTGAGATTTTGAAAATATACACTCCCTCCCTCCTCCCAAAGGCTCCGCCTCCTCCTCTTCAGCTCACCCCTCGAAACCACGCCTTCACATGATTCACGACTGCATGAACCATAGGGAGGGAGGGAGGGAGGGGTGATATTTGATGGACGTATTAGGCAGCCAATCAAAATAGTGATGATCACTTTTTTGATTGGTCAGAGTTTTTCTCTGATTATACCCTCTAGACTGGACCAAAATGTTTAGTTTTTTTTGCAAACATTTTATTTCAGTGGGTGCAATGGAAATGTGAAAAGGTTTTCAGGCAATATTGTAAAAAGTGTTGCAAAAAAACAACACCCACCCCACCTTTAAGTAAGTGAAAATAAATATAAAACCTAAAAAAATAAATCGACAACTATGAAAACAGCAATAGCAAAACAGGAAAATTATAGTAAACTATTGGACAGTAATAAGAATAACCTTAAAGGTATTTGGAATATATTGAACAATGCCATCAGGAAAAGTTCTAAACAGACTCATTATCCACGATATTTTACCAATAATGATGAAATCGTTAATGATATGAGTGATGTGGTTAATAATTTCATCAGGTATTTTGTAAGTGTTGGTTCAAAGCTGGCAGAAAAAAATAGTGATTCTGGATCAGCTGATGAGAAGAAACAATAATAAGTAGAAATCCAAGTTCAATGTTTCTCTCAGCAGTGGAGGAGAGAGAAATCAGAGATATTGTAAATAAATGTAAAAGCAAGGTGTCAACTGACTGTGATGGTATAGATATGGCAACAGTCAGAAGGGTTATTGAGGCAGATGTTCAGCCACTGATAAACATCTGGAATCTGTCATTTACAACTGGAACATTTCCAAAAGAAATGAAAACTGCAAAAGTCATCCCACTTTACTAAACTGGAGACAGAAACCAGTTCACTAATTACAGGCCTGTTTCTCTACTCCCACAGGTTTACAACATTTTAGAAAAACTATTTATTTATAGATTGGACAAATTTATCAGCAAACACAAACTGCTTTCTGAAAGCCAATATGGATTTAGATCTCAAAGATCCACATCATTGGCAGTCCTGGAATTAATAGAAGAAATTACCAGCTCCATAGATAAAAAGAAATTTGCATTAGGGGTTTTTATTGATCTTAAAAAAGCATTTGATACAATAAATCATGATATATTAATAAAAAGATTGGAGCGTTATGGTTTTAGGGGAGAGGTTTTACACTGGATGAAAAGTTATTTAAGCAACAGGTAGCAGTTTGTGAAAATAGGTGGCTTTCAGTCATCATGCTTGGACATTGGTTGTGGTGTCCCCCAGGGGTCAGTATTGGGGCCTAAACTCTTTATTCTATACATAAATGACATATGTAAAGTCTCAAAAGTATTACAATTTGTTCTGTTTGCTGACAACACTAATATTTTCTGTGATGGGGAGAATTTACAGCAGCTTATGGAGGAAATCACCTCAGAATTGAACAAATTAAAAAAGTGGTTTGATATAAATAGGCGATCATTGAATTTGGACAAAACAAAGTTTACGTTGTTTTGAAATTGTAAAGGGAACAGTGATTTAAAGGTGGAGATAGAAGGTACAAATTAGGGATGCACCGAAATGAAAATTCTTGGCCGAAACCGAAAACCGAAAATGAAGAAACCAAGGCCGAAAACCGAAACACCGAAATAAATTATTATGCCAATTATTAATACCGTTGCATTCATGGCAATGACTGTGTACTAACCTCACTAAAATCAAGGCATTACCATTGCATTAATTAATATTGATGCTACAAAGAATAAATTAATTGCAAAATTATGAAAATATTTATTAGCACTGACATTACAACAATGCACAATATAAAACAAAATACAAAATAAAATGTTTAACTTGACCCCACTCAGGTGTACATTAAATAATAATACAGGCCTATAACTGACTGGCCTGCTGAAAGATTGTAAAAATGTTCTCTCATAAAAACACAGTGCATTTAAGTCAAGTGCATTTAAAAAAAATTATCTGTAGGACTACAACAAAAATATCTGCAGCTATAAGCTCATGGACGTGAGCTGCAATAACATTAAACAGCTCAGGTAAACTCACGTCTGAGAAATGTCGTCTGCTCGGCATGGAATAACGGGGCTCAATCATGGGCGGAGTTTGCAGGGGGGCAGGGGGAGCAATGCTCCCCCTGGTGGCTGAAATATGTAATTGCATTGTCAACGAACTGGCAAAAATAAATAAATGTTTTTGACCGTAATCTTTTTTTTTAAGTCCAAAATAAACTGCAGTATATTGTGACAGTTAAATGAATCATCATGTTATATTTTTGTTTCTTAATACATTTAACATCATTAACATTAACATTTATAACATCTACTGTGTACTGTATCCTGTTGCAACTACTGGTTTTGAACATCATCTAATCTTGGACTTCATGGTTTCGTGGTGAGTGTATCTTGTGTGCCATCATGTGCGCGCCAGTTTGCACATATGTGTGCATGCGCGCCGGTTCGCGTGAGAGTGCGGCCGTTTGTTGAAAGTGCTTAACAATTTTTGCCCCCCCCCGACGCAAAAGTCAAACTACGCCTATGGGCTTAATGTGCTCGATCAGCCTACGAAATCCCACATCCTCTACAACAGAGAACGGCTGATCATCAAAGGCAATGAATTCCATAATTTTTTGTGTAATGCCCTTTGCCTTGGCACCATCACTGGAAAACTTTCTTGCCTTTTCAAATACGTCCGCCACAGACGGAGTGGGTGCGCTCGGAGGAATTTTCCTTTTCTGTGCCGCCGCCTTCTCATATTCAGAATGGCGATGGGGATGTTTGGATTTCAGGTGATAAATCAAACCCGACGTGGAGAAACTCTTTGCAGATTCACCCCCTCTTGAAATTTCAGCGTTACATGTTTTACAAATCGCTATCCGTGGGTCTTTCTCAGATATATTGAAATACGTCCACACCACAGACATGTTGGCCCCTCTCCAGACAAGCGCGTGCTGGCCGCGGTTTTTGTTCGTCATCACAACATCCTGTTTCGGCCGTGTTGTTTCGGTGATAAAAGTCTTTCGGCCGAAAACCGAAAATGCACTTTTGGGCCATTTTCGGCCGAAAATTTTCGGTGGCCGAATTTTCGGTGCATATATATTACAAATATAGACAGAGTTAATGAAGTTAAATTTCTGGGTGTGATGATCGACCAGAAGATCTGCTGGAAACCTCATATCCAATATATTCAAGCTAAAGTATCCTGAAGTATTTCAGTTCTCAGTAAAGCTAAATATTTATTGAAGAACAATTCATTACATATTGTATACTGTTCACTTATTTTGCCATATTTGAATTATTGTGTGAAAGTTTGGGGCAACACCTACAAATCCTCACTCCGACTGTAATGAACACTCCAGAAAAGAGCCATCAGACTGGTCCATAAGGCAGGTTTCCAGGACCAGACCAGGACCAGGACCAGACCAACCAGTTATTTATAAACTCCTGCCTACTAAAACTCTCAGATCTGGTAGAATTTCAAATAGCACAGGTGATGTATAAAGCCAGGAACAAACTACCAGATAATATCCAGAAACTCTTTACTGATAGAGAGGGGGGTTCTGATTACAGGGGGAACCTCAACTTCAGGACCAGGAGTGTCTGAACAACCATGAAGTGAACGTGAACTTCAGTGGTGAGAAGGTTTGGAATAAATTCAGCCAAGAACTGAAGCAATGTCCAAGCATGAGTGTGTTTAAGAAAAGGTTCAGACTGATGATCTTCAACAGTCCAGGGATGATGGTCTGAGCTGAACCTGAATGGGTGTCTGTAAACAGCTGGTACAGTGCTCTCAGGGTGCACTGTGGGTGTGAATGTGCAGGGTGAAGTATATGTAGTATGTACTGTAGTATATACTGTAATATGTAGGGATGTTCCGACCCCGATCCCCTGATCGGATCGGCCTTCGATCTTAAAAATTTAAGGTGGATCGGATCGGCCGATCAACCTTATTATAACACGCCGATCTTTTTTTCATTATTTTTTTCCTCAAAAAAAGTGATCCTGATTAACACAAATTAATAAAGTAATCATATTACACAAACAAAAATATTTTTTAAACTATATACATTTAATAATTTGCACTGAAATGAAGTTTCCCAGCAACGCTGTCTTGTATCCACCTTAAAAGTTTTAAGACCGGCAGCATCAGGTTAAACTTTAGCAAAAATGTCAGCAGTGTGGCAGCGCTATAAAATTACAAAGACCGACGCTTCGACTGCGACTTGCAACGTGTGGAAGGCTGATATATCATGATGGGTAAGTAAGAAGAGAGTTTACAATACCACCAATTTAATCAGACACTTAAAAAAGCACGCAGTACCGATCACCGCAGCCGACGGCTGCAGCTTTGGTGCCGTCGGCTGCGGTCACTGTTCTGCCGACGGCAGCGGCTTCAGCAGCAAACGCTCTGTGAAACTTTTAAAAGAAAGACAAACTCCCGAAATACTCGGAGAAATACAGAAAAATCACCGAGCTAATCGCGGAATGTATTACTGAGGACACGGAGTTTGTGGAATACAAGGCATTTAACCGGCTCATTAATTACCTCGAGCCTCGTTCCCGTCATTACATGAACGACAAAGGACACAAAGGTGCGCGAACATGTGCAGCGGGTCTTGAAAGAAGTTAAGTTAATATTTTATGTTATTTTTATTCTGATGTGATTTCATTGATTGCAAAGACTTCTGCTAGTGTTTTCATTGCCTTAAACTGCTAGCCAAGTTCACCTGCTGCTATTTAAATGGAAGTGCTATGTTCTTTAGTACTGAGACTGTTGAACAGTCTCTGTTCTGTAACTAAATGTGTTTTATAATAATTCTCCCAAACAAAAAAGAAAGAAAGAAGAGTGTTTAAATAAGTTATTGTTTATTTTATGAGATGATAAAAGCTATTAATCTAAGCTTGGATGCAGGCCTATTTATTAATGTACACAGGAAATAAAATGCATAGGAAATTAAACTCTGTTTGCCCACTCAAAAAAAGTGAAATCGGATCGGAAAAAATCGGAAATCGGCCGATCATCAAAATTAAAAGATCGGAATCGGATCGGGACCCAAAAAACGTGATCGGGACATCCCTAGTAGTATGTACTGTAGTGTGTATGTGTGTGTATCAGTATGTATGTAGTTAGATGTCATTGTCTATCTGGATATGAAATTACAACTCTAACATTTAGGATTAGGCCTCAAAAACTGGATAAATTTTAAGGGTAATCATGGAACATTGAAGAAGGGGTAGGATTAAATAAGTTTTACTTCTTCCTACCCCTCTTCAGACATTGTAAATAACTGTAAATAAATGTAAAAGCAAGACATGTTAAACCAGATATGTGTTATGATATATTGGTATGCATGTGTGTATATACATATATACTAGGGGTGTAACGGTTCATGTATTTGTATTGAACCGTTTCGGTACAGGTAGATCGGTTCGGGATGGGGGCGTACCGAACGAGTTTCCACATGGACATATTAAGTAGAGGACCGCACGTTGTGGAGCAGAGCGCTGCAGCCGCACATGCGCAGTTGTGCGCACACGGTCAGTGTTGCCAACTTAGCGACTTTGTCGCTATATCTAGCGACTTTCCAGACCCCCTAGCGACTTAATTTGTAAAAAGCGACTAGCGACAAATCTAGCTACTTTTTCTGGTGATTTTGAGACTCACTTGGCTGCTGTCTACCTCGCGAGCCGCGCTTCTCCCTCTCTCTCTGCCGGGCTCAGTCCACAGCCAGCGCGAGTTTCTGTGTGCGGACTGGGCGCGTGTCACCACATACACAAGCGAGGCGACGCGCGTGCACACAAACACCCTAATCAGTGGTAGAAAACGCTGGCTTCAAACACATGATAGAGGTAATTGAGCCCGGATATCAATAACCTTGTCCACATTTTAGCCAGAAAATCATACCCGGACTTTATGAAAGAATAAAAAGATTAGTTTTTAAAGAAACACCCTGAGCCTTATTCATGTTATTTAATCTGACTAACAACTTGAAACTGTTCAGTGTTGCAACTGTTCAATTTTGCACATCAGATGGATTATTTTTTTAAGCAAAAGTCTGAGCCAATGTTTTTTTTATTTTGTTTTTCAAAATATCTACATTTTAGAATATTGTATTTATATTTTTGAGCAGAATTCTAGCTTTGTATAGGCTAATGTTCCTATTGTTAAAAAGCACAAAAGTGTGTTATAAACAACTAGCACATTTATATTTTGCATTTATGTTTCTTACTGTACCGAAAATGAACCGAACCGTGACCTCAAAACCGAGGTACATACCGAACCGAGAGTTTTGTGTACCGTTACACCCCTAAGTTCTACACAGCCATCATTGAGTCCATCCTCACCTCCTCCATCACCATGTGGTATGCTGCTGCCACCGCCAAGGACAAGAGCATGTCATTCAGTCAGCTTGGAAGGTGATTGGCTGCAATCTTCTCTTCAGAACCTGGACTTCTCCAGGACCCTGAGGCCTGCAGGAAAGATTGTGGCTGATCCCTCCCCCCCTGGACACCAACTCTTTGAGTCACTCCCCTCTGGCAGACACTGCTGTCACATTGACAGAACTCAGAACACTATGCGTTACATTAACGCTCAGTCTAGACTACCTGTTCATTTGCACACTTGTACATTTTCATGGCACATCACTTATTTTTCAAGTCGGAAATATGACCGCTGTGACTGGCGCTCCGGTAAACGGCTTGTTGTGTGTCGGAGCCCACGGACAGCTGCTTTATGTCGGCGTCTTCTTCATGAAGTAAACAGCATTTTTTTAGACTAGCTTTTTGGAGCACAACACACAAAGGGCCTGATTTACTAAAGGTTTGCGTGCGTAAAAACGTGTGCAAACTTGACACCACCCGCAAACCAATGCGCAAGCTGATTTACTAACAGCGTGCAAAGAGGACTGCGCCTCTCAAATGAGCAAAATAGCACACGCTGTTCATTTAGCACTTTTGCCCTGATGAATAAACAATATGGGGCGTACCCGCCAGAAAGCGCTAAATACTGGGAGGGGAAAATGCAAATATGTTCATTTACCACACGCAATGAGATTTACCAACCCTGAAAGTAATTGCGGGGATTGTGATTGCGTCTGTATTTAATACGTTCGAAAGGAAGGTGCTAATCTGCCCAGCATTACGCACCGATGGCTGCTGTTATTGTGGCAAGGAGGCGACATCGCCAAAATCAAAGAATACGCAGAGAGAGAGTCTTTCGGACTCGTGTAAATTTGTTTGGAATGAATGAAAACCAGATAGTTGAAACTTAAGGGCTGATTTGGAGCCGGTCACAAGCACATGCAAAAGGAGAAATATTTTATTTGAATGTTAAATCGAGTATTATTCAGCAAAAGGTTGCCACAGGAGGCACATTCATTTTTTTATTTGTGATAATAAATAAACCACGTGTTTTCATGGAGAAAAAAGTGTTTCTTATTGTGCGCCTACCTTGTTCTGCAGTTGGCTCTAGCGTGTCAGACCCCAGTATCCCACTTATCTGCTCCTCCAGAAGGTGAGCTGCACCTGCTGGTTAGAGGCATCTCTTCCGCAGGCCCTCCACCTGTCTTGTTTGCCGAAGTTTTATTAAAGGCCACTTTTTCTTTGGTTCTTCGCCTTATATCTTGCCACCTTCTTTTAACCTCATCTGCCGTTCTTTTTGTCTTACCAACTGCATTTATTCTATCGCAGATTTTCTCCCATATTGCATTTCTTTTGGTAATGTTTAAATTTCTTTGCTGTAGTTCATGAATGTGTTTATTTGCCTCTTCCACTAATATCTCTAACTCCAACTCGTCAAATTTCATTTTGCGCTTGCGTCTATCCTGCTTTCCATCCAGACTCTCCATGGCGCAAACCTTAAGACACGCAACACCTCATTTAAATACTGCGGTTTGCACCCGTTATCAATTGCGCGAGCATTCTTAGTTGATCACCCGCAAAACACACAACAACAGCACGCGCAAACTTTTCAGTGCACACGCAATTTAGTACTCTTTATTTAGGATCTTAGTAAATCAGGCCCAAAATCAGGTACCAGGCTTCCTTAGCTTCTGGCACCAGCTCCCAAACGGCTCTCCGTCCACTGTTCCTCTGTCCAGGCCCAGCGCCACTTGAATTTTACCTCCGTTCTTCTGATTGTGGGAGAAAAAACCGCCGGCTCGCCTCGCCTGCGTTCAAGACCACTCAGAGATAACCTGTTTCTGTGTGTGTGTTTTCCTGAATCAGAGTAAAACGACGGACATCCGACACGATGCCAGAATACTTATAGCCCTGTATTATTCCTTTTTAAACAGCAGTTAAAACAATCTTCTAATAAACAAAGCAAGCTTACCTTGAAGCTAATGTAGGTGTGTTGTAACTTTACCCATGTCCAGTTGCTTGTGAGGAGGTACACATAACTGAATCCACAGCCTGCATTTATCCACCGTTTGTTTTGGTTTGGGAAAGGGAATAAAAAAATGCCCCCTCTGGACACCCTGAGTTACTTTTGCAGGTTCCCCAGCAGCAATGTTTCACCATGGCGTTATTCTAGCATAATGTAAATACTGATGATACGCATCGGAATTATAGCTGATTAACACAGCCCTTAACGCAGGAGCAGCAACAGTGTTCGACTTAGCAACAGTAACTAGGGAAAAGCGGGAGGGGGGCGGTGCTTACCGAAGGGTCAATTCACGTCTATAGACATCAGTGGCAGTGAATGAGTGTTAATGATGTCAACAACTGCTGAACCATGGAGTTGAGTTATATTATGTTTCAAGTACAACATTAAAAATTTAGTCAGTAAAAAATAAATTCTGGACTGTAACCCTTTTTGAGTCAGTAGCGTGATCCTCCATTTTACATGAAATCCAGGTTGCATCCTTTCACTGTGATGCTCGAATTGCTTATTGTTTACTTAGGTGCGGGCTCCATCTAGTGGCGCAGATGTGTAATTGGGTAATTCTTCAACTACAGTAGAATTTGTGTCCTTTGCAGGAATAATAGATACAAAACACATTTCTTGATTTTTTTGTTTTTGGCACAGTTACTTGACACCAAGAGGAACATACAAAAATTAATTTAAAGGTCAAGTGTTATTTTTACTACATAAACCATGGTTTTATATGTATGGATTGTGCTATTGTGCGATTGTCCCTTGATCAGATTTTTGACCTTCAATCCCTCTTACTATTGAATAACATTTTGATTTAAAAACTAAGTTTACAAACAAATGGTACATAAATACCTATTTTAATGAAACATACCATGTGTTGTAAGATACAGTAGTATTAAATGTCTTTTTTCCATTTCCAAACAGCTCATATTTCTTTAAATGTATAAATAATTATTAAAATAACATTTCATGTCATGTATTTTGTGTATATTTAATGCTAATTTTAAAACAGAGATTAGCATGCTAATACAACATGATTTTTTTTTAAAAATGTGACACATTGTCATTTCCCCAACAGTCATTTTTCCATCACATTTTTCATTGTGATGGAAATGACAATGCTGGTGTTATGAATGCTTTTTATTTGGCTTATATCAAGTTAATATAATATTAACTTAAATAATCACACAAAACACTTGATCAACCAATTCATTCATTCAATTCAATACATAAACTACAAGAATAGAATAGTTACTTAAATGTGACACCTGTTCTTTTAGGATGGTACGAAAGACCACAGCAGAGAGATCGAAGGCATACAGAGAAACCCTTAAATCAGATCCAGTTAAATACAATGAGTTTTTAAAAAGAGACAGAGAACAATACCTTCGGAAAAAAGAGCAAGGGGTTGTCAGAATGTGACAGAATTGACACACAGAGAGAAAAGAAAAATATGAAGACAATGGAGAACTTCTCTACAAAACAGACGCACAAAGTTGGAACGACCTGCAGTTGAGAATTTTATGGCTTGATCAACCCCCCCCCCCCCCCCCCCAGTCACCAGAAGACATGGTTGTTCACCCAGTCTCACCTACCAACTCCAGCTCCACTGACCCACCTGAAACACCTCAACTTCCACACTTAATTGTGCACGGTGAAGAGGGAGGAAAGGGGTTGCAAAGAATAGGGCAAAGGTTTACAGAGACCTTTATGCAACTACTGTTAAGCCTGAGGATGCTTTACGGAAGGTGGAGAAATACAAGAAAAGAAGTGACAGACTTAAGAAGAAAATGGAAATGGTCAACTCACCAAAGCTCAAAACCAACAACAGATTTAAGAAGAACTCTTCTGTTTCAGAACACAATTATTTCACAGATAAAAAGAAAATCTAAATATGCACACTGCTAAAGACCGACAAGTGAAATTTATAGTTAAACATTGTAACATTAATAGTTAAATGTTAAGACTGATGTTACTTTGTTTTATTAATAAAAGTGAACTTTGTTCAGCAATGTTGGTTGTCACATGTCATTTCCATCACATGCTGTCTTTTCCATCATGCAATGTCATTTCCATCACATCACACATTTGTAAAAACATTTTATAAAAATAACAGTCACATTAATAATATTTTGTGTTTTTGAAAATGATACAGCTATGGCTGCAATTCATATCTGGGATTGGAAAACTCATGTTTGTGTCATGAACTGCATTGAAAGACTTCAGTAAAAGGGTTTAAAGGTGTTTGTCATCTCAACAATGGAAAAGTATTGTCCTTACAATCCTAAAAATAAATATATTTATATATTTGGGATCATTTATGTGTGAAATTTCATGAAATGTTTTGAAAACATGAGTTCTGTAAATAATTTTGTTTGTAAAACACATTGTTTGTGGTGTGATGGAAATGATGCTTTCCTCTGAATGTGCAACTAAAATAAGAAAAAAAATATATAAAATATATATTATCTATATAATTACATCACAACAGCTACCAGAATGTATTTCTACACATAATGGATAAGCAAAACACAGCAAAATATTACCTAAAATATGTGTTTGATTTTCTACAATTTTTGAGACCAAATTTGACCATAGTTGAAGAATAACCCAATTACAAGAGAAAAGTGTCTTCCAATTTGAGACGAAATCCATTTTTGAGATGAGAATATGATTTGCATAATATGATAGTACCCATAGGAAAATTGAGTTGCTCATCTGTTGTTCAATCTCATCTCTTGAGATCAGTTTGAGCGTCTCATGTACATATCATTCTGTGATCATTTATTTCTAAGTTATGGGATAAGCTAAAAAGAGACGAGACATCACTAAGAAAAATGAGGTTGAGTTGAAATGACCATTTGAGCAATACTTGAGAAGTGGGATAAACAGAGGAGATCTCATAATTGTACGCCCCTGTTCTCAATTATGTCTTGGTAATTTTGAACGAGAATTACAGAGAGTGCCATGAGATGACTCTGAGATGTAAGACAAATATGAGATGTATGAGCCCTTAAAGAGATCTTATTATTGTGTGTCCCACTTCTCTTAAATGTCTTACTGAAGCTTTATATGAGAATTATACCTGAGCCATATTTGAGAAATATGAGAACAAATTGAGAATGCAATTTAAATATTACTTATCTTTAGCTACAAGAATGAACTGTAAAAACAATAATTAATATGGAAAAATGAAACACTTTATTTGGGTAACACCATTAATACAGTTTAATGGTGTATCAGTGCACAATTAGTATTTGAGTAACAGCATTAAAACTTTTTTTTAATTAAAACAATACAAAAATCTGAAGTGTAAATAAATACAAAAATAAAAATAAATTCAATACAAAAATAAAAATTCAGTCATCTACTCATCCCCTTGCTGTTAAAGGTGGAGTAGGTGTTCTTTGAAAAAACGGTTCCAGCAATCCAACTCAAGTGAGATTTTGAAAATATACACTCCCTCCCTCCTCCCAAAGGCTCCGCCTCCTCCTCTTCAGCTCACCCCTCGAAACCACGCCTTCACATGATTCATGACTACATGAACCGCAGGGAGGGAGGGAGGGGTGGGTGGGAGTGCATTGATATTTGATTGACGTATTAGGCAGCCAATTAAAGTAATGATGATCACTATTTTGATTGGTCAGAGTTATTCTCTGATTATACCCTCTAGACCGGACCAAAACGTTTCGTTTTTTTTGCAAACATTTTATTTCAGTGGGTGCAATGGGAATGTGAAAAGGTTTTCAGGCAATATTGTAAAAGGTTCTGCAAAAAAAGAACACCTACCCCACCTTTAAGAACACAGGTGGAGGTGTGTTAATCCTTGTTTTGAAAAATAATGTAGTTACAAAATAACACACTTGATTTATCAGCAAGTGAATGAGTAGATGAAAACTGAATTTTCATTTTTGGTGTGCTATTCTTAGTAAAACAGAAATACATTCATAAAATTGTGTCAATGCTGTTTACACACAGAGATCTAGTCATATCTTTATGTAAATGGGATCAGCACCATGTGAACTGTGGTGCATTCTATAAAGCAATCCAGCATACATGCATAAAATGAACACTTCCAAACTGTAAATGATGAACACACTTACAGCACTGCTGAGGTGGAACAATCACCCTTGGGTTAGATCTAGCGCATGAAACCACGTGAAAAGGACCTGAGGACATACTACCTCTAACTCACAGACTACCAAACCCAGAGGATGACAAAGAAAGAAGTGCACGTACTGTGGATTATCATAGCAGTAGCCTACTCCTTAGAACCTGCTCCTGCCCTACATTTGTTGACAAAGGCTTTCTTGAGCTTGGCCTCCTCGATTTGTTCCCAACCAGGCAGAGTGGCACATTTCAGGACATAAGCTGTAAGACAAGAGCGTTCAAATCTGGCATGATTAATTTGACAAAAAAGACATACCACGTAGACCACACACACATCCGGTTAAGACAACTTTGTGAGATGTCCATTTCAGTTGTAAGAAATAAGCTAGTTGGGTCAATCAAACATGAATGTAAATAAATGTTATCCTTCATCATGTAAAACTTATATTCTGATTGTAATGATTGCTACACTGTCCTGATTGGATATAATCATTATCACCGCTCTCCTTGCCTGAAGACACAGAGCCTAATTTTAAGAAAACTTACGTAGGATTCCGTCAACGTTTTTACGGTCAAGGACCCGTTTCCCTTCCTGTTCTGGGGGATTGTTTCCAGGGCGACCAAAGGGGACTGCATTTTGACACTCCTCAAGAGTGAAGAAATGATCAAAAGTGCATGAAACAGACGCATGCAATGTGGTTTTGATACGTGATTCATGGCAGCAGGGCAGAAAGATGAGATGAACACGCCGCTCCCAGGAAAGAGCTCCTGCTGGCCCAATGGTGAAGATGAGCTGAAGCTCTCTGACCTGGCCTGGATCTGAAAGGGAAAAATATTACCAATAATACCAAGCTACTCCTTAAAATGGCTACACATGCAAGTTTATTTTTAAACACAATATGCAGTGAGTAGAAGTTGCTAAAAGACAGAGTGTTAGAGTTCGTGTAAACACAAATTATCCTTGTTGCATTCTGTATAACTGGACATGTAACTAGGTTTATAGTCTGAGCCATTGTGTTATAGGTCTATCATTGCTGCAATTAGCTGTGTCTGGTAAAGTATTTATTCACTTTATATTTAAGGAAAAGGGAGTGAAAATGAAATTCACTTTTAAGTGTACTAATTTAGATTAATTTGATCACCTCTAACCCATTTATTTACTTTACACTTGATCACAATAATAATTAATGTAATACATTTTTGTGATGTTTATTTATGTTAATTCTATAATTGAATATGTTAACTGTTATTTATAATTTGCTAATGATACAAAGAATTGTGTGCAATAAGTAAGCTTAGTCCATAAACCTTCCCATACCACTTTTATCTTATATTATCTAATGCCACAGCCCTTTTTTTTTTAACCTGTTTTCAAACAATTACAGCAAAATTCTTAAGCAATTAATTAATTCAAAAGTACAGTTTTGTGTTAATATTGTTAAACAAAACAATTTCATCAGAAATTACTTGCCAATTCTTGAGATGACTTCATCTATCCTTCTCTTTTCACGTAGGATTCTTTCAACCTCCCCCTTCCATCCATCGCATGGTTTCCATGCATTTTCTGCCTGCTGTAAATATGGGACGTTGCCCTCAACACATGAGCTGCTTGCATCTCTGTCTGGTGCCTGGTGAGCTGCTTTTCTGACCCCACTAGCTGGTGAGTCAGCTGCATGGCCTCCACTGGGTGAAGGACCAGAGGAGTTGAAGCCATTTGGTGATGGGCCAGCTGCACGGGCTACATCAGGCGATGGATCAGAGTTGTTGAGGCCAAACAGTGATGGGCTAGATGTATGGTAGCGAGATGGACCATATGGTGACAGCCTGGGTGTATTGCCTCCGTAGGGTGATAGACCAATGGTGCCTTCTTTAGTAGAACTATAGTAAAATGACATTGAAACATAGAGGACATTTCTGTAAACACAAATTGTTCAGAATAATTATGAAAAATAACTACAAAGGACTGACTTAGTAATAATGATTAAAGGTTTTTCCATCCTGTTAATGAAAAAATATATTTGGTATCATTGAATATAATATAAATAGTATTTCAACCTAATTCACAAACTTAGTGAGAGCTTGCAGATAAGGACTAACATGTAGTAACATCTGTTCATCAACATCTCAGTAACATCTGGTTCCTCTGTTAACAACTTTTGACTCACACCTACGCCACACATCTTAATCTCTATTACAATTAGGATAAAGTTAGCTAACGTTAACATAAAACTCTCTGCTTTAAGTTAGCAAACATTACATTACGTTGACATAACGATAAATCATGATGACGCTGTTTTAACGTTATTATATGACTTCGACAGTTAATCATGTCTCTGTATCAAGTGTTTTTGTAAGCATTTTCCTGATGAAGACTAAAGAAAACTAGAGAAGTGTTGAAGGCAAAGTTTGGACTTAGCCGTTATCTGCCGCGTTTTCTTTCTTCAGCTCACCAACCTAGCCAACCGTCTCCACCGGTCTGAATAAAAGTGTAGTCCAGTTTCTTTATCGTTTGTTACTACACATACAGCAGTATTAAACATTTTATCAAGGACCCTGAATCAATTTTATTAATTAATTTTATTTTAAAGATTTTCGCTTACTTTTCTTGTTGGACAGTCGCCATTAATGGTACCTTCACCTTGCAACGGACTACTCCTTACAACAGTTAAATATTTCTCCTACTTATAATGTTAACTAGTTGACCAATTAATATAGATTACGACTCTTACCTCTCCAAGTCTCGGCACGACCGGCGCAAAGCTAACAGCAGCAGGAGCAGCAGCTACGGACACGTCTCTCTCTCTATCTTTCCAGAATTTTCCAGCAGGTGAAACCGAAACCAAAGAAACGTGAACACTGATTATGGTCTGCTCTTTCGCCCCATAGAAATATGGATACATTTTAGACTTATTTTGCACAAGACACATCTCTTCAGAACATTTTGACAGGAAAACGGCAATTTTCAGATGGACACATAAAGGGAAAATAAATTTTGTTCCGATCTGTCAACAACACAATCTTGAGAGATTTGGCACAGATCTCCAGGGATTTGTCCAATGATTCAGCCTTCCTGGAAATCACAAATTAGTTTTATTCATCTATATATCTATAGAGTACAGTTAACAGAAAATATACACGTTAAAAGTCTTACGTAGGTTTATTTTTAGTACATCACGGCTGTTATGGGTTCAGTTTTG
The DNA here is from genome assembly GCA_018398805.1 of Hirundichthys speculiger. Taxonomy (NCBI): domain Eukaryota; kingdom Metazoa; phylum Chordata; class Actinopteri; order Beloniformes; family Exocoetidae; genus Hirundichthys; species Hirundichthys speculiger. Next base: position 36,695 of record JAGFBZ010002118.1, read on the forward strand.
GAACTCAAAATTGCAATAATGAGTTGTATGAACTGTGTAAGAAATCAACCAATTTTGGAAGTTGAACATTATGTAAATAAACCATGTATCTACAATTATTGGCCTGAAATTAATACTTATTTTTCTCAAACTTTGGCTATCTTTGGAGATATCATTAAGATATCATAGGTCATACTAAGACTTATTTGAGAGCTTGCACTGCTCTCATTTTTCTTTTTGCTGAGATTCTAGAAAAGAGATTAATCTGAGAACTCAAATACAGAGCAGTGAGAAACAAGCATGTTTCTAAGTGAGACATAACTGACATGGTGCTTCTAAGTAGGGATATGAAATTGATTAATTAATTTTTCTCTTAACTGTGACCATCAAAAGAGACAGCTGTGAGAGAATTTAAAGAACTTGCATAATGCTCACTGTAAGACTTATTTCTCAGGAGAAACATTTGAGAAGAATGAGAAAATTACTTTGGTCTCAGTTAGTGCTCATTTATGTCTAGGAGATGTAAATGTGACATAAAGGAGGTCTCATCCTCAAATTTGCCTTGCTATGGGTATTTGCATTGTATTTTAACAAGCAAATAACAAAATAAACGTTTCATATGAGAATTTGAGAATTACCTTCTTTTGCCACTAGATGGCGACAAAGACCGTTCTTTAAAAGTAAACTGGTTTTTCTTTTAAAAAAAAGAAAATTAAGTATTTGAGGTAAATATTCAATATATTAATTTATGCTGACATATTCAGCTATATTACTACTCAGTTTAGGTAGCGCCACCTAATAAACATTCGAAATACAATAGGGTCCTGGCACCCTCTGTGCTCGGGCCCCAATAATAATAATAATAATAATTATAAACATTCGAAATACATTAGGGTCCTCGCACCCTCGGTGCTCGGGCCCTAATTAAAGAGTTTAATATACAATGATTAGTACAAAGATTCAATATGCCATGCAGAATATTTTAATCGGCCGAAGGTACATCTTCCTAACACAAGATGATACCAGGAAAATACACACAGAATGTCAGATTGGGTCTGTTCTTATAGCTCCAGAAAGGCGGATCCTGGTTCTCCTGAGTTTATTGCTCTTTGTCTCAGAATCCAGGTGGCCAACAGTTCTGAATCACAGGTCCAGACACATGCTGTTGTGTTCCTTGTCCAGAAAATGAAATTTAACTAAAATGTGTTTACCTGCTGTCACAAGCTTCCTTGGAAGACAGCAGGTCAGGAAGTAAGGAAGTCCCAGTCGTTAGGTTATAAAGCAGCAAACTGAGGACTATGGTCATAAAAGCAGCCAGCATTGCCATAAGCAATAAAGTTTAGCTTTAACAGTTAAAACTGTTCTTGTGAGTTAATCCTAAATTCTAACACTGGTAAATATTTATTTATTTATTTTTGGTCACTTTGCACAAGTGGAGGGGAGCACAATAAACTGCCAAACAGACGGTCATGTGACTGTGCCATCAATTTGTCACAAACTACACAGAAGAATGAACCCTGTGATATGTGTATATATTAGGGGTAACGGTACACAAAACTCTCGGTTCGGTACGTACCTCGGTTTTGAGGTCACGGTTCGGTTCATTTTCGGTACAGTAAGAAACATAAATGCAAAATATAAATGTGCTAGTTGTTTATAACACACTTTTGTGCTTTTTAACAATAGGAACATTAGCCTATACAAAGCTAGAATTCTGCTCAAAAATATAAATACAATATTCTAAAATGTAGATATTTTGAAAAACAAAATAAAAATAACATTGGCTCAGACTTTTGCTTAAAAAAATAATCCATCTGATGTGCAAAATTGAACAGTTGCAACACTGAACAGTTTCAAGTTGTTAGTCAGATTAAATAACATGAATAAGGCTCAGGGTGTTTCTTTAAAAACTAATCTTTTTATTCTTTCATAAAGTCCGGGTATGATTTTCTGGCTAAAATGTGGACGAGGTTATTGATATCCGGGCTCAATTACCTTTATCATGTGTTTGAAGCCAGCGTTCTCTACCACTGATTAGGGTGTTTGTGTGCACGCGCGTCGCCTCGCCTGTGTATGTGGAGACACGCGCCCAGTCCGCACACACAAACTCGCGCTGGCTGTGGACTGAGCCCGGCAGAGAGAGAGGGAGAGAGAAGCGCGGCTCGCGAGGCAGACAGCAGCCAAGTGAGTCTCAAAATCACCAGAAAAAGTAGCTAGATTTGTCGCTAGTCGCTTTTTACAAATTAAGTCGCTAGGGGGTCTGGAAAGTCGCTAGATATAGCGACAAAGTCGCTAAGTTGGCAACACTGACCGTGTTCAAGATTCAAGATTCAAGATTCTCTTTATTGTCATTGTCACAAGTACAACGAAAAGTAAGGTGCAGGCCTTCAGTAGAGTGCACTATAGACAATATAATATAAACAATATAATATATAAAACCGATATAAAAAAAACAATATAAAACCAATATAGAAAACAATATACAGACTTACAAAGTCTAGGGAACGGCAGACATATTCAGTAAACATGGTTTACTAATGCGTAGTATAACGCCAACAGGAAGGTAAGTGTGCAAGTGTGCAGGTGTTTATTACACAGAGGTAGTGCAGTTGTAAATGGTCGTAAAGAATAAAGCAGTTGCATTAGACAGTAATATAAAATAAAATAAAATAAAATAATGCACATTTTTCAGTTGTGCTCTTAGAACAACTGAACAATGCACATTATTCAGTTGTTCTAAGAGGCATTTATGGCTGTTGGGAAAACCTGTTTTTCAGTCTGTTAGTCCTGGATTTGATGGCCCTGTACCGTCTGCCTGACGGCAATGGCTCTATCAGGGAGTGGCCCAGGTGGGATGGGTCCTTGATGATGGTGTTGGCTCTCCTGAGGCAGTAAGAGCCGTGAAGGTCCTCCAGTGTGGGTAGAGGGCACCCTATGACCTTCTCAGCCATTCTGGTGACCCTCTGGAGCTTTTTCCTGTTTGCCACTGTGCAGCTGGCAAACCACGTGCAGAGGCAGTATGTTAGGATGCTCTCCATGGTGGAGCGGTAAAAAGACACGAGCAGTCTCTGGCTGATGTTATTCTTCCTGAGAATTCTCAGGAAGTGGAGTCTCTGCTGTGCCTTTTTTACCACCTGTGTGGTGTTCTTGTCCCAGGTCAGTTTCTCCTCTATGTGGACCCCTAGGAAGCGAAAGTCACTGACCCTTTCCACACAGGTTCCACCCATGAGAATGGGCTGAATGTCCGTTTTGTTTTGCCTGAAGTCTATAATTAGCTCCTTTGTTTTGGATGTGTTCAGGAGCAAGTTATTTTCTCTACACCACACAGTCAGCTGTTGCACCTTATCATGGTATGCAGACTCGTCACCTCCAGTGATGCAACCTACCACTGTGGTGTCATCCGCATACTTAATGAAGGTGTTGCTGGCGTGGATGGGGGTGCAGTCTGAGTTGTAGAGGGTGAAGGGCAGAGGACTCAGCACGCAGCCTTGAGGGGAGCCGGTGCTAAGTGTGAGAGCTGTGGAGGTGTGGGGGCCAATCCTGACCTTCTGTGGGCGGTCCGACAGGAAGTCCTTAATCCAAAGGCATGTGGAGTGAGGTAGTCCGAGGTTCAGCAGTTTCCTCACGAGACCGTGGGGAAGGATGGTGTTAAAAGCTGAACTGTAATCCACAAAGAGAAGGCGGGCGTAGTTCCCCTGTTTCTCCAGGTGGGTCAGCGCTGTGTGTAGTGCTGCGTTCACGGCGTCCTCTGTCGACCTGTTTGCCTTGTAGGCAAATTGGTATGGGTCCAAGCTGGGGGATATGAAGGTCATGATGTGACTTCTAACCAGTTTTTCAAAGCACTTCATCACCACTGGTGTGAGTGCGACAGGCCGGTAGTCGTTGAGGCTGGTTGTGGGGGATTTTTTGGGTAGGGGGACTATAGTAGAGGTCTTCAGGCAGGATGGGACTGTGGACTGTGTCAGGGACAGGTTGAAGATTTTGGTGAAAATCCCCGCGAGCTGTTCCGCACAGTCTTTCAGCACCCGTCCGGGGACGCCATCAGGGCCCGTTGCTTTACGCATGTTGACATCCCTCAGCGTGCGCCTCACCTCGTGCACACCCACCGTGAGGGTGGGGCTGCTCCCGGCCGTTGGTGGCGTTGTGGCTGCTCCTGGCTGTTCGGTCTCAAAGCGAGCGAAGAAGAGGTTAAGTTCTTCTGCCAGCGCCGCGTCGCCCTCAGCAGCTCTGATGCCGGGTTTGTAGTTGGTGAGGTGCTGGACTGCCATCCATGCCTGTCTGCTGTTGTTGCTGTCCAGGTGGTTGTCAATCCTCCTCCTGTAGTCCTCTTTGGCCTTCCTGATGCCTCTCTTCAGGTTGGCACGGGCTGTGCTGTAGAGAGCCCTGTCACCAGTTTTGAAGGCGGTGTTTCTCTTCCTCAGCAGCTGTTTCACCTCTCTGGTCATCCAGGGTTTTTGGTTGGGGTAGACCCAGATGCGTTTCTCCACTTTGACCATGTCCACACAGTTCTTGATGTAGCATAGTACAGTGTCTGTAAATACATCCAGGTCTTCGTCCTCAAAGATGTCCCAGTCAGTGCTGTCGAAACAGTCCTGCAGCTGTTGAGAAGCACTCTCTGGCCACGTTTTAATGGTCTTGATGGTGAGGGGGGTGGATTTTCGGAGTGGGGTGTATGTGGGGATGAGTTATAAAAAGATGTGGTCTGACTTGCCCAGGTGTGGTGCAGGTCTGGCCCTGTAGCCCAGCTTGATGTTAGTATAAACCTTGTCCAGAGTGTTGGCTCCTCTTGTAGCACACTTCACATGCTGGTGGAGTTTAGGGAGCACTGATTTTAAGTCCACATGATTAAAATTACCCGCGATAATATGTACCGCATCTGGATGTCGGTTCTGCTGCAGGCTAATGTTGCTATGCAATAGTTCTAGGGCCGAGCTAGCATTAGCGTCCGGTGGAATGTAAACAACGGTTAGCATCACCCCAGTGAACTCCCGGGGGAGGTAGAAGGGCCGGCATTTCACAGTCAAATATTCCGCACAACTGCGCATGTGCGGCTGCAGCGCTCTGCTCCACAACGTGCGGTCCTCTACTTAATATGTCCGTGTGGAAACTCGTTCGGTACGCCCCCGTCCCGAACCGACCTACCTGTACCGAAACGGTTCAATACAAATACATGTACCGTTACACCCCTAGTAGAACTGCACCATCATTGTCTTCAGCAGACTGAATTCCTGCAGCTGCCTCAGGAAGATACATCCTCTGCTGTGCTTTCTTGATGAGGGAGCTGATGTTCAGCTCCTACTGAAGGTCCTGGGAGATGACAGTTCCCAGGAAGCAGAAAGACTCCACGGTGTCAATAGTGGAGTCACAGAGGGTGATGGGGGCAGGTGGGGCTGAGTTCTTCCTATAGTCCACAACCATCTCCACTGTCTTTAGAGCGTTGAGCTCAAGGCTGTTCTGGCTGCACCAGGTCACCAGGTGGTCAACCTTCCACCTGTAGGCAGACTCGTCACCATCAGAGATGAGTCCGATGAGGGTGGTGTCATCTGCAAACTTCAGGAGCTTGACGGACTGGTGACTGGAGGTGCAGCTGTTAGTGTACAGGGAGAAGACCAGAGGAGAAAGACCACAGCCCTGGGGGGATCCAGTACTGATGGTCCGTGAGTTTGAGATGTGTTTTCCCAGCTTCACATACTGTTTCCTGTCAGACAGGAAGTCTGTGATCCACCTGCAGGTGGAGTCAGGTACGCTCAGCTGGGAGAGCTTCTCCTGTAGCAGAGTAGTAGGGGATGATGGTGTTAAAAAAGCAGAGCTGAAATCCACAAACAGGATCCTGGCGTAGGTTCCTGAGGAGTCCAGGTGCTGGAGGATGAAGTGGAGGGCCAGGTTGACAGCGTCGTCTACAGACCTGTTGGCTCTGTAGGTGAACTGCAGGGGGTCCAGGAGAGGGTCAGTGATGGCTTTGAGGTTTGAGAGTACAAGGTGCTTAAAGGTCTTCATGACTACAGAGGTCAGGGCGACGGGTCTGAAGTCGTTAAGTCCTGTGGTCCTTGGCTTTTTGGGGACGGGGATGATGGTTGAGGTCTTGAAGCAGGCTGGCACGTGACAGGTCTCCAGTGAGGTGTTAAAAATGTCTGTGAACACTGGAGACAGCGGATCAGCACAGTGCTTCAGGGAGGATTGGGAGATAGAATCTGGTCCAGCTGCTTTTCGGGGGTTCTGTCTCCTAAAGAGTTTGTTGACGTCCCTCTCATGAATGCAGAGAGTTGTCACTGGGGGGATGGGCAGGGTGGGGCCATGAAGGCAGGCATAGGTGGAGATGACTGGAGCTGGAGCTGTTGGGAGGGGTTGTGGGGGATGGTTGCAGAACTGTCCCCTTCTCTTTCAAAACAACAGTAGAACTGGTTCAGGTCGTTGGCTAGGCGTCGATCATTGATGGAGTGGGGGGGCTTTAGGCTTGTAGTTGATGCTCTGCCTAAGCCCTTTCCAGACAGACGCAGAGTTGTTAGCTGAGAACTGGTGTTGGAGCCTCTCAGAGTACAGTCGTTTAGTCGCTCCGTCCGATTTCGAAGTTTGTATTACTCCGCCCTGCATACTGCCGCGCTCCGTTTGGTTTTGAGGTTTGTATCACTCCGCCCCACCCCCGCGAAACCTCTTTTGTTGAAGATTCACCGGAAACGCCGATCGAAAGTGTGGCTACATTTTAATTTAAAAAAGCAGGGCTACGCACAGTGCAACATCTGTAACAAAATGATTTCTGCCAATGGTGGATGCACTACGAACACGACCAAACACCTTCGCCTGCTGCACGGCATAAATGAGTGCGCCGTATTTGACGTGTTGCGCCGCCCCCCTGCTTCAAGTGAATCAGCCAACGTCTCCTCTTCGGAAACAGAACCAGGTAAGTTAACGGTACATGAAAATTATGTTTGTCTCTTAACAGACTATCTTAAGTTATAGACTACCAGTTGCTAAAACTCTGTCAAATCTGTAGTTGAACGCTCGCAGAGTCATGTCGCTAACTTTAGCCAGTCTGGGCCTGCTGCTGCTATGTTGACCGGCCAGCGACCCCAGCCGGCAAAAAACCCTCAACAAACCCCTTTCACCATAGCAGCAAGGGGGAAGCTGTCAGTGGAGAGAGTGAATGAGTGCCACAGAAAAGTGACTGCGTATGTGGTGAAAAGGCTACATCCCTTGAGTGATGTGGAGTCGCCCACATTTAGGCAAGTAAAAAGGAATAACAAAGCTAACTAACGTTAACTTAGCTAGTATCTACTTCATCTACCCCCCCCCACCTAAATTACAGTAACAGTTCAGGTTTAATTTTATTGACATATTTGTCACAGTGTTCGTTTTATTTAGAAACATCACAACATATGTACATGTGCTGAAGTGTTGGTGTGTATTTATTGCACATTGCTTTTATGGTCTGTTTAAAATTTAAATGTGTTTTTTTATTTTTTTTTATTTTACTAAAGATGTCTTATGTTTTTTGTGTTTGCAGGGATATGATCCACGCAATAAACCTGAAGTACACCCCCCCTACAAGGGAGTGTTTAACTAATAGATTGATCCCAGCATGGTATCAAGTGGAGAAGTCTAATTTGATCTCAGAGCTGAGGGAGGTCAGTCACATAGCTCTCACTTGTGACGGATGGACTAGCCTAACACAAGACCACTACCTGACTGTCACAGTGCACTATTTAGTGGAAGGCAACATGAGGCAGAAAGTCCTTGCAACAAAAGCTGTGTACACAGCCCAGACAAGAATTGTTGTGGCAGAGGAAATCGGCGACATCCTGAGAGAATTTGGCGTGTTTGATAAAGTAGTAGCCGCTACTGTGGATAATGCAGCCAATATGGACGTAGCCATCAAACGGCTGCATTTTGTAAAGCTTGGCTGCTTCGCTCATTCACTGAACCTCGCTGCACAGAGTCTGTACTCCAGCAGTTTAGTGGCTCAGTGGACTGCAAAGATTCGTGCCATCATTGTCTGGATGAAGAGGTCATCGATGGCAAAGGTGGTTCTACGGGAAAAGCAGGATGTCCTAAGTAAGAATCAATGTCTGAGTTTACTTGGATACCACTAGGATAAAATTAAAGCAATTCCTCTCTTTTAGTAGTGCACTGCACACAATATGCATTTTGCTGGTATTAACATTGGTAAAACAATGCAACATTACATAAATCTGTCTGATAACACAATATAAAAGGTGCATGTCATATTGATGTTAATTCTCTATGTATTTGTGATTTTCTTGTTCGTGTCAGACCTTCCTCAACATTTACTGATTCTCGATGTGAGAACAAGGTGGAATTCTCTCTATCTAATGATGGAGAGATTCCTTGAACAATATCCAGCAATACAAGCAGCCAGCTTGGACCAACGCCTGAGAAAGAATATGGAGAGGGACAGGTAGAGATAGAAAGATGGATAGGATGGATAGGATTTAAAATGAAATTAGACAGAGCGTCAGAACGTGCATAAGGTACTAAGAAAGAAGTTAGCACACTGTTTTGCTGGATTATGCAGTGAAATTAATTTAAACTCACTTGTCAAACAGCACTGCTTTTGTTTAAAGAAACAAATAAAATCAATATTTTGAACTGTATTGAAATGTATTGTTTCGCACACAGGCTTGGTCGGCTTACAGATGGTGATTTTACCAAGGCAGAGGACTTCATCAGGCTGATGCGAGTTCTTTACACCTGCACACTCTGTGTTTCCACCGAAAAAAGCCCAACAGCCGGGCAGATCCTGCCGATCATCCAAAAGCTTGAGAAACACTTTGCTGCTGTAAATGGAGACACAGCATTTGTAGCCGACTTGAAGGAAAGGGTCCTGGAAAACCTGTCTACCCGGTACAAGGTAATGACTGAGGCTATCAAACGAATGAAGATTAAAAATGTATTTAATACTTCTGTTCCTGTGGCTTAATGTAATAGTAATTTAATTGTTTTAAAGAATGAAGACATTAGGCTCTTTTTGGAAGAAGCCACTGCCTTAGATCCCCGCTTCAGGAATAAGATGGACAACAACCCCGCAGTCTGGGAACGGTCAAGGGGAAGTTGCTGGCAAACTCTGAGAAGGTGAAATGTCATTAATACACACACACACACACACACATATATATGTATATATATATGTATATATATATATATATATATATATATATATATATATATATATATATATATATATATATATATATATATATATATTATATATATATATATATACACACTGTCTCCCTCACTCCTTAACATTTTATATTTAATTAGCATTATACATCATTCATTAACACTGTACTGTACTTATACTTTTTAAATCACCTTACTACAACTCTACTTTTAATCTGTTAGTGCATGCCTTTATTAACACGCATTCTATTATAGACTGTGACAACTCTCTGTACTGGTGGCTAAGACAGTTCACTGCTGTTCAATTTTATTCTTATATTCTATCCATCTTTCTATATATACCTGTCCCTCTCCATATTATGTTCTCTGTAGTCAGTGGTAGTCCATGACCATGCAGAAGAAGTTGGTGTGATGCAGGGCAAGGGAAACCATGAAGGTGTGGAGACTGAGAGTGAGGAGGAAGAGGAGAATGTAAGTAGATTGCTGAAATTATATTGGTATGTTCTTCTCAGTCATGAAATATCTTTTTAATGGTTGTTTTTTCTACTGATAACTGTTCTCTCCTGTGTTTGTTTAGCAGCCTCCTCCTTCCAAAAAATCCAAAAAGTCTCCACTGGAGGAGCTTTTTGCTGAGGAGGATGCCATGAAGAGGACCTCATGGGAGGAGTTGATGTCTGTGGAAAGTCGTGCTGAAAGGGAAATCCAAATGTACCTGCAAACGCCACCAACCGTCACATCATCTGACCCTGCAGCCTGGTTCTGGACCCAGAAAGGAACCTCCCCGTTACTGTCATGTCTGGCCTTCTCATATTTATGTGTCCAGGCCTCCTCAACACCTTGTGAGCGGGTGTTTTCAACTGCAGGAAACACAGTCTGTGCAGCGCGATCACGCTTACTGCCTGAGAAGGCAGACATGATTATCTTCTTGAATAAGAACTGTTTTTGATTTCTTATGACTGCGCCAGTGTTTGTTTTTATTTTGTTTCATGTTCAACCAAAAGCTCTTTGCAAACTTGGTGTGTTATTTCAGCAGGGTAATTCAGTTTTACACTTTATGTCACAGTTAGTCCCTTATTAGAATACCCTAGTTAGGTCAAGGGACAATGTAAAATAAAAAGGTTTTTCAAATGAGAAAATTCTCTCGCTTTTTTTCCTATTGTGCACCTCAAAGAATCGGAATCGAGAATCGTTTAGAATTAGAATCGATATTGAGAATCGGAATCGGAATCAGAATCGTTAAAATCCAAACGATGCCCAACCCTACTCTCACCGCCTTGCTAAACCTGTATTTCGCCTCTCTGAATCTGTCTTTGTCCCCACTCCTGAAGGCCTCTTCCTTTGCCAACTTTAACTGTCTGAGTTTGGCTGTGAACCAGGGTTTGTCGTTGTTGTAACTCACCCTGGTGTGTGATGGGACACAACAGTCTTCACAGAAGCTGATGTATGACGGCACAGCCTCTGTGTCCTCATCCAGATTGTTGGAAGCAGTCCTGAAAACATCCCAGTCAGTAGAGTCCAAACACGGCTGGAGATCATCCACTGCTTCCCTGGTCCACTTCTTTGAGGTCCGCACTACAGGTTTGCAGAGCTTTAGTTTCTGCCTGTAGGCAGGCATGGACTGGCCATCGGGCGTACCGGGCAATGCCCGGTGGGCCGACGCACATCTGTGGGCCGGCCCAGGTCTGTCATAAAAAAAAAAAAAAAAAAAAAAGTATATAGTTTTTATTGACCGCGACGGTAACGGACTGGTAGTCGGCTCATAATAATCTCCGGGGGGGGGCACGACGACACACACTCAACAAACTCAAGAAAGAGACACTGACAGCTAATCAGACAAGCGCTCCAGTGCTGCGCTGATGTGAACGCAGTATGAACGTTATTTTCTGCTGAAGGGAGGGGGTGGAGGCGGGACGGGGCGGGGCCTTGCGAAGACACGAAGTGGCCCATTGGTTGATTTTCTTGACGGACATTGGGCTAGTCCAATGAAATTTCTCAGCTCTCATTGGCCCGCCCCTCCCATCCCTCCTGACCTAATTTTGCCGTTTGGCCTGACCGGAGAGTGTGGTGGCTCGTGGATGAGTATGGAAATGGTGAAAAAAGCACAAAAGCGAAAGGGAGGAGCAGAAAAGCTCAGAGAACGGAGACAAAAAAAATTAAAAGTGGATGCAGCAAAATGTGCCAAAATCACGGAAATGTTTTGAACCACAAGCTGGGGGCGGGGCCATCGAGTGAACAGGTGGTTGTCGGAGAAGAGGCGGACGAGGAGAGGGAGAAGGAGGAGGAGGAGGAGAGAGATGAGACCCAGCAGCAGGGCGAGATTGAGGTCAGAATAGCTATTTGGAGGTGATCACCTGTGTGTGTGTGTGTGTGTGTGTGTGCACTTTATTTTAATTTTTGAAACTTCACTATGTGCACATAGTATACAACATGCAGCATGTGCTTCCGCATATCGTATAAATAACCGGCATTTTTGATCCCCGGTGTATGGTGGGCCGCCAGGGATAAAAAATGCCAGGGCCCAACACAATCAGAACATTGAAACAGGTAATTTCTGAGGTAACAGCAGAAACTTTTAACGGGGAGTTCAACTTGTCAGTTGTTACAAATAACCTAGTTTCTGTTGCATCCACCGTCTGGGAGAACTTTAAAATGAAAATGTTTATGTTAGAGTTCAGTAACTTTACCAATCTGTGTATCATTCATTTTTTCCATTTTCAACTGTCAATCAAAAAAAAAAAAAAAATAAATAAAAAGTGACATTTTATGATGTTTTTCATTTTTTAATCTAACACAAAAAAATGAAAAATAATGTCTGTTTTTTTTACATTTCAATTTTAGACTTGGATCAAAAATACAAAATTAAAAAAGGGGCCACAGAACTGAATTTATTTTAAAATCAAGGACTGGACTTTCTGTTGTTGATACACATCTGTGCCACTAGATGGAGCCGCACTGAAGTAACCAGTAAGAGAATAGCATGACAGTGAACACATGGAGCAGATCTGATGATAAATGGAGGAATGACATGAAAGTTTTGTTGTAGTCCAGAATTTTTTTTTTTTCAGACAGAATTGTTAATATTGCTATCTGAGTTGCTACCAGAACTGTAAAATTCACAGATTTTTACCATTCTCCATGTCTGTTTATAGCTTACCTTAAAAAAAACATTTCCCACTGTCCCACGGTGACAAGTATCAAGTCAAACTTCAATGTACAACAGTTAAGAAAAGAAAAACAGTTTTATATAGATATAGATATATATATATAGATATATGATATATAGATATATAGAGTAGATATATAGAGATATAGAGATAGGGAGATATTAGATAGAGAGATATATATATATATATATAGATATATATATATATATATATATATATATATATATATATATGTATATATATGTATATATATGTATATATATATATATATATATATATATATATATATATATATATATATATATATATATGAATTAAATGGTATAATATGTGTCATATCAGTTTTAATAAAATCTATCACAATAAAATCTAAGTTCTATGAGGCAGTATTGTGCAGCAGTAGTGCAAAAGAAAGTTTAGCAGCTGAAATGGTATAAATATGTGTCACGTTTAAATATCTTTCACAGTTTTAAAAATCTATCACAGTATAAGTAGTAGCAGAACGTTTTTTTGAGGCAGTAATGTGCAGCAGTAGTGCAAGAGAATTTGTTATAACAGCTTAGTTATCCTAATGTTGGCTGATCATGATTCAGAGACAGTCAATGAGAGGCGGGAGTGGGGGGAGTGTCGGGAGGGAGTTAAGCTTCCTGACAGCCTGGTGGATAAAGCTGTTCTTGAGTCTGGTGGAGCGGGCACAGAGGCTCCGGTACCTTCTCCCTGAAGGCAGGAGGCTGAACAGACAGTGTGCTGGATGGGTGACATCACACACAATCATGGTAGCTTTGCGGGTGAGGCGGGTGAGGTATGTGTCCTGCAGGGAGGGGAGTGGGGCACAGATGATCTTCCCAGCTGTTTTCACGATGCGCTGCAGGTCTTTCCAGTTGTTGTCTGTGCAGCTCCCTCCCCACACAGTGATGCAGCTGGAAAGGATGCTCTCAATGTCGCCACGGTAGAAGGTGGCCATGATGGAGGGAGGAGCCTGCGCTCTCTTCAGTTTGCGGAGGAAGTAGATGTGTCGCTGTGCTTTCTTCGCCACCGATGCAGAGTTGGTGTTCCAGGAGAGGTCCTCGCTGATGTGCACCCCCAGGAATTTAGTGCTGCCCCCTCTCTCGACAGCAGCCCCGTTGATGGTCAGTGGAGGGTGTTGGGCGTGTCCTCTCCGGATGTCGACAACAATCTCCTTGGTCTTGATGACGTTCAGCAGGAGGTTGTTGTCACTGTACCACGTGGCCAGAAGGTCGACCTCCTTCCTGTAGTGGCTCTCGTCATTTTTGGTGATGAGCCCCACCAGGGTTGTGTCGTCCGCAAACTTCACCATGTGGTTGGAGCTGTAGGTTGGTGCACAGTCGTTGGTCAGCAGGGTGAAGAGCAGGGGGCCGAACACACAGCCTTGGGGGGCTCCTGTGCTGAGCGTGATGCTGCTGGAGGTGTTGTTGCCGACTCGTACTGCCTGTGGCCTCTCACTGAGGAAGTCTAGCAGCCAATTGCAGAGGGAGGTGTCGATCCCCAGCTGGTCCAGTTTGAGGATGAGTTGTTGGGGGATGATGGTGTTGAATGTTGAACTGAAGTCAATGAACAGCATTCTCACATACAAGTCTTTTTTATCCAGGTGGGTGAGGGTTGGATGGACAGAACCGAGAGAGCCGATATATATATATATATATATATATATATATATATATATATATATATATATATATGTATATATATGTATATGTGTATACATGGTTCGAATTACGGGGGAGCTAAGGGGAGCTCGGCTCCCCCGAGAGGGACGTGAGCTCCTCTGAGAGCCGGCCCTGAGGCATTCAGGGGGAGCTCTAAAGATTTGTCCACTTTAAGATATATTTTATTTTCTCTATATCGAGGTTCCTAAAATAAAAAGAATAAACATATCATGGCTGTGTGTGTTTATGTGCTATTAAATGTTCAATATTTCTAAACATTTGCCTCAACTATTTAACATGATTCCTGTTATAACCGTGGCGACGCTGGAGGAGAATTGTTAGATTTACGTAGCTGCACTGAACTCCTCATTAGTAAATGGGTGGACTGGGGGGATTTTTGGTGGTATACTGTATTTGAAATTGAAGGAGTGAACGCGGATGATATTTGACTTTTCCTCAAACTATATTGAAACTGTCCAAACGGAAACAGCCAGGTCTCGGACAGTTTGGATTTTTGAAGTAAACGAAGACAACAGCCATGGTTAGTACTGACAACAGTGCAAGTGGACCAACTACTTCAGCTAGTGGTCGGTCTGGCTTTGGTCCGATTTATCAGACTGTATTTTTATGATTTATGTTCCCAAACTAAGATGCTGGTATTGTTTTATTGAAAATCACTTGAAATCACTGGGTCTCTGTAAAGCGCCGAGAGACAACTGACATTGTAACAGACGCTATACAAATAAAGTTGAATTGAATTGAATATCGGAGCTTGTTTCAGCACCATGCATAGCGCTGCTGGATGTGTGTGCGTTGTTTACTGAAATAACTGCCCTTAATAAGAACACATAAACTTTTTTTACTGTTGTTGAATGAGTTTTAGTCAATGTGCTTGACTGTGGTTTTTAATTATGTTTTAATGCTTCATTGAGCTGTTTTAAAGATGAATTTCTATTTTTACTCGAGACAGACAATAATCAATCAATCTATCTATCTATCTATCTATCTATCTATCTATCTATCTATCTATCTATCTATCTATCTTTGGCAGAGTGTTGTTTTGCCTTTTGTAACACATACCATATTGTCATTTGTCAGGATTGTGCGGACTGGAGCTTGGAAAATAGCAGAAAAAGGCCCTGAATGTTTCAAATAGGTGGGGAAATGTCTCTGGTGGCCCACTTCCTTTGAGTTAATGCAATTCTGACATAAAGGTGATGATAACCAAAGACATGGAGAGATGTCTTTTGGCCAGAAGTACCTGTTCAGATTATTTTATGATGGCTGCAGCCCTAATATGTTTGACAGACGCACTTGTTTTTCTGTTAAATAAACTACATTTCACTTTTGAAATGTAGTTTATCGAACTAGTTATTGTGTTTAATATATGTATATCTGTGTAATAAATTCATATTAGACAGTAATGTTTAAAATGTAGTTACTTATCTGGGATACTTGAGAGGGTCGAAGTGGATGAAATATTCAGAAAGGTCTAAATAGCCTAAAGTTTTGTGCCAAGATGAAGAAATCAATGCTATGAAAAGAAAATGTTATGACATTTTTTTTTTTAATTTAATAATTTCTTATATTTATATGCGGTCTTATATTTGGGCAATTGTTTACTTTTTCAACGCATTTGTTTCAGAATAAGAAATCAAACTTTTTGTGGTGTTTGTATTTTCTTGTTATAAAAGTAAATTAAGTCCTTGCAGCAGGAAAGACAGCATCTGCTTTCCTGAGCTGACAGACAGTCTGATAGTGATATGCGCATGTGCACATGGGAAAGTCATGGTGCACACTGTAAAATAGGGCTCCCCCAAGGGCCACTGTGTAATTCGAACCCTGTGTGTATATATATATATATGTATATGTGTATATATATATATATGTATATGTGTATATATATATATATATGTATATATATGTATATATATATGTATAATTATATGTATATATATGTGTATATATGTATATATACATATATATATACATATAATTATTTTTATTGTTTTTAACAAAAACCACCATCTTATTCTTTTATTCACAGATGTATTCCCCATGTCGGTATGACATGAACTTAAATGAAGACAACATGCTTTGGGTATTTGAGCAGTTGATTAGTTTGTGGAAATGTGGGATAGTAGTAGGGGAGGTGGGTTATAGCTAACAAAAAAAAAAAAAAGAAGAATTGATATTAATTTTTACGTGACTGACCCTGTACTCTGAGCTCCCATTTCTTTTTTTTTTTTTACTCGGCACTTTGAGGCAGTTTGTGTCGTCTGTTCATCGGCGAGCCACATAACGTTGAATCAGCAGGACAGCTGCAGCAGTAAAAGACATCTGTTGGTGTGAGTTTTGTGGCTGCAGTTAAACTACTGCCTGCCAAACCCATAAATGATGACCTTTGGATACAGTCCACTAGAAGGGGTGGTGAAGTAGAAGAATGCGTGGAGAGAGACAAAGAAACAGACACACAGAGGAGATTGTGGAATGTTGGAGATGGACCAGAAAGTGAATGGATCAAAGAAAAAGAGCAGACTAGACAGAGAAAAAGAGAGCAGGCAGCAGAGGAGAGGGAGAAGGAGGAGGGGTGATTAGTGTGTGACCCTGAGCTCTGATTGGTCTAACAGACTGTACGTGTGTGTTTCCCTGAATCTGTTTCTGTGTACCTTTAGGCCAGTGGGCGGTGGATTAAGCCTGCATCACGTGGTCTCTTTAGCTTCTTTTCCACATAAACACACACCCTCATTCGCTAAGGGCACACAGATACTCACAAACACACTCACAGCTGTCCATATTTCCCTTGCTGATGAACTCCGGAGTAGCCGAGGACCACAGCCTGCAAGAATCTGAGAAAATCCGCTGTCGGTTGGCAGTTTGAACCAAGGGCACCGACATGGAAAATCTGGACGGATAAGTGGAGCGACTTGTTTTCTGATCACTACCCGGCTCTCACTTCCAGTGGTTTGCATATCGCTCTTCCTCTTTCACTCGTCTTTCCCGGCTTCTTTTTTGGGATTTAATACCGACAGCGAGCAGCAGTGGCAAACAGAGACATGAGTTTTGCCTCTAACGCATTCTGCTACTGCCTGTTCTCTCCCATTTATTGACCAAGGACGAAACACAAGGTAGGGTGGACTTAGGTTACACTTCTATATGCTGATTTTTGTTTGTTTTGTCTGTACAGCTTGTTGGACATTTGTTTCCTCTGGCTTTTAAACACATTTTATGCATGGCATTTTGCCTTTTAGCTCATTCATTTCCAGAAAAAAAAAACAACTGCTCTTTTTGTTTGTCTATGACCTGCATGACCCTGGCTCCAAAGATAAGTAACCTTAAACTAATGTGTAATTTGAGGGGAATTCTGCATTGGTGTGGGTGTGTGGGCATGCACTCTCAGAGAAACACACTCCTGCACTATAAACACACTTGGCAGTAGCGGTTGTGTGAGTGTAAGCACAGGAGAAGATTAGCAATGGATTTTATCTCTAAAGTGCCACACTAGAGGTTCTCTGAGGAGGAAGGTGCAAGTGAGTTTTAGGGTCGTTGCAGCCTATGACATATGGGATTTCAAATATAAATCAGTAAGTTAGAAGGAATGTGTCGCAACTTGCACAAGAACTGCCTGGTGTTTTGAAATAAGATTTTTGCAAGAATCCTGCAAACCAAACAATCAGAGATTGCCTTGCTTTGGATAAAATACTGATCGCTGGCATGGCAGTGGGCTTGAGAAGCGATTTCATCATCTTACAGTACAGGATCACCCAAATTCTCAGACATTTGGCTGACATGCTCTCCTCACGTTTCACTGCTAAATCTGTCAAGCAGACAGATGCATATCCAACAGTATGCATGGATATAATTAGCAACATACTGATTCTTTCCTGGTATTGTTGATTTTGGGGTTGTCACACAACCCAAAAGGAGGTTTGTCTATTTTTAGAGGTGATAGTAACACAGGCAAGCTGTCTTTGAAGATATGAGGTGTGTAAGTGGAGAGGGATATGTTGATAGACTTCTTGGTTACTGTTCATGTGTGATATTAGGACTAACGGAACATGTTTTTGTTGTTTTGGTTTTCTTTGTATCTTCTTAGTTGGAAATTTTCAGATGCACTTCTCCAAGACAGAGAACAGAAAGAAATGTCATCATAACCAGACAGAGATACAGCAGGAGATACCATCCATGAGGACATAGGCCACTGGTTCTTATTTTATGGTTCTCGTGCTCCAAATGTCATAGGAGCACTGAAGCATGACAAATGAGCACCATGTCTTAGAGTTATACAGTACGCTAGTATGGGGTGGTCAGTTGACAAAAAATTCAGCTTTCAAAGTTAAAATGCAATTGACCTGGCAGTGGAGGTACTTGCATAACTGAATCAACTGAGAGACTCATGGCTCCACAGCTCGTTATCAACACCAACGTGGCTGTCACTTCTCTGATTTGTCAACCCAGCATGCTATTTGCAAAGGCACACTGATATGACGCCATGGAGGATCTAACGTGACAGTATGAACAAGCAAAGACTTCCAGTTGAAGTGGTCTTTGCTATACTGTATTGTGATTGCTGTGTGAAAAGGACAAGAGTCCTCTTCCAACAGCCTGCGACTGAAAAAGGCAGTCCAGTGTCTGTGTAGACTTTTTGAACAGAAGACCTTAAAACATTAAATAGATAAATAACCCTCAAAGGAGTAAGGTGAGGACAGAAGCTAATGGTAAGAGACTATAAAATATGTCCAACGCAACAGTTATCCCGCAAAGTACATTGATACGAAGGCAACCAACCAAAAAAAAGTATATGGTACCAACTTGTTAGGACAGCAACATTTAATCAGCTCTTTAGCTAACAGTATATACACTGTTGCCAAAAGTATTTGCTCACCCATCCAAATTATTGGAATCAGGTATTCCAATCACTTTCATGGCCACAGGTGTATAAAATGAAGCCCCTAGGCATGCAGACTGTTTCTAGAAACATCTGTGAAAGAATGGGTCGCTCTCAGGAGCTCAGTGAATTCCAGGTGGAACTGTGATAGGATGTCACCTGTGCAACAAATTCAGCCGTGAAATTTCCTGGCTCTTAAATATTCCAGTCAACTGTCAGCTGTATTATAAGGAAATGGAAGTGTTTGGGAATGACAGCAACTCAGCCATGAAGTGGTAGGACAGGTAAACTGAGAGAGCGGTGTCAGCAGATTAGTGATCGACCGATATGGGTTTTTCAGGACCGATACCGATACCGATTATTAGTAGTTAGAGGAGGCCGATAACCGATATTTGGAGCCGATATTCATTTGGAGTAAAAGTGTAAAAATTGGCCTAAAAAAATTGAATAATGCAAACACTAAACTTCACAGAAATGCCTAAAGCATGTTCATTGAATCACACAAATAGAAAATAATAGCTCCAGAAGTGCCTGAATTTCCTACACTCAGAAACATCTCTCATAAAGTTGAATAAAAGGTTAAATAAATAGCTCTCTGAAATTACAGAAAATACAGTAAAATTTAAATATAACTCCAATGACTTGTCTTTGTTTTAAGTTCAGACACAACAAAAATACAGGGAGTTCTCAGGCTCAGCAGCACCTCTTGTAACATTAAATAAAAACTTAGATAATAGCTCCCTAAATTTTTTCACAATAAATTAAATAAAATTTCAGTATAAGTGAAATAATTTAACTTTGTTTTAACTTGAAACAAAAACAAAAAGTTCAGGAGTTCTCAGACTCTGCACTATCTCTAGTAAATGCAAATAAAAACTTGTTTCCAGAGATTTTATAAAGTAATAGTATATAAAACAGCAGCATTTAGGATGTCTTAAGTTGATTTCATTATCAAATGTTATATTTTACCATGCAATAGCAAGGACCCTGTCATTCAAAACTGTGTTGCTACATTATTAATGATTAATATGACAAAGGCTACATAAAAAAGTATAATAGTTGTTATGAGTGCAGTTAACTCCTGACAGGACACAAACAGCCTTTCGGGTTTTAATGAGCTCACACAGTATTTAAAATGTTCCACCACTTTGTTCAGATTAATCATTTCTGAATTTTACTCTCTCATCTTCCCGTTCATTTTCAGATCATAGGACCAGAAAGCTCATAGCAACATTAGTAGTTGTGAGTTGTAGAGTTTTTCACGTGACTTTAACTACATACTAATCTCCACGTTACATACCGTGATTTCCTATTGAGCGCACCTGAATATTTGGATCTCAAAATAAAATATGTGCAGTAGCTCTGGTTACTTCTCTGACCGACAGATCGATTGTCTTTAACTTAAAAGCTAAATCATATGCATTTCTTCGTGTGTTTTCCATGATGAGGGTGTGTGCATGAAGCACAAAATGACTGATCTGATGAATTTAGTGTGAGTGCGTTTGATTTAATTGAACAGTTTCATTGGTCCACTGTGACCGGTTCGGTAGTTTTATTCTGACGAGGATAAACGTAATGATGGCATGAAGCTGGCCCGTAGAAATCTATACATTAGCCACATCGTTGTATAAGCTGTAGGGTTCGAATCGTGAGAAAAAGTAACGGCTTACTGTCCGGAAAGTACGGTGTATTTTCCCCGTTGCTAATACATAGTCTGCAGAGCGTTTAGAACCAGATCAACAAACTAATTTTATGGTAAAAGCTAAGCAGCCTCCACCTTAGCGCTCCCTAAAACAAGTGAACTGAGTTTTTTATGCGCTCTCTCTTAATCACACACACATGCTTTTGGGTCATTCCACCTCAATTCAACAGGACCTTCCCGCATGACCATCTCTGATTTGCTTGATATTTTTTTCTTATGATTTTTGAATATAATGTAGTAACTTTGTGCAATATTAGCCTGGTACTAGTAGGGCTGAACGATTTTGGAAAATAATCTAATTGCGATTTTTTTTCCTCAAAATTGCGATTGCGATTTAATATGCGATTATTTTTAAGGTCCTCTTCTCATGTATTTTTCAAACACTGTCATAATAAACAATATCAGATTTATTTAAAGTGCAGATTGCAACAATAAAGCAAACAAATCTGTGGCTTTACCTCTTCAACATCTAACTTTTCACGTTTCATGAAACATGTGTAACATTTATGTAAACATGTGGACTGCACTTCTTAAACACTGTCTGAGATTGACAGGACAGTGTATAAATAAATAAATAAAATATACAGATATAGAAAAAATAAAGCTTACTGATCTCCAGTCAGTAACATCACACAGGAAAATAAAGAACAAATATCTGCTCTAACCAATTGCATATTTTCAAAAAAAACACTTTTTGAACACTAATAGAAATATTATATTTACTCAGTAACAGCAGCACACAACATACTGAAGTGCAAAATGAGTATGGCACTGTTTGCCAGAAAGATTCTTCTGTATAGATCTCGGGAGCTCACAGATTTTTTTGCAAGGAAAAGGGGGGGGGGGGGGGGGGGGGGGTGGAGAGGAGCTCGACTTGTCTCGCGCGCGGGCGGGGTTTTGTGGCTGTGCACTGGGTCATTCCACCTCAATTCAACAGGACCTTCCCGCATGACCATCTCTGATTTGCTTGATATTTTTTTCTTATGAACTTTGAATATAATAGTAACTTTGTGCAATATTAGCCTGGTACTAGCAATAACTTCGGATTTATACATTTTTGAAAAAGTGCCCGTACGGCCATTTTTGTGACATTCCTAAATTATTACCATTTTTGAGGGGTTGTATCTTTGAAACCGTACAAGCTAGAGAGCTGATTTTTTTTTATGCTGTTAGTCCTGTATGTGCACTCTGTATGGGGTCAGTTTCAGGTGTCTATTCATTGCTGTTTGTTTTAAAATAAATTTCAAACATCCAAAATAAATTTCACTCGCTTTGTGCGGTTCACATTTCAAGTCCCCATTTGGACCCCTTGTAATAGTAGCTGAGACTTACTTTTTTTGTTGAACAATCTCCTTCTCCTATAGAATAAAAATACATAAAGAATTTGCAGAAACAATTGTATTTTAGTTCTCATATGACCCAGCAAAAAACGAACTTTGCATTTTATTGTCGATATTCAATTGGCAATTAACAAAATATGACAAGATGTACCAAAAAACTAAATATACTACCAGAAAGGTAATGACAATATCTGTTTAT
Organism: Hirundichthys speculiger; assembly: GCA_018398805.1. Lineage (NCBI taxonomy): Eukaryota > Metazoa > Chordata > Actinopteri > Beloniformes > Exocoetidae > Hirundichthys > Hirundichthys speculiger. Next base: position 58,772 of record JAGFBZ010002118.1, read on the forward strand.
ATACAAAGTTTCAAGTTGGTACTAAGTCTCTAAGTTACCTAGAAAAAATTCTGAAATCGAGCATTTTTGCTGTTTTTCGAATTATTGAGAACTTGTAGAAAAGCACCAGAGAAAGTTTTCAATGTACATTTCAGTATACAGGCTGTACTTCTGCATTGTATTGTCTTGTCTGGACATGTTTGCTCATCTTAAATGGACAAGGCCTTTCAAACAAAATAGTTTGCTGCATGTTTTATTCCTCCCTGTCCGTGCTGTGTGAAAGTTTGGTGAATGACTCAAGCAAAAGTGTTTGTGATTTATACTAGATAAACATGATCAATTGTGTAGCAAAATGACCAGTACTGGTAGTGCTATGCTGAACTGCCACAGCTGAGGTTTTAACATATTAATAAATGTGTAAATATAGAACTTATAGTAACAAAAGTGCCTTGGCATTCAGTGCATGACATCATGCATTTGTCATCAGAAAATTCAGTGAGCTGTTCAGTTGATCAATAACCATTGTAGACCAAGCTTCAAAATCGAATGCAGTGAATGTGAAATCTTTGAAGATGGCAGAGAACTTGGATACTTGTACAATTGGGAAAAAACTTTGTTCAGAACAGGATTGCAATAACTGGACTTTGTCCAAAGTCTGAAACGGTCAGTATAATTTTGGTGTTATTATGTGCCAGCTTGATGTTCATTCCTTTATTCATATAATTAAGCGATGCAGGAGTAGTGTACAATACCTCATATTATCATCATTAATTTCTTACAGTTCAAAGGAGTTGATCAATGTACAGGATTTATCTGAACATGACCGAGAAATGCTGCTTCACAGGTGTGGATTTGATGGACTCCCATCAGAAGCAAACATCTGTCTGCATCACAAGAAAAAAATGCCTAGTTTTTGCACTTATTGTATTATTAACCAAATTTTTTTTTCTGAAATTCAATTTGCAACCCTTAAAGTTGATCTGGAATGGTCTCTACAGCGCTCCATGGAGACTTGCAGGTGAACCTATACTTGTACTTGGGTCTACAAAAAGAAGTGCTGCTTAGACTTTTCAACTTGTCACTCTCGATTATTATCAACCATCACTTTCTGCAGCTAAATGTTTTTCTTCACTGATCCTCATTCCATATCAAGATTCCATATCAAGATATTTGCCATTTGTGAAATTTAAAGTTCTCCACACAAACAAGCATATTCTTGAAATTTCCGAAAAACGGCAAAAATGCTCAATTTCAGAATTTTTTCTAGGTAACTTAGAGACTTAGTACCAACTTGAAACTTTGTATATAAACAGATATTGTCATTACCTTTCTGGTAGTATATTTAGTTTTTTGGCACATCTTGTCATATTTTGTTAATTGCCAATTGAATATCGACAATAAAATGCAAAGTTCGTTTTTTGCTGGGTCATATGAGAACTAAAATACAATTGTTTCTGCAAATTCTTTATGTATTTTTATTCTATAGGAGAAGGAGATTGTTCAACAAAAAAAGTAAGTCTCAGCTACTATTACAAGGGGTCCAAATGGGGACTTGAAAAGTGAACCGCACAAAGCGAGTGAAATTTATTTTGGATGTTTGAAATTTATTTTAAAACAAACAGCAATGAATAGACACCTGAAACTGACCCCATACAGAGCGCACATACAGGACTAACAGCATAAAAAAAATCAGCTCTCTAGCTTGTACGGTTTCAAAGATACAGCCCCTCAAAAATGGTAATAATTTAGGAATGTCACGAAAATGGCCGTACGGGCACTTTTTCAAAAATTTATAAATCCGAAGTTATTGCTAGTACCAGGCTAATATTGCACAAAGTTACTACATTATATTCAAAGTTCATAAGAAAAAAATATCAAGCAAATCAGAGATGGTCATGCGGGAATTTTTTTTCTAATCTGCTGATTTGAGGTGGAATGACCCCACTGTGCCCGACAGAGAGAGAGAAGCGCGGTTCGCGAGGCAGCCTAAACCCAGCGGTTTGAGTGCGCTTGAGTCTCTAAATCACCAGAAAAAGTCGCTAGATTTGTCGCTAGTCGCTTTCTACAAATTAAGTCGCTAGAGGGGACTGGAAAGTCGCTAAGTTGACAACACTGTTTGCTCTGCTCAGCTCGGCTGGGCTCACTCGCAAGTCACGTGACGTCGCCAGATCACGTGACAGTAATATCGCGGCCTTTGCGGTTAGAAAATCTCGTTTTATGATATCGCGAGATTATCGCAAATGCAATTAATCGTTCAGCCCTAGGTACTAGCAATAACTTCGGATTTATAAATTTTTGAAAAAATGCCCGTACGGCCATTTTCGTGACATTCCTAAATTATTACCATTTTTGAGGGGCTGTATCTTTGAAACCGTACAAGCTAGAGAGCTGATTTTTTTTATGCTCTTAGTCCTGTATGTGCACTCTGCATGGGGTCAGTTTCAGGTGTCTATTCATTGCTGTTTGTTTTAAAATAAATTTCAAACATCCAAAATAAATTTCACTCGCTTTGTGCGGTTCACATTTCAAGTCCCCATTTGGACCCCTTGTAATAGTAGCTGAGACTTACTTTTTTTGTTGAACAATCTCCTTCTCCTATAGAATAAAAATACATAAAGAATTTGCAGAAACAATTGTATTTTAGTTCTCATATGACCCAGCAAAAAACGAACTTTGCATTTTATTGTCGATATTCAATTGGCAATTAACAAAATATGACAAGATGTACCAAAAAACTAAATATACTACCAGAAAGGTAATGACAATATCTGTTTATATACAAAGTTTCAAGTTGGTACTAAGTCTCTAAGTTACCTAGAAAAAATTCTGAAATTGAGCATTTTTGCCGTTTTTCGGAAATTTCAAGAATATGCTTGTTTTGTGTGGAGAACTTTAAATTTCACAAATGGCAAATATCTTGATATGGAATCTTGATATGGAATGAGGATCAGTGAAGAAAAACATTTAGCTGCAGAAAGTGATGGTTGATAATAATCGAGAGTGACAAGTTGAAAAGTCTAAGCAGCACTTCTTTTTGTAGACCCAAGTACAAGTATAGGTTCACCTGCAAGTCTCCATGGAGCGCTGTAGAGACCATTCCAGATCAACTTTAAGGGTTGCAAATTGAATTTCAGAAAAAAAAATTTGGTTAATAATACAATAAGTGCAAAAACTAGGCATTTTTTTCTTGTGATGCAGACAGATGTTTGCTTCTGATGGGAGTCCATCAAATCCACACCTGTGAAGCAGCATTTCTCGGTCATGTTCAGATAAATCCTGTACATTGATCAACTCCTTTGAACTGTAAGAAATTAATGATGATGATAATATGAGGTATTGTACACTACTCCTGCATCGCTTAATTATATGAATAAAGGAATGAACATCAAGCTGGCACATAATAACACCAAAATTATACTGACCGTTTCAGACTTTGGACAAAGTCCAGTTATTGCAATCCTGTTCTGAACAAAGTTTTTTCCCAATTGTACAAGTATCCAAGTTCTCTGCCATCTTCAAAGATTTCACATTCACTGCATTTGATTTTGAAGCTTGGTCTACAATGGTTATTGATCAACTGAACAGCTCACTGAATTTTCTGATGACATAAGCATGATGTCATGCACTGAATGCCAAGGCACTTTTGTTACTATAAGTTCTATATTTACACATTTATTAATATGTTAAAACCTCAGCTGTGGCAATTCAGCATAGCACTACCAGTACTGGTAATTTTGCTACACAATTGATCTTGTTTATCTAGTATAAATCACAAAGCACTTTTGCTTGAGTCACTCACCAAACTTTCACACAGCATGGACAGGGAGGAATAAAACATGCAGCAAACTATTTTGTTTGAAAGGCCCTGTCCATTTGAGATCAGCAAACATGTCCAGACAAGACAATACAATGCAGAAGTACAGCCTGTATACTGAAATGTACATTGAAAACTTTCTCTGGTGCTTTTCTACAAGTTCTCAATAATTCGAAAAACGGCAAAAATGCTCAATTTAAGAATTTTTTCTAGGTAACTTAGAGACTTAGTACCAACTTGAAACTTTGTATATAAACAGATATTGTCATCACCTTTCTGGTAGTATATTTAGTGTTTTGGTACATCTTGTCATATTTTGTCAATTGCCAATTTAATATCGACAATAAAATGCGAAATTCGTTTTCTGCTGGGTCATATGAAAACTAAAATACAATTGTTTCTGCAAATTCTTTATGCATTTTTATTCTATAGGAGAAGGAGATTGTTCAACAAAAAAAGTAAGTCTCAGCTACTATTACAAGGGGTCCAAATGGGGACTTGAAAAGTGAACCGCACAAAGCGAGTGAAATTTATTTTGGATGTTTGAAATTTATTTTAAAACAACAGCAATGAATAGACACCTGAAACCGACCCCATACAGAGTGCACATACAGGACTAATAGCATAAAAAAAATCAGCTCTCTAGCTTGTAAGGTTTCAAAGATACAGCCCCTCAAAAATGGTAATAATTTAGGAATGTCACGAAAATGGTCACGAAGTTATTGCTAGTACCAGCCTAATATTGCACAAAGTTACTACATTATATTCAAAGTTCATAAGAAAAAAATATCAAGCAAATCAAAGATGGTCAAGCGGGAATTTTTTTTCTAATCTGCTGATTTGAGGTGGAATGACCCTTTTCTATCATGGACTGTTTCCATGTCGATATTACCAGCAGTCTTCTTTTAAATAATTCACAGATATGTTGGGACGTAATACGAGTTAGCATAGCTGCCGCTAAGGTTTACTCTGCTCTTACGTTATTCTGCTGCTCACTGTAACGTTAGTAGTAGTTGTGAGATGCAGAGTTCTGGGATGTTTATTACAATTTCGGAAGAGCTTTCTGCATTTACCTTTGACAAGTGTTTTCTGTCGGGAGCTTCTCACACAAGAAAACTTTTCCTCTCACTCTCCCGTGTTTGTGAGGACAGCTTCTTGTTCGGAGGCTCCGCCTCTGCCGCTCAACCAATCAGAGGACGAGGTGAATAATGCAGGAGACAGCAGGCAGGAGAGAGAGGCGCGGCGGCATCTGAGCCAGAATAACCCAGTTTTACATTGATTTCTTCATATCGGCCGGTCGGATTAAAAAAAGGCCGATGCCGATATAAGTCAAATTTCCAAATATCGGCCCTAATAATCGGCCCGACCGATTATCGGTCGATCACTACAGCAGATGCTGAAGCACATAGTGTGAAGAGGTCACTAACTTTCTGCAGAGTCAATCACTACACACCTGCAAATTTCATGTGGCCTTCAGATCAGCTCAACAACAGAGCAGAGAGCTTCATGAATGGGTTTCCATGGTGGAGCAGCTGCATCCAAGCCAGACATCACCAAGTGCAATGCAAAGCGTCGGATGCAGTGGTGTTCACTTCAGCCAGTGAACAATTGCGGGGTGGATATTGAGGTGGTGCCAACCTATAAATATCTAGGTGTACACCTAGATAACAAGTTAGACGGGTCCCTTAACACAGAAGCTCTCTAAAAAAAAAAGGGGCGCCTCTTCTTCTTAAGGATGCTCAGATCTCTAAACATCTGCAAATGCATGCTGCAGATGTTTTATTATTCTGTGGTGCCAAGTGCTTTGTTTTCTGCTGCAGTCTGCTGGGGAGGAAGTTTACGAACAAAGCAGGCTAGGAGGCTGGACAGGATGGTGAAGAAGGCTGGCTCTGTGATGGGAGTCAGGATGGATTCTCTGGAGGATGTGGTGAATAGATATACTACAAGGACTTTTGAGGCCATCCTGAACATGCTGGACCATCCTCTTCCTAACACTTCCTAATCTGAGGATATAAAAAGCAGTAGTTACCATCGTCTTCTCTCTCTTCACTGAAGGACAGAGTGATTTAGGAGGTCTTTTGTTCCTGCAGCAATTAGACTTTATAATTCTTTGTTGTATTTTTTTTCATTCTGTTTAAATTATTATTCATTATGTTATTGATGAGCTGATGAGATTTCTGAATTTCCCCCTTGGGGGATGAATAAAGTACATCTAATCTAATCTAAAGCACGACGCCACTGGACTCTAGAGCAGTGGAGGTGCGTTCTCTGGAGTAATGAATCATGCTTCTCCATCTGGCCATCTGATGTCTGGGTGTGGCAGTTGCCAAGGGAATAGTACTTGCCTGACTGTATTACACCAAGTGTAGTTTGGTTGAGGAGAGATTGAGCTCATATGTGAGTCAATGCAGGTGAGCGATTACTTTTGTCAATATATTCAAAATCACAAAAATGTCCATATTGAAACTGTAATTAGCTAATAATGATATGAATGAAATGAATGAAAATATTAAGTGCCCGAGCACCGAGCTTGCGAGGACCCTAGTGTATGCCTTTTTGGGGACCTTAACATACCCACAAAATTTTGCACACACATTGGTTGTGTTAAATTTTGTGTGCCCATGTGTGCACCAATTTTGTGTGCACCAACATAGGCACACAAAAATGGGCTCAATAGCACCACCTACTTTCAGTTTATTGATGAGCCCCACCATATGCTTTCATCTACAGACATGAACTTTGACTGTTTTTAACTTTGTTAGCCTCAAACCTATAAAAAAAGTCAATTGGACCCATGCTTTAACTCCCACAGGAAGTCCGCTATTTTGAATGGAATATGCAGTTTTTCCAGTATTTTGGCCATTTCCAGGCCTCATATTTTAACAAACTCCTCCCAGAGATTTGGTCGGATTAACTCCAAACCTTAAGTAGTTATATTCATTGAAGATGACTGACAGTGAAAACTGTAACTTTTTATCCAAGAGCATCACCATGAGAGTACGGCGAAGTTTAATGTCTTGCCATGAATGGAAAAATTCTAACTTGCACATTCGTTGTCTAATCTGCCCCAAAATCTACACGTTTGATGATTCTTAAAAATCATCCTAAGGAGGTGAGGTCGAAGGATCACGTCTTTCACTAAAGCAAACATTTCATATAGTGCCTTGCGGCCCGCTTGAACTTTTAAACCTGTTGCCACATTTCAGGCTCTAAACATGAAGAAGCCTGCCTGGTAGGCTTGGGCGATATCCAAATTTTGATACCGTCAAACTTTCCTCACATTTTACCGGGGTATACCGTATTACCGCGACTATTAAGGCGAACACACACCACCGGCGGACGCCGACCCGTCAAAACAGCCGTCCCCATTATGTGCCCCGCCACGGGACTTTACGCCTGAAAAAAAAAAGGCGAGTTTACCTCGAAACAGCAGTTCAGTGCTTCAATATAAAGTTGGCTCAACTACAGTTGTTATTTATTTGTGTATTTCTTGCTTTTCACTGTAGTTTAAACTGTTCATTCTCTGCTGCAGCTGCCTGCAGCCCGTCTCCTGCAGCGCTGAAACGCGCTTTACAGTAAAGTGTCTGATGCGGGACGTTTTACTTCCTATAAATTCTTCAACATAAAAGTCCAACATTATTAGTTTCATTAGAAGCTTTTATTTTGAAGCAGCAAGCTCAGGAAGTGTTGTTTTCATAGTCAGTACCTTAACAGGACGAGTCAAACGGGCGAGCGAGTCAGCTGCGAGCGAACATGAATAAACGGTAAAATAAAGGAGAACACACAGCAATACAGGAGAGAAACTAAACTTTAAACCACAGAAATCATTCATTGCATTTTTAAGACGGTATTGAAACTGATACCGCTGCTATTTTTGAATACCGGAAGTATACGGTATTACCGTAATACCGCCCAAGCCTACTGCCTGGTGTGTTCTTTGGTCTTCATGATGCTCTCTTAGCTTTAACTAGAACCCTGAGACTATCACAGAGCAGGTGCATTTATACGGAGACTTGATTACACACAAGCGGATTCTATTGATCATCATCAGTCATTTAGGACAATCCTGGATCATTCAGAGATCCTCACTGAACTTCTGGAGTGAGCTTGCTGCACTGAAAGTAAAGGGGCCCAATAATATTGCATGCCCAACTTTTCAGTTTTTTTATTTGTTAAAAAAAAAGTTTAAAATATCCAATAAATTTCGTTCCACTTCAGGATTATGTCCCACTTGTTGATTCTTTGAATAATTCTTTGAAAAATTGAAATATCTTTATGTTTGAAGCCTGAAATGTGGCAAAAGGTTGAAAAGTTCAAGGGGGCCCAATACTTTCACAAGGTACTGTAGATAGCAACTTATTACTTTTTTACAGAAATGCACCTCTTTATGTTTTTTAAAATATTAAATCATAAGTAATGCTCTTAGTTCTGGCATTCTTTGTTCGATCAATTTAAAATCACCCAGAAACAATATCCACCCTCAGCTCCTGAATTCTTGTCTGTTTCATTCAAATTGGACTGGCAGTACACATACAGTGACAATTTTTAAATTTAAGGACACTAAAAATGTATTTTTTTTGCAAAATTTTCAGTGGATAATTGAATTTTTTTTCAAATTTCTTTTAAAGTCACTTTCAAGCAGCTGTCAGGTTTCAGTGTTATAGAACAGTCTTGGTGCCATCTGTTGACAGCAGAAATACATTCTCACAAAGTCATATCTCATATCTAAAACATTTAATTTGTGTTTTGTCTGTGAGAATACAATCACAAAACATTTTTGTTAAAGATTTCTGTGGAAAACACAGAAATCACAGAGCTGGATGAGCAAAGGAATGCCCTCTCCCCTTTAACATGCAGTTGTGTGGTCGAGCGAGAGAGAGAAAGACTTGTGAACCAACTGACACTCAAAGCCACAGGTGTCGGACTCCAGGCCTCGAGAGCCGCTGTCCTGCAAGTCTTAGATGTTTCCCTGCTTTAGCACACCTATTTCAAATGAATGGATCACCACCACCTTGTCATCCACGTCTGCACAGGTCTGTTAACGACCCATTCATTTGAATCTTTGCAGAATGTATCAAGAGTTAAAGTATGTGAACTGAAGCTAATTTAGCTAAATGCTAAACACAACTAAGACAGCTAAATTCAGAGAAAAGGTAAATAGCAACAAGAGTTAATGAAAAAAACGTTCTAAAAACTAATGACAAATCACAAATAAGTGAGCTAAATGCAGAAAGGTTAGCTCCACAGCTCAGTGAGAAAAAGGGATCAAGGAAGAGAAGCTCACACAATGGAAACGACTGCAGAATTAGCAGCATGTTAAATGAAGCCAACTTAGCATCATGCTCACAACTGCTGAGTCAGCAGCAGTCAAGGCAGGTGTCTGAATACTTTTGGCAATAAAGTGTATGTTTGTTTTTATGCTGACCACTGTCTGAGAATGTGGCATGACAAAGGATGGTTAATAGCGTCACCACGCACTTTGATGTATGGGATTACCTGTAAGAATAAATGACTATGAGCTGGATAAGCAAAGGAATCTCTTCTCACCTTTAACATGTAGGTGTGTGGTCGAGCGAGAGAGAGAGAGAGAGAGAGAGAATTGTGAAGAGAAAGTAGTGAAACATGCTGCTAAATTAGCAAATATGCTGTTATTCCCAGCTAATGGAGCAAAATGCTGAATAAATCGAAATGATGAGCATTACTATAACTGTAGTTAGAAAAATTATGATTGTAAAGAGGCCTTTAATTTTATTATGCTAAAGCAGTGATTCCCAAAGTGTGGGCCGCGGCCCCCTGGTGGGCCGTTGTGGTACTGTAGGTGGGCCGTGAGGGGTCATTAAAATTAAACAAATATGTTTTAAATCCTCGATCTTTTAAAAATGTTTTTTACTTACTGTAAAATATTAACAACATGATTTAAAAACATTAAGAAGTAACAAAACAAACCAGTTGAGTGTTATACTACCATCATCTTAACTTAATATGACAAGTGTCACCTTATTTGTTGATCCCTTACATTAATGTCAGAACATAGCTTCTAGTCCTGAATGTTGATCACAGTTGTGAGTAAAGGTTTCGGTGGGCCATGGAGATTTTTCACATTTCAAATTGGGCCTTGGTATTCTGAAGTTTGGGAATGGCTGTGCTAAAGCATCATGTTAAATAAAAGCATGTACATGAGAAGAAAGCATAAAGTAGGTTAAAACCCTACTCAGAACTGGACATTTTAATAGCAGAAGTGTTGAACAAAGAATGAAAAAGTAGGTACAACTTTAAATGTACAGAAAAAATCAGAAAGAAATATTATGTTACATTCAAAGTATGAATGACATGACATTAAAAATATTACATGCAGAAGGATGTGTTGAACAACAGAAGGGAATGAAGATTTTGATGGAGGAACTGTTGAAATTGCAAAAAGAAGTACTTAGAAACTGTAAAATGTACAGAAGTCAGAAAAACAATTGCAATGAGTTCAAAGTAGATTAGAACATTTAAAGAATCAAAACTGAGCAAGAGTTTTGAAATTTTAGTGAAATGTTTGACACCTTAAAGGCATACTTGGGTGTATTATTGGCTCAATATAGTGTTAAAATAACATAAAATGTAAAAAAAAAAACAAAGGCACCAAAGATTTAAAGAATGTAAACAAGCCATTGTAGAAAAAAGGTTTTTGCATTGAAAATCAATCATATTTCAAATTTCGAAACAAGGTTTAACAGTACAAAAATACCAAATTAGGTCACAAATACATAGAAGGCTCTTCCAGCTCTTAATTATGATTGACAGCTGCAGAGCAGCACCAACTGCACTTCTGAGTCAGTTAGAAAGTCATATTCCATCTAAATCACACTGAAAATGTAGGTCAAACATGGTCTGAAACAACCACAAATTACAGGAAAACGGTAACTCCCAAAGAAATCTCATTCACATCGTAAGAACGCCAAGACATTCCTGCAAAGATTGGTTTTTTTGTTTGAAAATATGATTTGTGTTTCTCGGGCTAAAATTGTGGAAATACCAGCAGATTAAAAAAAGAGGAAATTTCTGACTTTTTTGAAAGACAAGTTTGGATTTTACATTACAAAGTATATAAAAAATAAGATACTTTCTATCATTTGGAGGCCTCTAGCAGGAAAAGTTGAAGTCTCTCATTTTCAAGGGTTACATTGTGTAAAAGAGGACAAGAATACCTATGTTTTGATGTATAAATAAAGTCTGTGGGGTTAAAGGTCTGGCTGCAAGAGCAGGTTGAAGAGAAAAACTCATTTTAATTTTAAGGGCCTCTCACTCTAAAAACTCGTCAGTTACACTCTGAGGCAGAAACATTCCGTCATTGGAAATGCATTGGAAGGTCTGAAAAGATGGAAAAATTTGATAGAACTTAAAAGGCCATAATTCAAAAACGGTAAAATATTTTTAAAAACAGTCATATGAGAATAGTCCAATCTTTTGTGAACATTTTGAAATTTGAATGGTTTCTCTCGGTGAAAGTATTCTGAAGTAGTAAGCTCTGAAAGAGCACAAAGTGTTAACAAGATTTGAAGAGCTCCCCATTCATTTCCAATGGCACAACAATTTTAATAAAAGTAAAAAAAATTAAAAAGTATAAATATTTGAAACACAAAAAGTCATAACAGGAATCTCCAGAACAAGCTGAACATTTTGGTACTAGAATGGTAGAAACAGAAAAGTATGAAGGACTATAGATTTCTACCATTGCCAGTGGCAGTGGCAGTAAACAAAGTGGATGTGTCTTCTCGCACTCTGTGCAGGTAGAGATTTTATATAAACAAAGTCACCTCTGTGACCGGTCGGCTACCGTAGCGCTTCCGGTATAAATACCATGCCGTAGACGACGTCCAGTCTCATCAGATCTTCTCGAGCCACAAAGGGCCCGAGTGACCTGAGTGACTGGCAGTCATCCAGGAACTCACAGAAACATAATTACCTACGTAACTTACATTCTGTTTCATTCCCTCCTGACTGCCAGTGGCAGTAAACAAAGTGGATGACTTATACCAGCAGTGTCACGAGGGACCGACACTCACCCGCTGGTCAATTGGAACAGGCCAAAGGCAGGATGGTTGCTGCCAGTGAAGGCCCAGATGCCACGTCGAGGCGGTAGAACCTGGAAAAGGTACAGGGCGTCGCCCAGGATGCTGCTGCGCAGATGTCCTGCAGTGACATGCCCTTTATTGCGGCCCATGAGGCGGCCACGCCCCTGGCAGAATGACAAACTACGCCCAAAGGGGGAGGTGAACCCATCACCATGTAGGCCAGCCTGATGGCCTCGACCACCCAGTGGGAAAGCCTGTGTTTAGACACAAGCTGTCCCTTAGAGTTCCCGCCATAGCACAAAAACAGCTGTTCTGAGGGCGGGAAGCTCTGTGTTGCCGTGATATACTGTCGCAGGGCCCGGACAGGGCACAGCAAGTTTGCCCTCTCACATGCCTCGGAAGCCAAGGGCAATATGCATCCAGTTCAATCACCATGTTCATATGGGCAGCGGGCAAAACCTTTGGCAGGAAGGCAATTTTGGCCACAGTGTCATTCCTGAGCTGCCTGCCTTCCAGTGGAGGCAGGTAGAGCTGATGGAGAGCACATGAAGCTCGCCCACACATTTGGCCGGAGTGACAGCCAGTAGGAATGCGGTCTTAACCCTTTAGGCGCCGGAGTTTTTTCAAGAAAATATTCAATTTTGATATCAAGATTTCAAAAGGCTATAACTTGAAAGCAGTTTGAGAGAAAGGTATACTGTCAATGAGAAAATTGTTCAGTATGACTCAAAGTTTGTGATAGGAGTGAAATTATTCAAATAATTTGCATATTATGACGTCACAAGTTGGCGGCCATATTGGGAAATGTTCAATTTTGATATTAAGGTTTCAAAAGGCTATAACTTTAAAGTGGTTTGAGATAAAGGCATACTGTAAATGAGAAATATCTTCAGTATGAACCAAAATTTGGGATGGAAGTAGATTTGCCATCTAATTTGATTATTGTGACATCACCAGGTGGCAGGCATAGAAAACATCCATTTTTGTTTTCAAGATTTCAAAAGGCTGCAATTTGAAAGTGGTTTGAGATAAGGGCATACTATAATTGAGAAATATTGTTGAAGCAAAATTTGGGCTGTAAGTAAATTGTCAACTAATTTGCATATTGTGACATCAACAGGTGGCGGCCATATTGGAAAATGTCAATTTTCTTATAAAGATTTTAAAACGCTATAGTTTGAGCGGTTTGAGATAAGGGAATACTTTCAACAGTCAATGTGAAATATATTCAATATGAAATAAAATTTTTGATAGAAATGAATTCACTGATCCAATTTGTATAATCTTTAAGCACTGTTTGGGGGCCATATGGAATTGTATTATTTTCAAAGACCTTCAATGATTAAATGGCACTGCTTGTAGTTTTTCAGTGTGAGGTATCTTTCATTGCAAGGCGCAGCACAAAGATCTACTCCACACTGACGGATGTTTCATGGGTGATGAGGCTCCAGCGTTCATCATTCAGAAAAAGAGAGATAAAATCAAGTGGCTCAAAATTTGTCAGATCATCTCCACAATAACCAACCGGTTCATCAAAATTTGGGAACCACTTTAGATATTCTTCCTCTCCTCTCAAGCATTCCTAGCCATCATCATTATAATCATTGCCGCCGTGATTTGTGGTGCGGCGGTGAATGTCATCTCCACCGCCATTACCAGTGTGTTTTCTCCCGTGGCTTCTACCGCAGCTTCTCCCGCGTCTCCCACAACCGCGGCTGTTTTCATCCCCGCTACATTCACCCATAATTGCGGTGTTATGAGACCCTCTGACATCCCGACCATGTCCTCTGATTGGTTTTTGCAAGCCACACTGAGGTGAAGCACCTGCTATACTGTGTGATGGTTGTGGACTATGGCGCGTGGACTCGCCGTCACTACTAATGTCAGTTTCATCGTCATTGAGCAACTCTACGTTTTCCTCCTTGGAATCGGAGTCAGCCAGTAACTGACGACGTACTTTGTCGATGGTAAACCGGCATCGTAAGCAAATAAGAAAAATACTCTGTTTTTTATATACTTTCGCTCTGTTCTGCTCTCGCTCCGTTCAGCACTACTACCGCTGCTGCACTGCCCTGTCTCTGCGACAGAGGGTGCTTTGCAAACTATTTTTCTCTGAAACTTTGAATGGCACCACCCCCCAAAAATCCCCAGGTTCCAAGTGGCCACGTGTTTCCGCCTCGGGGGGCACAACCTCCTGGCACCACGCAGGAACTGCATCACCCGCCGATCCCCACCCACCGGCCTGCCATTTATAAAGCAGTGGTGAGCGGACAGGGAAGCCACATGGACCCTCAGTGTTGAAGCCGCCCGACCGCTGTCCAAGAGTTGCTGGAGGTAATTCAGGATATCGGGCAAAAGGCAGGCCACGGGTTTCAATCCCTTCTCCCTACACCACAGGGAGAACCCCACCCAGCAGTGCCTGTATGTCTGGCATGTGGAGGGTGCCCTTGCCTGACGCAGGGTCTCACAGACTGAGGGTCCCAAGCCAACTACGGGCTGCCAGCCCCTTTCAGTGGCCACACCCAGAGTTGGAGGCGGCCTGGTGTCGGATGCCAGACCCTCCCCTCCAATTGTGACAAGAGGTCCGTCCTCACAGGGAGCCGCCACGGCTCCGCTGCCAAGAGGGTGCACATCAAGGGGAACCAGAACCTCGTCAGTCATCTGGAGGCCACCAGGAGAACCCTGTGGTCCAAGGCCTGCACCCGGTGCAGCATAGGTAGAATCAGGGGTCCAGCCCAAGTGGCGCACTGATCTCTGTCAGGGAGAACCACAGAGGACAGTGTGCTGAACTCTGTGAGGCACACTCACAACAGATCCACTTGGGCCTCCCCAAATCAATCCCATATCTGTCGTACCACCTGGGGATGCAGTTGCCATTCCCCAGGTGGCAGCGCCTGGCGTGACAGGTAGTCCGCCACAGAATTCGTCCTGCCTGGCAAGTGCACAGCTCTCACTGATGCCAGGTGACGGCATCAAAAGCCCACATCAAAAGCAGCCGGGCCTCTCTCAGCGAGGCCAGGGATTTCATTGGTGGTTGATGTGAAATACTGCCGAGGTGCTGTCTGTGCGGACGAGAGCGTGCTTGTCCCTGAGATAGGGCAAGATTTGCTTCAGCGCCAAGCAGACGGCCCACAGCTCCAGCACATTTATGTGCAGCTGTCGCCACACAGCACCCCAGCCTGAGGGGGAGGCGTCCGCTGTTACCACCTCCCGTCTCGCGGGAACGGAGCCGAGTGGAACTCCATGGAGGAGGAACCGGCGGTCCCTCCACCGCCGGAGAAGACCCGCCGGTGCACACAGAGATCCATGTGGAGACTGATGAACCACCACTGCAGGTGGAGTGGAGCAGGCCTTGTAGTCTCTCCACTCACTCCATCGTTGGCCGTGCCTGCATGGACACAGAGTCCAGAGCAAGGCCGATAAAGGTGGTCCGCTGGGTGGGCGTCAATGAGCTCTTTTTGTGGTTCACTGACATGCCAAGAGCTTCGACGTGCTCCAGAACTCGAGCCGTGGCTCGCCTCTTGGAACGAGGGGGCACAAATGAGCCAGTCGTCGAGATACGGGAGGACCTTGACCCCAGAGGGGTCACACAGGGGTGTCAAGGCCGCCCTCACACACCTCGTAAAGATCCGAGCAGCCAGAGACAGGCAAAATGGGAGGACTGCAAACTGGTAGGCGCTCCCTTAAAAGCTGAACGGGAGATATTTTCTGTGGGCCGGATGAACGGGCACATGAAAATAAGCATCTCTCAGGTCTATGGAGGTGAACCACTCCCCTGAGTATCACGAAGTACATGGAGTAAAACCCATCATTCCGTGTACGAGGGGGCACGGCCGTGATAGCCCCCTTGTCCAGAAGCGTGGATATCTCCTACAGCAAAACGTGGGCCTTCGCAGGATCTGTGACCGAAGTCATCCTGATCCCGGAGGGGGGTGGGGGCCAGCGGCGGAACTGCAATCTGTAACCCTGGGACATAGTTTGCAGGACCCACACGTCTTGGGTGTGGGCTGCCCAGTAGTCCAGGTGTCGTTGCAAGAACCTGCAAGCCGCCGGCCCCGGACCCTCAGGCCCTGTTCTGCCTTCTATTTGGAGGTTTGGGGGGTTGCTGGCCTTGTCCCCCGCGGACGTTGCGGCCGGAAAGAGGGGTAAGATCGCCTGTCAACCACAGCCTTAGCGGGCAGCAATTGTGCTCCAACCATTCGGTCACAGGCAGGAGGACAGACGCCTAGCCCCTATACTTACCTGCACTCCTAAATCTGAGTGACGGATCTACAGAGTCTGTGACCCGCGGAAAACACCAGGCCACTGCTTGAGAAGATCAAAGAGACTGGACGTCTTCTACGGCGCTGTATTTATACCGGAAGCGCTACGGTAGCCGACCAGTCACAGAGGTGATTTTGTTTATATAAAATCTCGACGTGCACAGAGTGCGAGAAGCATAGGCGGAAATCCCGGGGGGGGGGGGCACAGGGGACGTGTCCCCCCCTTCCATAAAGTTGTCCCCCCCAAAAAATCATTGTAAGCACACAAAAACAATTGAATAATAATATAGTCATGTTTAATAAAAGTACAACACAAGCGCTGCAAATTATAAACGTAAAAACCCTTTTTTTTAAATTGTTGAAACATTGCGACCCCCCTATTTCTCAAAGTGGTTTAGCCCACATGCTGTTTCTAATGGGCGGGGCTACCGGCAGCTCCGTGTGTCAGCGAGTGTGTCATTTAAATGTAGAAGGGATTTTTAATTGTATTTTATTATTGATTTTTAAGTTGCCATATTTAATGGCGTAGTTGTAATATGTTGTTGTATTTTGTTTGTCAAAAAATACAACACTACAATATAATAATACCACCTAATACCATTGTTGATTTTTCAGTTTGAACATTGAAAAACCTGATTACAGGTAGAATATGCACTGATACACAACAATGCTACAACTACTAATATTACTTTTTCTAACATTCAACAGGCTGTGGGCTCAACCCTGCAAGGCAAGTTCCAAAGGAGCAGGAGAGAGAGAGCGAGAGAGAGTTTTTTTTCATGTCCCCCCCAGGAATTACTCTCTGAAATTTTACTGTTTATTGCCCCCCCCCCCCAAATTAAATGGGATTTTCGCCCCTGGCGAGAAGACACATCCAATTTGTTTACTGCCACTGGCAGTCAGGAGGGAACGAAACAGAACTGCAACTTCAGAGTCTCCTGTCAGTCAAAATCTGGATTTCTATGTCCCGAAAAAATGGCTGTAATTTGAAAAAGGAATACGTTTTTGACCACAAGACTTTCAGGAACGCACTGATATATTTTTTATTTTGTAAATGTCTACCATTTTTAAATTAGAGCAGATTAAAAAAGTAAATTTATTCTCTGGAGCTGCAGCCTGTCTATTCTGTAAAAATCTGGATTTGTATGTCCCTTACAAACTGCTGTAATTTAAAAACCAAATGAGTTTTTGAAAAAATTCTTGAACTCTGAGTGCCACAAGGTTTTCAGGAACTCTGTGATGTATTATTTATTTGGTAAATGCCTACTGTTTTTAAATTACAGCAGTTTAAAAAAATGAAACTTTTTCCTTTCAGACGAGAGGATTCAAAACCCTCTCCATTGGAAAATGGAGCCGTTCAGTACCTCCTTGAACTCTAGGTTGATTTGACGGAAAACTAAACACCACACAGACACAAAATCACATCATCTGAAAGAGGACAAAAATACCTATGTTTTGATGTATAATTTATGTAAGTTGAGGGAAAGGTGTGGACGTGAAAGAGGAAAAGGCAGGTTTAAAATGACCTTTTTCTCTCTCCTCAGGGTTAGTGTGCAATGATGTCATAGGAGTTGAGAGACAATTCTGAAGATTTTCTTAAAAATCATAAAATGTAAATCGCGATTTTTCTAAAGACCGTAAATCACAACAATACACGGCTTCAGTGTGTTATTTGTTTAAACTTCGAATGGTGTCTTTGTGATTAAGTATGGCTGTACTAGACACGTTCAAAGAGGGGGTGAGTTTTGGGCTAATTTGACCGGAATTTGGCCAAATCCCATTCATTGCTATGGGATGTAATTTCGCAGTTTTTCACGATTTTCATGAAAACCCTTGGATGGAAAACCTAAAGTCACAACAGACCGATACAGATCGAGCCGGTCGTTTTGATGTATTTTTTTGTTGGGTTTTTCCTCAAAACTGCGGGCCGTGGAAACCATCCAAATTCTTAACGAAAACGGAAAAGTAAAAATAGGTCATGAGAAAAAATATGTTGAATATTAATAGGCTATTAATAGTAATATTAATAGCCTTTGCATGAAGCCACATCTAATAAGATGGCCAGAAGATCGACAGTTTCTCAACAAATACGTAGGACAATTGTTAAAACTTTCAAAAACAATGTTGCTCAAATTGTTGCAGTTAATTTATTATCACTCTAAAGTGCATAATATTAATAAATGATTCAAGGAATCTGAAGCAGTTACCATGCATAAAAGGCCAGGATGCAAGCCAAATCTGAACCTGTGATCTCCAGCCACTGTTTAAAGAATTGTCTTTCAGCTTAAACCTTTACTTTGCAAAAAATAAGCTTTATATTAACTGTGGCAGTACCAATGTCTCTGGACTTTCAAAGGCATGGCTGAGGATGGCATGGCTGGGTACTGGAACAACTTTCCTGAAGTCCTGACCAGTCCCAGTCGTAAGTGTGTGGTGACAAAAAAAACAAGCCCTAAATGTCACACACTTTAAGACATGCTGTGTTATGATGAGATCTGAAGTTCAAAGAGATGCAAATTAACAAATGTATGTTGATGAAATGTCAATGACACTGTTTCAGTTCATACTGTCTGCCATTAAATAAATCTCAAGTAAAAGTAAGACTCAACAGTTTAACTTTTATTTCTTTATTTATGTTTACCCATAGTTCACAATGTCCCAGACTTTCTTATTGAGGATTGTAAATTTAACTTCGTCCAGAATAGGGCCGGCGCCTTCTGAGTCAGTGGGTGTTGGCATAGTCTCTTCCAAACCAGAGGTTTACACGGCATGAAAAAGCCCCAAATGATGCAACAACCGATTTCGACTGGTGCTGCCACTCAGTAGGTACCATTTTTGGTACTTGGGTTTCCTCTATTGCCTGGCAGTGTTTTAGTATTTTTCTTTCAACAAGAACAAAGAGCATGAAGTGTAAATTATTAAAAAAAAAAAAAAACAACCTGCCACATGAACGTCCCAGCTTCTTGAGTTCTCTGAATGCGTCCACACTGAGATGGTTTGGGATGAGGACAATGATCTATTAATGTGACATTGCGAGGTAGTGCATGGGGGATGGAAGCTGATATGAGTGTGAATGAGGGGGTGACTCAATTTTGGTGAAGCTCCAGCTTCATTCAGTCATACATGATTCCAGTCATGTAGCAAATTTTAGGCCTGAGCTCCAGCTGCCATTCACGGCTTTTATATGCACTGTGTATGTACTCTGCACTTCATTTAGTTTTAATGTTTTTGGCACTGGGTCAGAAGTACACCAGAGGAGAAAATAATGATAATTTTACACAGCAAATAGGTTGTCACTATTGATGCTTTTTGTATATCTCAACATCCCACTCTGACCCCAAGCCCATCATTTTATGCTAATGAATGAGACTGTAGTTTATTCTGCTCTTCCCTGTGCCCACCCATTCTGTAAGCAGAATAGTGCAAGCAGGAGGATGAATTCAGTATCAGGTTACATAACAAGATGCTCTCAATCTGTTTTCAATTAGAGGATTTTTTTTGGAGGCTTATATTTATTCCCATAGAATAAATCACAACTTTAGTATGGAATGCAGGTAGAAATTATATGTTTTCTGGGTTCCAAAAGGATTTTTTGAGATTACAGCATATAGAAAATATTGCGTGTCTAAGCCATTATAGTCTGCCTGTGTGTGCAATTAAATTTTGCATCTGTGGGTTAAACAGATTTGTTGGGACACTTTTTTTCCTTTCCACTCTGGACATGATCAGCTATATCCTCAAAGACTTTACTGTATACCTGTGGCTTACCACATCTTATCATGTGCTAAAAGGGTTTTTGGCACATCTACCAGTATATTTTGCAATAGGAGGAGATGATAAAGACAGCAAAGAGTGTATGATTAAGAGGTTGGAATGCCATCTCCTAAGTGCCCTTTAACGGGGCATTGAAAACAAGTCTGTGGAAGGTATAAGCTTTTAATGTGACAAATTTGAATTCCATTTGTCAAAATATGTTACCATGTTTTGAACATCCTGAACGTTGACACAGCAATGTCAGCTGTAGTCTAAGGGCCCTATCTTGCGCCAAACCTCCAAAACCTGCTATTAAGGGATTTTAGATATTGGGAGGGGCGTTCCCCCACAAAGAACGCAATCTTCCACCTCCCAAAACCCACGATCTTACCTGCAAAAACCACTATATTATGCACACATTATGCATGGGAGTGGTTAGGGCGTTCCACCTGTTTAACCAATCAGTGCGTCAGTAGCCATTGCCTTTAAGAGCAGGTTGCGGTACCTGCTAACTGCTATGGAGCGTCTTTTCACCCAGATCAGAGCAGCTCTCATGGGCAGCTGGTCTGGGACTCTGCTGTAGAGCTTCCTCCTCTTTTTTCCTCCTCCTCCTCTGCACTGATATATACATAACTAGCTCTAACTAATGTGGAGCAAATGATTTAATCATTTCTTTTGTACTCCAAGAAGTTTCAACAAACTGCTCAGAAAAAAATAGAGCCGGTGAGCTTCCAGGAAAGCATTTATTAACTAGAAAAGCAATCGGAGAGCGCAGACCTCCGCCAAACACAGCAGTTGTGATTGCTTTAGGGTTCAAGAAACAACTAAACAGCGTAATGTTATCGAAAATTTGAAAGTGATCCAGAATCCACCGGATCACACCCAAAATAAAATCAGTTCTTCCTTTTCACATTTCTGACAACTCCTGAAAATGTCATCAAAATCCATCCATAATTTTTTGAGTTATCTTGAACATATCCCCTGCGCAAAGACGCACACCTGCGCCAAGACGCATAGCCGCTGGAAGCGGTGCTTTTTAAAATACTGCAGAACGGATCATTGGATGAGCATTGAGCCAGATGAACACGTATGATGACATCTACCTTCTACCACTGAGAACATCTCAGGTGCTCCAGTGCACAAGGAGAGGGTCAGAGGGATACGAGCACAGTACAAGAAACTCCACAACAGAGTTCTGTGATCTCCTCGTTTCCTCCACAGCAAACATCTGAATGAGATCATGTCACAGCTGTACAGACATCATCTGCCCTTAAGAGAATAATGTATGAAAGTAATACAGTGATGCATAATCGAGAGGTAGAGCCGGTTGTGCAGTCCACATGTGACTGGGTGGACGCGCAATGACAGGATTTGGACGCGCTCTTTTACGCGCCGACATGCCAGTTGCGCTTTCCACAAACTCGGTATCTTGCGGTACTGGTGTCTCGCAGATTTTGGGTATTGGGTAATGGGTGGTCTGACCACCCATTACCCAATACCCAAAATCTGCGAGATACCAGTACCGCAAGATACCAAATTCGTGGAAAGCGCAGGAGACACGCCCATTGCCGCGCCCACAATGTGCTTAAGGGAGACGGCAAAATGGGTAACAGGTTTTGGGAGGTGGAAGATTGCATTTCGGGTGGCAGAGGCTCCTAAATCTGAGATTTGCAGGTAATGGGTATTGGGTATTGGGTATTGGGAGGTGCAAGATAGGGCCCTAAATGTCAAGTTTCAGCACAGTGAAATGTGTTGACAAAGAAAATTCCTCTAAAAACACTGCATGTCATAGTCCATTTTCCTACACAGTGGAATTTTTGTCTTGTCTGAGTGGTTGCACCTCTGCTTTATACACTGAGGTGCACATCTCCACTAATCCCAACCATCTTTATAAATGGCATTTGGTTGGAATGAACAGCTTAATGGCATCTATCAAACCAAATCATCCCCTTTTTTTCAACATATGGAGTTGGAGTATGTATGGAGTATTGAAAGAGGAGAATAACCCACAGTGTAACTTCCAAAGGCTGACCTATCTCTCATCAGATGGCCACTTGGATTTTTAAGGCAGAAATCAGAGGGATACTATTGTTAAACTCTAGATCTCTGGCTACGTATTTCTCTGCAACCCAAGAAACAATCTGGTAGTGAGCCCCACCTCTTCTTAATACATCACCAGCTTTTTATTCACTGCAAAAACACTACTTACAGGATGTATTGTATGTTTGCAAGGGTCCTCTGAGATTAAGTTTATTTTCTATATTCTCAGCCTCTTTTTTACCTTCACAAAGGAGGTTTCTTATAAGGTCTCAAGTGTTTTTCTGTTATCTTTTTTCCTTTATTGAGTTTTTCCTTTGGCAAGGTGACAACTTGCATTTGTTACCTTAATTGCAGCAGTTCCTGTATCCTGCAGACTGCTTGTTGTGTTGTGCCAGGTGACCTGAGTGGGAGGACATGCAGGCTGCATGTCCTTATCGTACAGTCTGTTGGGTGAACTCTCAGAATGACCTAGCTAACGCCTGTGTGCACTTGTGACTTGTGCATGCATGTTTGAGGGATCAAAACCTCTGCTGTCAGTACAGTGTCATTATTTACACCAACCTAAATGGCGATATTGAATCCCTGAGAGAATGCCCTTTCTCAGGGATTCAACAAAAGAACAGTCCTTTTCTTGTTTTCTTGTGGTTTTGTTTGTATCATCTGGCAATAACCAACAAGTCATTATCTAATTTGCCAGTGAATTGGATTGTCCTATGAATGATATTTTGTATTACTTTTGAAACACTTGAACTAGAGGGGAACTTTGGATTAATGAATGACAGCAGTAATATAAACCTGGTATGAATCTTTTCCATTTCCCTTTGAGAAACTGTGCACATACTATATGTTATGTTATTGACAGAGCAAATGTTGCTGTCATACATATTCTAACATTTCCACCTCTTCTTTTCAGGTGAGAGACAGAGTGGCAGCCATATAGCAAACGAGTGAGATTAAGCAGGCATGAGTGCAGACAACCAGCAGGGGGTGGTGACCACTCCTCCGCCATCTGATGAAGGGACCAAGGTGCGCTACTTTGACCGGGTCGATGTCAACGATCCAAAGTACATCAGAGCCAGAAACATGTCGCCTGATCTTCGGCAGGACTTCAATGTTCTGGAGCAGAAGCGTGTTACACAGATACTACAGAGCCCCGTAAGAAAACATAATGTTAATGGCCTAATCAGGGCATGAAATTAGAATTTTTACCAAGTAGCCCCTGGCTACCAGGTTTTTGAAGATGGTAGCTAGGTAGCAAAACTGGAATCTGCATGAAAGAAGCTACAAGTTTGGAAGTCTGTTTAACAGTCATGCAGTAGCTTTTTCTGCCCACATGAAGTCCCCCAGTGGTTTGACATTTTAGACTCCCAGTAGGGCTGGGCGATAAATCGATTTAATCGATTAATTCGAATTTGTACTTAATGTCGATTTGTTTTAATGAAAATCGATTTTCTCATTAACATCCGCCACCAGCGCCTGCCTGCTGGGCTCCCGTAGTTCAGAGAGCGCGGAGTGCGCGCCCCCCTCCCCACCCGCGCTAGGTACACAAACAAGCAAGCAGTGCTGATCTTACACCGAAGAAAAGAAACGTATCCTCGGTTATTTGGAATTGGTTCGGGTTCGTGGCGTCAGACACAGAACAAACAGCACCTCGCTGCAAAGTCTGTTTAAAGGCTGTTGCTACCAAAGGTAGCAGTACTACAATTTACTGCAGCACCTTAAACAGAAGCATGCAGCCGAGTTGGAAAATGTTGCTCCATACGAAAAAAACGACCGCGGCAGGCCAAGCACCGCCACCAAAAAACAACCTACCGTCTTGGAAACGTTGACAAACTGTATCCCGTATGATAAGAAAGGAGCCCAGTGGAAAGCTGTCACGGATGCAGTCGTGATGTATATTGCAAGAGATATGGTGCCCATATACACCGTGGAAAAGCCGGGGTTTATTCACCTGCTCACAGTTTTGGATCCCAGGTACGTGCTACCAGGCCGCAAATATTTTTCTGACGTTGCCTTGCCTCGTAAATTACAATGGAAGCCTAAAATTAAATTTTTAATTTTATTTGATGCAGATGTTTAAGTTAAGTTAACATGATTCAGGGAATCAAAATAGTGCTCAAATACTTTTTGTTTACCACACAAGCACCTCCTTATTATGCAAAACATGTTCAGGTAACTGAGAGTTTTGTTTGCACTTTATTTTGTCAACCTCAAAAAAGGGGTCTTATCATACTATGTTTTACTTATTTTTTGTGTCATTTCGAAACTAGATTACTGAAAAGTTACATTGTCACTGTTCACAATGGCAGGCAGGGCTTGCCATCTCTTTTTTTGTGGCTTGTTTATGTAACTGAAACCCCAGAAGGGAAAATTTAAACAAAATAAAACTGAAACTTGTTTTGAACAATTTCTTTGTCATCTACAAAATGATTTTAGGTAGGGGGTGAAAATCGATTTAAATCGTGAATCGGGATTTTTTCTGAAAAAATCGGAGATTTTCTTTTTAGGCCATATCGCCCAGCCCTAACTCCCAGCATGTTACACAGACTTCAAACAGACTTACTTGTACTGTCAATACTACATTTGAATTTTCAACAGCCAAAATATGAACTCAGATCACCTAGCAACAATGCAAACACAATTTGGAATTATCATTTATAAAAAGCAAATTACTTGTTTTATGCTGCATGTGAGTTATATCATGTATATTGTTCTGTTTGTTTTACCTCTGTGTGTATGTCTCTGTGAAATGGACAAAAAAACCCAGCTGATTCAGCAATTTTCTCATTATATTGAACATAAGATAAAATCATCTCGCGTATCACCTTTCAGAATGAGGGAAACAGAGTTGTACAGATAATTCCCATCCCCTGTCGTCTTAATGGGTCTCAACTCTTTGCATTTTGACGGCAACAACCGAAAGGAAAGTGGGGGGGGGTACACAGAAATTTCATTCTAGGAAATTTCATCAGTTCACTATTGTTTTATTTTAAATGCTTTTTTTTTTATCATTGTCAATATGATCAAGAATACCTTGTGGGTCTACCTATATAACGTTTATATGGTGATAGAAAAGTTTTGACAGATCGCGTATGAAAAACCCCTATTACTGCCCACTATCACTACATTTCAGAAGCGTGTTGTAAGCCAGCCTGGCCCTTTAAGAAGGGGAGTAGCCTGATGGGTAATGCAGTTTGTGAGGTGCGGGCGGCTGAATGGAGCAAGTGAAATGAGCATGACCAGCGGCTGAGTGTTATGGGTTTACATCCTCCGTTGACTGACAGGAGCAGAAAAATACAGACTGTAACGTTGTCAGTTCCTGAATAAAGTGCCGTTTCAAGCACAGAAAACTGGACTGTTTCTTTCGTTTTCACTGGCGTGTTAGCCGCTTGTCACGAGCCTGGAATAGCACAGTACGGCGGTTTCCCTGCTACGGTTTTTGATGTGATGCGATGTGCACCCAAAACAGGGCCACTTTTTACCAAATAAACTTTGTTTCTAAATTATTTAGATACGTTTGCCTTGGTGACACATGACAAATGTGCAGAAACCATAGAAAAACAATAATTTTTTTTCTAAATTGATGGTGGATTTTGTGGCCCTCGCCACTGGCGACACGGCAGAAAAAAACAGTCGAAATGGTCAAATTTTGGTCACATTTGGCAACCAGTTAGTCACGATTTTATGCCCTGCTAATGAGACATTTTTGAGTTGTCTATGGACACCCAATCAAACAAGGTAATACTTGAGGCAAGGCAAGTGCAATAGTCGTGTTCAAGACCTCATTTTAATCCCATTTTCAAACAAAGCCTACAAAGTGAAAGCAGGAGTTCTGTGTTCAGTCTTGGTTGTGTTCAGAAACAGTTATGGAATTGGTTTTCTCTTTTATATGTTGCATACTCTTCAGTAAACTCTCCCGAATTGACTGGAGAGGACTCGTCTTAGATAATGTTGATCACAGATAAGTTTTGGTGTATAAGAATGTGGGAAGTAGTGAGGGTACATTCATGATGAAGGAATTCATTGACTGGCTCAGACGTTTTTTTTGGTTTTTTTTTTTTGTTTTTTTTGTGGTATTCGCAGTTCCTACCCATGTCTGTGGTGGCTTTGTTTGGGTGCTTTAGATTCCTCAGCTAAACTGGCTACTTGACCATAGGTTCAAACATTAGAGAAAAACAATTAATTTTATTAGCCCTTGTCAGGCTGGACATCTTTCTAGCATACATTTTTTCCTTATTCTGAGCTTGATGGAATAGGATGTGATGAACGGAGTGAAAAGGGAGATGCACTAAAATGTCAGAAACATGATAGAGAACTAGCTTCAAAAGCAAACTTTTCACCTCATTGAATGTAAGTCATTGGTTCCCATTTTCCTCTCTGTCAGTTATTCTTCCCTAATCACAGGATTGCTCAACAAGTTACAGCAGTGAGAGTATCACACGTGCTATGTGTAAGTGTTTGCGTTGACATTGTGAGACTGGCCACGGAATCACAGCAGTCTGTGGCTTGCTAAAGCCCTAATATAACCACGAGCCACCACACCCTCACCAAGACTTACTGGTGATGCTCGCCAAGTGCCTTCCAGACCAGCAGCACTCATGCTGGATCAGGTTTTGTTAAAGTAAACAGCTCTAAAAGTACAAATGTCAACAAAAACATGTAATTTCAGAGTTTGTCTACTTCCAGGACTGGATTATTCCAAGAATAACTGATCTAATTGTTTAATTACACAGTTACGATAAGACGTGTGAACAATGTTGCAGCTGAAAATAAATCTACAGCACAACTGCAATATGACCTTACTTGTCTTTACCTTATCATGAGTACCTAAATAATAAATATGTCCATTTGTGTCACTAGCTGGAACTTTATACCTAATTCCTGAGATAACTGCCCAGTTTTACTCATATTTTCAAAATTGAGTTGAAAATCACAGCTTGATGGGAAGACAGCTCTGTGTTGTCCTACAGCATTTGGCTATTTGTTTAGTGTCCTTTGAACAGTTGTATCACACTGTGGATATTTTGCAACACAGCCCCAGCTTTCAGCCGACACACAAAGACTATTTACCTAAAATTAAAGCTGAAAGCAGCGTTTATTGCCCCCCCCCCTCCCGGGTGTCCACCACCTGCCTAAGCCAGTCAGGAATGATAAAGACAATACAGAGATAATTCTATTTGGTTCTAAAATGAGAAAACAATAAAAGCTGCAGTCCAGCTTGAATCCAAAGGTATGAAAACAAAAATCTGGTCTGGAATCTCTAATTTTAAATCAGGATATGTGGTTTCAACAGCATATTAATCAGGTTTGTCAAACTGCCTTTTTTCATCTGTAATATCACGAGAATAGGAGCATAGTCCTCTGGCATAGTCATGATGAAAAACTAAACAATGAGTTTGCCACATTAGCCTGGACTATTGGAACGTATTATGAGCTAAATGTCCGAAAATTTTTCTGAATAGCCTCCAACTGATTCAAAATGGAGCAGTAAGTGCTGACAGGAATCATGAGTGAGATTACGTCTCTCCCGTGTTAGCCCCCCTGCCAGTGGCTTCTTTTAAAATTTTGAATCTCATTCAAAATTCTGCTTCTCGCATCTAAAGGCCCTTCACAGCCAAGCTCCTCATATTTCACGTGACCTGATAACTCCTGATGCTCATCATAGAGCTCTCGGCTCTCAGAGTGCAGGTTTACTTGTAGTTCCTAGAATATCCAAAAGTAGATTTGGAGGACAGGCCTTTTGCTATCAGACACCTTTACTATGGAACCAGTTTAAGTTCAGGAGGCATTTCTAACAAGGTATCCAGATGCCAGCTTCTTTCTCTTCCAGCTAAATCTGAGCCAGTCAGGAGGATGGTGGCGAGTATAAACCCAGCGCCTGCGTACTTAAAAGCAGATGTGTGGGAGCAGTTCGGTTTTAAAAAGAAAAAGGAAAGCGAAGATTTAGACAAAAGTATGGCAGTTTGCAAGCTGTGTCACACAAATGTGAAGTACTCTGGAAATTAGGGCGGAGCGATTTTATCGATTCTGCGATATATGTCGATATTTTATTTCCCCAGAGAGTATCGATATTTCAGCTGCGGGTATCGATAGTCTAAGCTCCCTTCAAAACCCCCGTGTCTCGCACGGGTGCTCTTCCTGCAAAGTGCAGTTAGTCCTCCAGCCGCTAGTGCCGCTGTAGAGCATTTCTAACAGGTTATCCAGAAGCTTCTTTCTCTTCCAGCTAGAGCTGAGCCAGTCAGGAGGATGGCGGTGAGTATAAACCCAGCACCTGCGTGCTTAAAAGCAGATGTGGGAGAGCAGTTCGGTTTTAAAAAGAAATAGGAAAGTGAAGATTTAGACAAAAGTATGGAGGTTTGCAAGCGGTGTCACACAAACGTGAAGTACTCTGGAAATACCACCAACCTGCGAGGCCACCTGAAACGTCACCACCCGGACAAGGTAATGCTAACTGAGAGCTAGCCCAAGAAGTTGCGGTGCGATCTGAAACAAACCACGCTGGACAGTGACAGCGGTTGTTGCCACCAGTTTCCATCTACTTCACCTAGGTCACAGAAAATTACGGAGTCCATCGCCTACTTTATTTGTCAGGATTTGAGATGGTATTCAGTGGTGGAAAAGGCCGGCTTTAGGTGCATGGTGAACGCAATGGAGCCCTGCTATCCTATTGTCTTTTATTCATTTTGTCCAGCATTTGAAAGCTGCCTGTCAGCCATATATGTGTAATTGATGCTTCAGTTCAATTAATTTAAACAAAGTAATTGAAACACTCACAAGATGTCACCAAAATCACTTTGTCCCATTAAAATCTTTCGGAAAATGATATAAATGTATTGTAAGAGGAATATTGATATATATATCGTATCGTGAGCCAAATATATCCTATCGCATCGCGAGATTAGTGTATCGCTACAGCCCTAATGTTGGACGATAAATCTCCGTCCCAGTCTCAGGTCTTATGCCAAAGATTGGCTCAATCTTTGAGTTTCTGTTGATCCTGTAGCATGTGTTTAAGCGCAACATTAGCCTCTGCACTCCACCTTTCCATGCCGTCCATCCAGGTTGCCATCTCATCTATTTTCTCGCTCTGATCCCGCATGGCCTGAGTGTTAGCCGCTAGCTGCTGATTGACATCCTGCTTAAACTCAATAAACTCTTCTAAGATAAGAGATAAGATAAGATAAGATAGAACTTTATTGATCCCACGATGGGGAAATTTGTGTGTTACCACCGCTCAATATACAGAAAAAAACAAAAATAAACAATATATAAACAATATATACAGTCATGGAAAAAATTATTAGACCACCCTTGTTTTCTTCAGTTTCTTGTTCATTTTAATGCCTGGTACAACTAAAGGTACATTTGTTTGGACAAACATAACGATAACCACAAAGATTGCTCATAAGAGTTTTATTTAAGAGCTGATATCTTACCATTTTCCATGGTTTTCTTGATTATAACCTAAATCACTTAAGTTTTTACATCAATAACTATGGCGTTGTACTGCCAAAAACACTGCTTTTATGCATTCAGTGTTTTCTTTTCTGTCTGTTTTAGTCACATGATGACGTTTAGTGGTACCAGGTATTAAAATGAACAAGAAAGTGAAGAAAAAATGGTGGTCTAATAATTTTTTCCATGACTGTATATAAGCAGAAGAGGAACAAATATATACAGTAGAAAAAAATTGTAAACAACACTATGTACAGCAGCAATTTACAGCAGCAAGCATACACGGTATGCAGTTATGGGTGGAGGGTTATGGAGGTATTCAGATAAATGAATAAATAATAATATGCGTGTGTCAGCTGTAGATGTGTGTGTATGAGGAGTAAGTGTGTGTGTGTGTGTGGGGGGGCACTGTGAGTGTGAAAAATTGTCCGAGTGACTCTCAGCATCATGATGCGTTGTAGAGTCTAACTGCAGTTGGTATGAAAGACCTGTGAAAGCGCTCCTTCCTGCAGCGAGGGTGTTTCAGTCTCTGACTGAAGGAGCTGCTCAGCCCCCCCCACGGTCTCATGCAGAGGGTGATGGGGGTTGTCCATGATGGATGTCAGCTTCGCTAACATCCTCCTCTCACCCACCACAATCACAGACTCTAGGGGACAACCCAGTACGGAGCTTGACCTCTGCACTAATTTGTCGATCCTGTTCCTGTCTCTGTTGGAGCATCCGCCCCCCCAGCAGGCTACTGCGTAAAAGATGGCAGATGCCACAACAGAGTCATAAAAAGTTTTTAACAGAGTCCTGCAGACTCCGAAGGACCTCAGTCTCAGTAGGTGGAGTTGACTCTGGCCCCTCTTGTACAGGACATCTGTGTTGGTTGACCAGTCCAGTTTGTTATTGAGATGAACACCCAGGTACTTGTATGAGTCCACTTTCTCAATGTCCTTTCCCTGGATGTTCACAAGTGTGGTAGGGGGTGACTTCCTCCTGAAGTCTATCACCATCTCCTTTGTCTTACTGGCGTTGATCTGTAGAGCATTGATCTCACACCAGTTGACAAAGTCCCTGATGACCCCCCTGTATTCCCGATCATTCCCGTCAGATACGCATCCGATGATGGCCGTATCATCTGAGAACTTCTGTAGGTGGCAGTGGTCCGAGTTGTACATGAAGTCAGAAGTGTACAGGCTGAACAGAAAGGGTGAGAGGACTGTGCCCTGTCGTGCCCCCGTGCTGCAGACTATCATGTCCGACACACAGTTCTGGAGCCTCACGTACTGTGGTCTGTTGGTGAGGTAGTCAATGGTCCATGTAGTCAGCTGCTGGTCCACTCATGTCTCTCATGTCATGTTTGATTTCTTCCTTAAGCTTTCTGATGTCTTGCTTCAGGTCTGATTTAAGTTCACTGATCTGTTTACTTATGGCTTCTAAGCCCGTGCTTACCACTTCTGGTGTCGCCATATTGGCCTTCTCCTTGTGTGTCGTCTTCGGATTGTTCTGCACGATTTAAGTCTTTTCCCGGTTTATCTTGCATCTCCTTTCCTTTGTTTGCTCCCTTCATATTTGTTATACAATCAATTCTATTTTCAATGTCTTAGGTTTTAGAGGGTCTTAAATACGCTGACTCACAGGAGCTAAGTGCTCAGCCCGCCTTCTCCATCTGTAGCCAAACCGGAAGTCTACTCCATATCCTTGATATCAGTTGCCAGTGTTCTGGGCCACTAGTTCATTACTGCACTAATGTACTAGTGAATTAGTGGTCATCAAAATATCTGACTTGTTAACTAGCAAAGCAAATTACGCTTACCTGTTTACTAGTAAAATACATTTTTCTGTGCTAGTTAACTAGTGAATGGAAAGATTTTCGCCAAACTCACGCCTCCACCAAACTGTACACTTGGCACAATGCAGTGCCTCAGAGAAGTACTGTTCTCCTGGCTACCACCAAATCCAGGTTCTTCCATCAGATTACCAGATGGATGTGGCAATGGAAATGATTGGAACACCTGATTCAGATTCCAGCCTTTGGCATACTTCATTCAGAGATGGGCAACTTCATTGGCCACACCTAGATTTCTCTGAAATTTTCTAGTTATTATTAGTATTATTCTCCGAAATGAATCGCCTTTTTGGAGGCATTAACATACTCGAAAACTCACGGGATTTTGCACACATATTCATTGTGTGTGAAATTTACGTATTTTATGGGTGCTACACATGGGCACACAAAAATGACTCAATAGCGCCACCTTTTCTTAATCAATGAGCCCCTTGAAATACTTCCACCTATAGACATGAACTTTGTGTGACTGATGTATCAGCCTTAGACCTACAAAAAAGTCTCATGGACCCACGCTCTAACTTCCACAGGAGGTCCGATATTATAAATGGGACATGCAGTTTTTCCAATATTTTGGCTATTTCCAGGCCTCGTACTTTAACAAACTTCTCCCAATGATTTTGCCCGATTGACTCCAAACGTCTTTTGTTCTATTCTAGACACATGTCTGATGTAAGTTTGCAAAGCTCATAACTTTTTACCAGAAGGCGTGGCCGCAGTGACGCGGCCAATTTTGATGTCATTACGAAGATATGCCATGAAAGAGAAATGGGCTGCAACTTGGCCATATAGTTTAATCTGGTCCAAAATGGATGAGTATGATCATAGTCCCATCCAGAACACATAGAACCTGTAATATTGAGAAATGGTACTGCTCTATATTTTTCAAAATATGAAATCATAACCAATGTTCATATTATGGCAGCCATCTAGTGGCAGCAGAAGGTAATTATCAAATTCTCATATATGAATCATTTATTTTGTAATTTGTCTGTTAAAATACAGTGCAAATACATATTGTAGTGAAAAAATCACTGTCAAGTATAAGTCAAAGGGTCACATGTTTAGTTGAACTCAATAGCATCTATTTCAATGCAATGTCCCTCTTGGCGCTTTACAGAGATCCATATCATGCCCTTGAGCAAATATCATGAACTAGCATTATGTTATTAAATCCTAATCTAAGTATAATCCATCCATCCATCTATTATCTATACCTGTTTAATCCTCTGCGGGGTCACGGGGATCTGCTGGAGCCTATCCCAGCTCACTTCGGGCAAACGGCAGGGGTACACCCTGGTCAGGTTGCTAGTCCATCGCAGGGCCACATATAGACAAACAACCTCACATACTTAATCTAAGTATAATAGTAAGTGAAATAAAAAACTCACCTAGCAGGAGAAAATAAAATCTTAAGCCAAACTGTGGAAGGAATAACTCCTCTTTAGAAAGAAGTAACTTTAATCAGGATCTGGATCATCAGGGGAACCTTCCTGTCAAAGGCCAGGAGGGTACAGCAAGGAAAAGAGGAGGGAGATAGGACAGAGTGAGGATGGAGGACAGAGAAAGGATGAGGACAGGGAGAGGATGGGGGGGCAGAGAGGAGAGCACATACATCTTGGAAATAATATATGATTAAAATGTAAAATAAAAATTATCCATTAACTGGAGACTAATAATTCCATGTACTTCTATTCTGACTGGTTCATTGTTTGTACATGAACTACAGAAATGACAATCTAAACAGATGTAAGCAGCAACAATGAGATGGTCAGTGGATCAGACTGCAGTTCAGCATGTTATTTGATATCCCAGAGACATCTATGTGGAGGTGTGGAGACATGTGGAGGTAAACGCTGGGATGACATCTATATAGACTAGGGGTGCTCCGATCGATCGGTGACCTGATCGGATCGGCCGATATGCATATGATCGGGATCGGTCAGAATTGTCATTAAAGCCGATCAAAAGAGCCGATCAAAAACGCTCTATTCTCGTGCGCATACACTGTGTATAGACCTTTTCAGGCCAGCCCCCCGGAAGTACCCCGTCCGCCATTGCTGGGTTGTGCTACAGAGCGACACTTTCACCAGCTCGCAGATTAACCAGTGTTTTTCTCTTTGTACAAATATATATTTTAATAATCTTGAGTCGGTCGAGTGGGAATACATGTTCCGTCATAAACTGTGCCAACAATGGCGTGAAAATTCAACAATGGAAGAAGAAAGTATGAAATACACAAGCCTTTACTGCACGAAGACTGCCTTGTTTGCAGAACAAGAAGTTAGGAAGACGTGGGTGAAAAATATCAGCAGAAAGGACTTTGTTCCAAATGAATACTGCCGGGTGAGTTTTCGTTACCAGAGTTCCGGACGATTCTGGCCGAAAGAACAGCAGTATGACGCTACTGTAGCCCTCAGCACTAGCACAAGCCTATAAATGAATGAATGAATGAATGAATGAATTAGGAGAATGATAAAATAAATTAAATATAACATTAACACATAGCCTAACACACTCCAGTTATGGCGGGGCCACTAGGGGTGCATGTCCACAATTTTTAAGTTGAAAAGTATCGGTATCGGATCAATATCGGTATCAATATCGGATCGGCCGATATTGATTTCAGTGATCGGTGATCGGCCCCAAAAACCCTGATTGGAGCACCCCTAATATAGACAAGTGGAGGAAAGCACTGGGATAACATCTATATAGACAGGTGGAAGGAAACTGGGATTGTCAGGGAGTGGACCTGCACATTTTTATATGTAACTTTGGAAACTCAGGCCTGCAAACATATACAGAAAGAAAAAAAAAGAAAAGACAGGGGGAAGAAAAAAAAACTGTGGGTACAGTGAATTCAGATATATTTATATGTTACTACTGTATTGGCCCGAACATAGGACGATATTTTATTCTAGGAATCATATTCTAATGGAGGATGACACTTTTCTCTTGTAGTTACACATCTGTGCCTTTAGATGGAGCCCGCACCCTAAGTAAACAGTAAGCGAATCGAGCATAACAGTGAACGCATGCAAGCTGGACTGATTTAAATGAAGTGATCACGCTACCGACTCGAGCAAAGGAAAGAAAGCAAAGAAAGTTATGTTACACTCCAGGATATTACAGACTGAATTTTTAATGTTCTTTAAAAAGAATTTAACTCAACTTAACCTGATGCGCCCGACGAGGACGCCGGCATCCTCATTGTGTAATAATTTTGTCTAAAAATGACTCATACAGAACGATCACTTCATCTGTCATAGCTGTGTTTGGTATCATTGAACTCTGCAGAGTCTCCTCTTTGCAAAGATAATACCATTTTTATTCCATCTCTTATATATCTTGCACAAGAGGTGCCCAAAGACAT
The DNA here is from genome assembly GCA_018398805.1 of Hirundichthys speculiger. NCBI lineage: Eukaryota > Metazoa > Chordata > Actinopteri > Beloniformes > Exocoetidae > Hirundichthys > Hirundichthys speculiger. The sequence continues at coordinate 93,342 of JAGFBZ010002118.1, forward strand.
AAAAGTCGAAAGTCGTGAAAGTTGGCACTTACCGGTTTTCGTCGGTAAAAGTCCCAGAAAATGCAGAGAAACGGTTTGAATCCGGTCTCTGTTTGTTGACAGAGGCTTAGCTCGTCTATAAACAGAAAGATGCTTACTCGAGCGATTTTTGGTTGCTGAGAACAAGCCCTGAACAAGCTTGGTTCTTCATGTACGGTTGAATTCTCGTGATCATTTATTGAGATTTAGTGTCAATAAATGTTATTACTTATAACTAAAGCACTTTTTTGCAATTCAGTACCATATTAGAAGTGTAAAAACGTTTTGTTTGATTTCCGATCGTAGTTTTTCAAGCAGAGGAATCATCTTCTCGAGACAAAGATGGCTTCGTTTGAATTTCCGGTGACTCTCTTTGCAATGCATTTGATTGACAGCTACAAGGCGGACCTTAGATTCGTCATTTCCCCCTTTTAGAGCATAGATCAACCTTTCCAATGACGTATTGCATGTGTAATTCAACTCTATCTGAGCCGGTTTATGCCTGCGCATAATGGTGCGCCTCCCCAGTCCTGCATGTGCGCATTTACGCAGAGCGCTCAGTGGTGCAAGCAGCAAAATAACTCGCGTAAAATAAGATAACTTACTTCACGGTTAAATGGCTCAAAGTAAGTCAAAAACACGTTTTAGTGTCCAGGAGGCACTGGAGAAGATTTTTGAGGACTCTTCAGACAGTGAACATTATTCCTGCCTCCTCCCTGCTTGACTTTCATGCAATTGAGCCCTCATAACCTCAAAACCTTAACTGTAACATATATTTTAAAAAGTATATATGCTCCACATGTAGTCATATATATTTGTAGTCATCAAATATATTATGAATTGGTGGTTTTTACACAGTTATGTATGTTAGTATGTGGTTTATGGTAAACCACATAAACCACAAAAACTAGTTGTAAATTTAAAAATGGCAAATTTGTGACTATTTTAACTCAAAATGATGAAAAATACCAAAATGTAAAGGAAAAAGTACCTATTGTCTCAGAATATCATTTTGGTTACCATGTGTTCATTTGCAGTCTCCAAAGGCCTTTTTGGAGCTGCGCCTAGATTTTTTAATGAAAAGACCACTGTAAAATGGTCATATGTTGTGCTATCTTCTTCAAATTTGAAACACATGTTCAGTTATAGTGTGCCTACAGCCTCATACTGTCATTTACTATTTCAGATGAATATTCAGACTATTATTCATCCTGAAAGTCATTTTTCTTTCAGGCGGAACAAAATTTTAAATTTTTTACTGACTTCAGAGTTCCATTACTCTGTCTCTGTATCACCTAGAGTGTTCCTGACAGTTTTATAAGAAACTACAGAGTGTCTTCTTTATGGAACACTTTAATGCATCCATGTGGACAGAACAGTTTAGAAGTTACAATCATTTTAATTTGGGTATGTCATTTTAGGCGTTTGGCTAAAAAAAGGGGGTCAGGGTTTATCAGGTCAATGGTTATGCAGTTGTTGACATTAATGCCGTCTCAGATTTTAAGAGAACAACGTTTCTTGAATAATCCTATACCTTTATCTTAAATAACATGGAAACCTGACACGTACTTTAACTTAAATATAGTACCATACTGCTAAAATAGATGAAATCAATAAAATGTTTAACATTAGAGCAGAATGTTATCTGTGTGATTTTTTTTTCTATAGTAATTGTACAATGAGTTATTTTACGAATAACCTTATTGGCTTCATCATATTTTTTTTCCCCAAAATGATATTTGAAAAATAGCAGTCATCTTATAATCAGAGTTGTCCTATATTCAAGCCAATATGGTAATTAAAAACCTCAATAATGTGTTTAAAATATGTTTAAAAACTCCAAAAAAGTAGCGTGGCACTGTAGTGAAACAAGACAAAGGCTCAACTGTGGTCTTTCTGTTACCTTCACAGCCTCTGGTCTCTGAACGGTAGTAAACAAACTGCTGGTGTTGTGCTATTTTTGGCTTGTAATTAGCAGCTAACACGCTAACAGCAACAAAACAACACAGCATTTCCTTACTGTGAGAGAACGCGCACAACATCCTGTGATGTTTCAGCGATTTTTACATTTTTTTTAAATTATACCATATATTTCTGAAAAATCTGCGAATAACTAAAACCGCAGAACTTAAACCGCGAAGTGGCAAGGGATCACTGTAAATAGAAATCCTTTTATTGTCATTTTACAGGAGTGATATGAGATTAAAAAAATAACTATGGATGCAGCTGAATAAGAAAGGTAAAGGAGGGAAGAGAAAAGGTGAGGACACCACTCAGTGGATCATGCTGGTGTCTCCCTGCAGCGTAGACCTATAGCAGCATAGCTATGATGAGGCTGTGTTTCAGACCAGCCTGCTCTAGTCTTGTCTTCAGCCATTCCTGTAACTGTAGCTATGACTATTGGCCCTAACACACTATTGTTGAGACTAACTATAGGCTTTACTAAATAGATTTTTTTCCATGAATAGAAATGTTGCATTATCTAAACTGCTTGAAGATTCATGTATTTGATAATTCATTCACCCTGAACAAGTGTATCTGACAATCTTGGACAGTGCCACTGTCTTGTCAAAGGACCATGATTTTGGTCACATTATCTTGTGTATTTTGTATCCTATCTGTGCTTTATCAGATCAGCTCTGGATTCCTACAGCTCATTCTGATAAAAGTCCTCATTCACCATCTAAATTTTGTGCATGGACCAGTCTGCGGTAATGGCAGTAAAGTGCTCAGTTTTCCAGGTTCTTGTGATCCTTCATTCTTACCTTTTTTTGACCAACCGGTTAATTTTAATGAATTTAGGTGGCGCTACAACCGTTACTAAATATTACAGGTTCGATGTATTCAGGATGGGATTACGATCATTCTCATCCATCATACTCAGAGCTCAGTTCTCAGCTCCCATGTCAAGGCTGTAACTGTCACAGCTGTGTATAACCTTAAACAAATATAAAGAGTCAGAGATCTGATGTCCAGAGCAGATTTACAGAAACTTCAGATCATGATCTGATCATGGTAACAAGAACCTGAAAAACTGAGAAAATTACTGCTGTTACCTCAGAGTCGTCCATTCACACAATTTGTATGGTGAATGAGGACTTTCAGAATGAGCTGTTGGAATCTAAGGCTGATCTGAAAAAGCACAGACAGGATACAAAATATACTAAATAATGTGCTCCTAGACTTCCGGTTATGGAGGCGTAGGATACAGACACATGGTGCCGTGCTCCGCTTGCTAGCCCACTGAAATTAGCCTTCTGCCAATTTTTCATTGAGTCAACTCGACGCCACGCTTGCTTTAATAAGTGGGAAAAGTGATAACGAGACAATGCCACCGAAAAAGACGGACGGAAATAAAGATGAGAAGAATAGGCAAATGACACCACCGAGTGCTAGCAGCAACAGCGGCGGGCTAGATGACCAGCCTCCACAGCACGCCCCTCAGTGGTTCATATCTGAGATGGAAAAAGGAATACAGAGGATCGAGTCCATGATTGAGGGACGCCTGAATAAGCTTTCCAAAACGATGGAAAAGATAGCTAAAGACAACGAGGCTATTGGACACAGAGTAAAGAGCATTGAGGGGAAGCAATGTGAGTTTGATGACTCGCTAGCTGCTTTGCAACGTGAGCTGGATGACTACAAAAAATCTACGGATGGCGAATTGAGTGACCTGAGGGACCAATTGGATGACCAAGAGAACCGAGCCCGTAGGAAGAACCTGAGGCTGGTCGGCTTTCCAGAAGGAGTGGAGGGGAAGGACACAGTGGCATTTATTCAAGAATGGCTACCCAAGATGCTTGACTTAGACGGGGAAACTTTTGAAATAGAGCGTGCTCACAGATCCCTGCTACAACGCCCGGCGGATGGCGCCAGACCCCGCGCTATTGTGATCCGGCTGCTCCGCTTCTCCGACACGCTCAAGATTACCGAGGCGGCCCGGAACAAAAGTTCCCTACAATATGGCAACTCGACCATAATGATATTCAGAGATATGTCAACTGCTCTGTATAAGAAGAGGAAAGCCTTTGTGCCGCTGAAAAGGAAACTCAAGGAAAAAAATATCACCTTCAGACTACTGCACCCAACCACTTTCTCTATGGATCTAGAGGGTGGCCGGCGCACCTTCACAACGCCACAGGCTGCGGAAAACTATCTTAAGAAATATCATCCAGATGTGCTGCCCCAAGATTAATCCACTACGCGGTGGACTGAACTACGCATTTGGACACATCTCCGTGACGGACGGACAGGACTGATCTCCATGGCCGGGGAATTTTTTCGTTTATTTATTTATTTTTTTTCTGCCTACCAGCGCAATCTTACCGCTCGTACTATGGACCTGTTTGGCCTGGGAACTTTCGTGTTTGACGCGGGATTGCTGTTCTCTGCCTGGAGTAGCTGTCTGCGGCTTCCCCCGGATCGTTATGGACATGCAGCCTTGTTGTCACTTTGGACACTGCTCGGACCGGTTTATTTTAATTTTCAGCGTGGACCCCAGCTGTAAGTAGACTACCGGGAGGTTGTATTTGGGCGTTGAATTTTGTTTATAAAATGTTCAAAACACTTAGCTATGGTAGACGTGTTCTGTACTACTGTAACTGCCAGGTAACGTGGCCAAGTTTCAAGCATTATCCTTCTCCTCTCCCCTAACCTCAGAGGCGATGGTTATCATTTATAATTCCATTATAGGATGGCTAGGGGTTATAGGTATCATCTCCTGTTTTGATTACATTTCTGTATATTTTTATAGACCGGAGGGCGGCTTGTTCAGTCATTAACAATATCTCAATAACTAAAGGGTCTGGGGAATACAAGATTTTGGCCTTGTGGCTTTGAGGTTATGTAATTTGAAGTCCTTCCTTGATGTTTTTCTGGGGATTTGCTCCATGGTATAATGCTTACAATGTTCCCTCACCTTAAGTGGTAAAATTTTACATAATCGTTTTTCTGGTTTTTTTTTTTTGTTGTTTTGTCATGGACTTGGCTTAATGGCTAATAGATTACTTATTTTTGTGAGGAGGATAGGCACCATTTAATGATGCAGCAATAGGTAACAGCTGCATAAAAAAGCGTCAGGTAGACCAGGGGTTCAACACTTCCTCAGTTGGGGAGGGAGTGGGGCAGGAGGGGGGATTGTGGGCATTAGTTTGATTTATTTTCAGGTTACTCCTTTTTTTTTTTTTTTTTTCCTTTTCCTTTCACACTCTCACTCTGCGTACAAGACACAGAAATGTATCTTTTAGATAAGACAATGGCCTGGATTTGTTGCCCTGATTGCTTCTGGATCTTGCATCACTTCATAGAAGGAATAGGTTAAGGAAATGACAGCTGTAGCTCTTAAATATTTGACGTGGAATACTAATGGAATCAATAACTTGTTAAAACGTATAAAGATACTTAGTTTCCTTAGGAATCATAAAATAGACATAGCTCTACTACAGGAGACTCACCTAACTGAAGCAGAGCATGTCAGACTAGCAAGCCAATGGCAAGGGCAGACCTTTTACTCCTCTTTCTCATCCCAATCTCGAGGTGTCGCCATATTGATACGTAAAGATGTCCCCTTGCAGGTGGACAACGTTGAGAAAGACAAACAGGGCAGATATCTGATACTTAAAGGTTTCCTAGCAGGTGAATCTGTTACGCTAGTTAATATTTATGATCCGAACAAATGCTGACATCTCATCTCTGTTTCCCCTGTCACGCGGCACCCGCCAGGGATGCCCCCTTTCTCCGCTCCTCTTTACATTGGCGGTTGAACCTCTCGCAATTGCTGTTAGAGCACATCCTGTAATAGAGGGTGTAATGGTCAAAGGCGTGAAACATATAATTTCGCTTTATGCTGATGACATTATGCTATATCTGACTAATGTGGAGGCATCACTGCCTGCCCTCTACTCCTTGTTAGAAGACTATAGCTGTATCTCTGGTTACAAGATAAATAAACAGAAAAGTGTAATGATGCCTCTTAACTCAACTGCTCAAGGTGTATCGAGGGGAATCATTCCCTTTCATTGGGACCCATATAAGCTTTGTTATCTTGGTCTGCAAATACCCAACCAGCTACACCAGACCTACTTTCTCAATTATGAACCTCTCTTTAAAAGAGTTGAAGCAGATCTGGACAGATGGAAGTCTCTTCCTATATCTCTGATTGGTAGAATAAATTGTATTAAAATGAATATCTTACCCAAATTTCTTTACTTGTTCCAGGCACTGCCAACACCAATCCCAAAAACTTTCTTTAAGAATCTGGATAAACTGATATCTAGATTTCTATGGAATGGTAAAATTCCCAGAGTCAAACTCAAAACCCTCTGTCGGCCCACTGAAGAAGGGGGGCTAAACTTACCAGATTTCCAGATATATTACTGGGCAGCCCAGTCCAGAGCTATTTGGATTTGGATCAAAGACCTGGAGCACCCTCCGGCTTGGAAACAGATCGAACAGTCCCATACAGCAGAGGAGTTATCTAGCATTCCTTTTATTTACTCTTATCATAAGCAAAAAAATGTAACTAATAATCCATTGATAAAATTTACATCCAAAATCTGGGATGAAATTAGGGCTAAGTTTCATAGTGTCCGGACACTGTATGGTTTCACTCCATTCCACTTAAACCCGGTTTTACCAGGGGCATTGAGAGATAGTATTACTAGAGACTGGTACAACAGAGGTATATGCACTTTTGGACATTTATATGAGCGAAATTATCTGAAATCATTTGAGCAACTGAGGCTCTCTTTTGGGCTCCCCTCTGCACACTTCTTTAAATACTTGCAAGTCAGAGATTATATTAGGATACAGCAAGGTGGGAAACTCATCCCCTTAGAGGACTTCGAGATAGATAGTATGATGCGAGACAAGCATAACTCCAAGGGTTTTCTATCCTACGTTTATAAAAGACTAATGAGCCTGGCAGAAAACAAAGCTTTTAATGCAAAACTTAAGTGGGAAACTGACACTGACTCTGCCTTCGAAGCATCTGTGTGGAAGGAGATTTGTAGTAGTTCCCAATCATTCTCCTACAACAGCCGGCATAAACTATTACAGTTTAACCTTATACACAGGGTCTACTTGACGCCTCAACGTCTCCATAAGATAAGTAGTAACTACTCTGAACACTGCCCTAGATGCAAGACTGAAATGGGGTCCCTTCTCCACATGTTTTGGGCTTGTAGTTGTCTGGAGCAGTACTGGAGATCTATCTTGGATATGGTCAAGAGTATTGTGGGGGTGGAAATCCCAGCTAATCCACGGCTGACACTATTAGGGGACCTGTCGAGTTTACCAGTTAATATGAGAATCAACACTCGCTTCATCAGATTAGCCCTAATTGCAGCAAATAAATGCATTGCTATCAACTGGAAGAGTGAGGATCCTCCTAGTGTTTCTTTATGGCTTAAAGAGCTATCGTCATATTTGCCATCAGAAAAGATCATGTTTAATCTTAGGAAAAAACCATCAGTCTTTGAGAAATGTTGGGGGAAATTTGTAACCTTTTTACACAATAGAGCTGCTCCGATAGGTGATGTGAACAGGGCTTAACTCAATCTAAACAATCTTAAAGAGGCTGGATGTAATGTAACACTGTGTGAGAATGATAAAATCTTACCCAGGCCTGCTGCTTTGTTTGTCTCTTGTACCAAACTCTGCACATCCTGTTTTGTTTTGCATTTAAAGGGCACCTTCTATATTCTTCTTTTTTCCTTTTTTTTTTTTTATTATTATTATTTGTTATAATTTAAAGGAGAAAAAAAAAACCTTACCATATTCTATTTTATTTATTTGGATATTTTTTTTATTATACCCATTACTGTTTTACCTGTTTCTTCCCACTCTTGTCCATGGGGGGGGGAGGGGGGGGGTGGGGAGGGAGGGGGGGGGGTGGGGGTGGGGGGGGTTAACAGGGGTTAACACCCATTGTCATTTGTACTGACGTTGAATTGTTGGAATTTGTTTTGAAATTTCAATAAACAAATTGTTCAAAAAAAATAATAATAATGTGCTCCTTTGACGAGACAGTGGCGCTGTCCAAGATTGTCAGATACACTTGTTCAGAGTGAAAGAATCATCAAATATATGAATCTTCGAGAAGATTGGATAATGCATGTTTAATTCAGAATAACATTTCCATTCATGGCAAGAGATTGAACTGCATCGTACTCTCATGGTCATTGTCAATGTGTTTACTACTGACTGAGCAGCTTTGAGATATGCCAGCTCACCTCAGTAGGAGCAGGGATGCCTCAGACAAAACATGATATTTCCTGTTGCTAATAGGTGGCGCTACAACTGTTCCTGAATATTACAGGTTGTATGTGTTCAGAATGGGCCTACAATCATAGTCACCCATTTTAAAACAGATTAAACAATGTATGGCCGAGTTACAGCCAATGGGGCCATGATTTGCGCAGGGCCCCATAATGTGATGATTGTCATAGCATATCTCAGCTGTTGTAAACAGCAAAAACTTGCATTCAGGGACTGGTCATAAAATTAGAATATCATGAAAAAGTTTATTTATTTCAGTAATTCTATTCAAAAGGTGAAACCTGTATATCAAAGTCATTCATTACACACAGACTGACATATTGTTGTTTTGTTGTGTTTATTTCTATTGATATTAATTATATGAACTGACAACTAATAAAAATCCCAAATTCAGCATCCCAGAAAATTTGGACATTACTGCAGACTGATACAAAAACGATTCCTAGAAATGTTGGTTAACTGAAAAATATGACCATGAATAGTATGAGCCTGTACAGCACTCAATACTTAGTTGGTTCTCCTTTTGCCTGAATTACTGCAGAAATGCGACTTGACATGGAGACAATTGGTCTGTGGCACTGCTCAGGTGTTATGAGAGCCCAGGTTGCTTTGATAGTGGCCTTCAGCTCCTCCGCATTGTTAGGTCTGGCATTTCGCATCTTCCTCATCACAATACCTCATAGCCTTTCTATGGGGTTAAGGTCAGGTGAGTTTGCTGGCCAATCAAAACCAGATATACCATAGTCCTACAACCAGGTACTGGTAACTTTGGCACTGTGTGCAGGTGCCAAGTCCTGTTGGAAAATGAAACCTGCATCTACATGAAGTTGGTCAGCAGCAGGAAGCATGAAGTGCTTTAATACTTCCTGGTAGACTGCTGCGTTGACCCGAAGAAAACCCAGTGGACCAACACCAGCAGATGACATGGCCCCCCAAACCATCACTGACTGTGGAAACTTTACACTCGACCTCAAGCAACAAGGATTCAGGGGCTCTCCTCTCTTCCTCCAGACTCTGGTACCTTGATTTCCAAAGGACATTTAGGACAATTTTCATCAGAGAACATAACGTTGGGTTAGTTGACGTAATCCCCGGTTCTTTGATAACAGAGTGAGGTGTTTTACTATGGGAATCGTTCAGGCGAGACCATTACGGAAGCTCCAATGACATCACGTCTGACTTTGACAGACAGGTCGACGTGTGGGTAGGCCACACAGCCTCTATATTCCACAGTCGACTGCGCCCTCCGGGCCATTCTTATCGGTTGCTTCCCTCAGCCATGCATCGAGGGAATTGTTGGTGGGAGATATAGACCAGTCCTGGATTGCACGATCTCCCGAAGTCGTACAGCCCTCTGGCCCAGACTGGGATACCATCAGCCAGTTTCTGAAGCGCCAGTCTCCAGCACTGCATGAGCTAAGGATAGACCTGAAACATCCAACCTGTAGAATCTCACAAACCTGTGGGGTGAGGCCCAACTCGCCGCCGCACAAATGTCCTCCACTCTGACACCCTTTAAAAGAGCCCATGACGTAGCCATGCTCCTGGTGGAGTGTGCTCTCAAGCCTGCAGGGGGCTGCAGGCCCTTGCACCTATAACTTAACACTATCGTGTCCACAATCCAGTGGGACAGTCTCTGTTGGGACAGAGGCTTCCCCTTGTGGGCTCTGGCCCAACAGCTGATCAGTCCTCCTGAAGCTGGCCGTCCTGTCCACATACACACGTAATGCACGTACAGGGCACAAAGTGTTCAGTTTACACTCCTCCGCTGAACTAAAAGGTGGAGGATGAAAAGCCCTCAGTTCCACTGTGGGGCATTTGTAAGCTGACTCCAACACCTTAGGTGTAAATGCTGGATTCGGTCGCAAGCACACCTTAGACGTGCCCGGAGCAAACTGCAGGCAAGCCGGGCGTGTTGACAATGCCTGCAAGTCACTCACTCGTTTTGTGGTTGTCAGAGCGAGAAGAAGAGAGGTCTCAAATGACAAAAACTTCAGACCCACTACTTCTAACGGTTCAAATGGGTGTTGTGAGAGGGCTTCTAACACAACTGCCAAGTCCCATAGCGGCACCATAGGCCTGGAAACTGGAAGTTTCCTCCGCACCCCATTCATAAACGGGCATATCAGCTGATGCTGACCCGCCGTCTTATCACCCAAGCCTATGTGGCATGCTGAAATAGCAGCCAGATACACTTTGATTGTAGAAAGCCTTGCCCTTCTCCAATAGTTCTTGGAGAAAACAGAGAATGTCCCTCTCTGAGCACTGAAAAGACACAACCTGCCGGGTCTCGTACCACTCCTCAAATACTTGCCATTTACCACTGTACAATGAACGAGTGGAAGCTGCCCTTGCACACTGACTAGTGTCGAGTCCAACTGCCCCCAAATTCAGCCTCTCACGGCCCAGGTCCAAATTGAGACCCAGATAGGAGAGGCATTGTGCGGGGCTCACATGACTTTTCGACCAGTTGAAACCCAGCCAACTGAGGTGAGATGTCACTGTCTCTACATCCTTGAGCGCCTGCTCCTGTGAGTGAAAGCATATCAGATAACGGTCTATGTACGAAAATATTCTGATACCTCTGTTCCTTAATGGAGATAATGCTGCCTCCACACATTTGCTGAACACCCGTGGAGCCAGCGAGAGCCCAAACGGGAGCACTTTGTACTCTTAAGCTTAAGAAATTTCCTGTGGGCAGGGTAGAATCTCGATGTGAAAGTAAGAATCCGCCTGACCGATCGTGACAAACCAATCGCCTGGGCGGATTGATTGACACAATACCTTGACTGTTAACATTCTGAACATGTATTTCCTCAGATAACTGTTCAGTACACGCAGATTGAGAATGGGACGCAGAGAGCCTCCTTTCTTTGGAATGAGGAAGCAACGGGAGTAAAACCCTTGCTCCCTCTCCTCAGATGGGACCACTCTGATCGCTCTTTTGAGAAAAAGAGACTTGATTTCGTTCTGCAACACCTGCACTGCCTCCCCCTCTGCCATTGACATTAAGACCCCATTGAATCTCGGTGGTTTCATGGCAAATTGGAGCCTGTAACCCCGGGAGAAAGACAACATTACCCATGAACTCACTGCACATGGGCGCCAGTTTTCCGCTTAAGCAGCCAGGGGTCCCAGTGGGGTCGTGGTGCCCTCTGGTGGCCGGGAGGAGGAATGACCCTCTCTCCTCGGGCTGTGCTCTATTCGATTTAATTCTTTTTGTGTGTGACAACCCACTCTTAGCCCTTGGCCTGAATGCGGAGTTGTAAACTTTAATTTTTTCATGGGAACATGAAAAAGAGAATGAACATGGGCTTGGTGGCACCTGTTGCATCCCGCACTGCTGTGCAAACTGTGGCTGCTGGCTCCAACTGTCAGAACGGGAGCCGCAGCTCTGAACTCTTTTCTCTTTTTTGCTGGAGGAAGCGCAGGTGAAGAGAAGCATGGCTCATCAGGCAGATCGCTTCTTTCCACTGGCCGGAGGCTGGGGGGAGCGGCACTGTGAAGCCACCGCGGCGAAAGACTGTCTGCCCCAGGGCTTTCCGGTCCCAGCTCTTAGTTGTGGGTTGCCTCTGCTGGGTCTGTGCGCTGGTTTCACGTCCCCTAGTCATCTTCTAGCGGCTGTGGCTGCAAAGCTGCTGCGGAGTGGGGGCCGAGCTGTTTGCTTTCGTGGCAGACACAGGTCGAAGACTTCACCTTCCTGCTTCCTTCGCGTGCTGGTCTCCCGCATCTTCTCAAGGGCCGGGCCAAAAAGCCCCTTGGTTGGGTCATAGGTGGAGTCCATGACTTCCGCTTTTTGTGTGTCACCCAGTCCTGATAGAGGGAGCCACAAAGCCCACTCTTCAGTGACTGCCAAGCCCATGATGCGCCCGCTGCCCTGCACTGCTCCACATGAGGATCGCAGTAGCAGGTCGTTAACCACACAGATCTCGTCCCAGAGCACGGGGTTCAGGGCTCCCGAATCCAGCTGGCGGCCTCCAAAATCTCTGCTTGATAAGGTGCCAGCAGCGTAACAGTGTTCAAAGCACAGAGAGACTGGGCTGCATACCTGTACATGCGCTGGTACACAGCCGCTGCCGTGCGCTCCGTCTTACCGGGCAGGGAGATGTTTGAAGCCGCTGACAAGGACTCAGAATCAGAATCAGAATCAAATTTATTGTCGTCGCTGAGCCAGCGTCCCAACACAGTGAAATTTGTCTTCCCAGTACACCGTCCAAGAGAAACATACAGAAAACAACAACAACATATGGACAGGAGTCAATGGTGCTTGGGTCAGCGCTATAAGAGTGCTTCTACCGTGTCAGAGAGCAGTACACTTAAGCACATGCCCACGTACACCACCCTCCGGCCAGGGCACTTTTAGCAGAAGAAAATATGATCACATAGGGGATGGGGGGGGGGGGGGGATGGGGGGGAAAAAAAGATAAAAAAGAGGTGTCTCCCACCACATGTCCTTGATCAGAGGCACATGTTGTGGGATTCACAAAAAAAAAACCTCAGCACAAGCATAACAAACTTATTACGAAGACATCATATGGGTCAGGAAAAAGGTGGGGGGGAGGGGGGGGGGTGTCCAGCTAAACAGTCCGTGCGCTCGCTGCGCGAAGTGCCCAGTCCGTCAAGTGTGGGGGGATGAAACATTCAGGAGCCAGCGGAGGCAGTTGGGCAGGGGGAGGGAAGTGTGTGTGTGTACATGTGTATGTGTGTGCGTAAGCCAGTGACCCCTGGTCTGGAGCCACAGATGTTGTTTGGAAAGGGGAGGGGTCGGGAAGGAGCGTCAAAAAGTCATAATATTCAGGAGAGATTAGGTCGAAGGCCGGCCTTGGAGGCGAGCTTCGTTTCAGGGGAGCCAGATTCAGATAAGAGAAGAATGTTTCGGTCAGACTGACTGAATTTTGTCTGCCTTCAGTTTTTGCTGATTCATCTCGGCGGGAATAACTCCAATTGTCCGAATTACAGGTCAATTTCTCCCTGAGCGGCGCTTGCAACTTCTCCAGGATCGAATCCATTTCGCCAGAGTTCAAAACCGTCATTAGAATCACTTCCAGTTTTCGGTTCAGCTCACCAAGAGTAGCAGTCTGAGTGTTCACAGCGCGGCTCACTCCAACACACACAGCAGGCAGGTTTACGGTGTCCAGGATAGCAGCTGCCGTGTAAATTTTCCGATACAGCAGGTATCCGCCAACTCCAAACAACAGAAATCCTGTGACCATAAATCCTCCAAAACTTTGGCGTCCACAATGAACGGGGGGGCAGACATCCCAGATTCCATCCATAAGAATCCTTGATGTATCCAGCCAGTGTTCCATCGGGACCGGAGGACTCTCCTGTGTCCTGTTTTCTCTTCGAGAAAAATTGATTAATTGCATTGAGAAACCAGCTGATCAGATCCATGATTAAAGGTTTGAATATTATGCCGAGTGAGGCTCCAAAGAAGCTCAGACAAGACAAGAGAGAAGCAGCAGGGACAGATAGATAGGAGCTCACAGAAATGCAACTGCCTCCACCGAGAGCAGGAAGTAAGGACTGGCGTTTCAGATGAAGGTGGTATGCAACTGAAGGCGCTACTGCTGGGGGTTCGGCCAGCCCCAGCTCCGCCATGCCCTGCACTTCCAGCTTCGAGTAACCCTGTGTGGTTACTTTGCTCTTGTACGGGCTCGACCAGTACTGGCTCATCTCGGCCATACAGGCTGGGACTGCCGGGAGCAATTGCTTGGCTGAAGGGCGGGCGGGGGGGGGGAGCCTCTTACCGTCGTAAAGGACCCTCCCCGCCCCGTCCATGTCCTGGGCTACCGGCCAGGGGATGTTTAGTTTAGCCGCGGCTTGTCTACAAACCTCGTAGAGGTTGTTATCCACCGGCGTGGCTGTCTCGGTTGAGCTGGGGGGTCTTGACTGTGTGGGGAAGGTGGTGTCCTCCTTACACTCCTCCATGTCACCCGTGTCGATGATGTCGGAACCAGTGTTGCTGTCCACCTCATCGCATTCTCCTTTTCGAAACTGAAGACAAACAGCGGGAGAAACGGCTCAACCTCATCCATCGCGTCCGACCAGCAGAGCGGTGCCTGCGGTTGATCAGTGTGGATGTCCCGAGAGGTGTCTGAAGTGGCGAGGGACGGATCCTTGCCGTCCGCTCCCGACACCGCTACTTGCAGTCTCTGCTCCAGGACCTTAGGGGGCATGGTCTGAGGGTCAGCTAGCGCCGCCTGAGCATGCTTAGCTCCCATGCACACGATGCACATCGGGTGCTAGGAGGTAAAAATGACCTACTTGGCGCTTCTGGTGTTAACAAAAAAGAAATGATATTAGTTTTCATAATAAGCATCACGGAAACAGAATAAAATGCACTTTCATGCTTGTAAATGCTTCTGAAATGTAGTGATAGTAGATGATAATAGGGGTTTTTCATAAATGACAATGCTGCTAGTGCCATATTAACCCCTGACGTATGGGGTGACGAAAAACACTGGCGACCAAAATTGCTAGCTGGCTACCAACTTCAAAAACCTGGTAGCCAGGGACGACTTGGTAAAAATTCAAATTTTATGCCCTGACACACCACACATCATGGAACTGAGTACATGTACATACATTACACTCAAGACAAAATTGATGGACTGTTCTATGCAGTGTTAACACTCAAATGGACTGTTGAACAACAGATACATGTATGGACTGTATTACGGCTAACATGTTTTTTTCAAGTACACCACACAGTGACAGTCACTCACATAACTCTTATGGACCTGCATCTAATGGAGAGTGTTGCTGCTTTGGACATGCGGCATTTGCAGAACATTATTACAAGTCAGCAATGGACTGTTGATTGTTAGAGATAGCTAAACGGACACTCTAGGTTGCACCGACCAAAGGAGAACACTGAAGCACTTTGGGTATTATCCCATATAAATGTATGAAAAGAGTTCCAGCCTGTGAAATTGCACTTATAGAGCATGATGTCAGGTGTAGTAATAGTACTAGTGATAGTAATATGACACTATATGTTTTTGATGAGTTATAAAGTAACCTTAAAGGTCAAATACTAGGATGTTGGGGACAACACCTATTTTGAGGGGGGGTATGTGACAAATATGAGCTTGACAGAGGATGCAGGGCATAAAATCGCGACCAACTGGTCGCCATATGCGACCCAAATTTAACGATTTCGACCGTTTTTTTTTGCCTTGTCGCCAGTGGCGAAGGACACAAAATCCACCATCAACTTAGGAATTTTTTTTTTTTATGATTTCTGCACATTTGTCATGTGTCACCAAGGCAAACATATCTAAATAACTTAGAAACAAAGTTTATGTAGAACTTTAGAAACAAAGTTTATTATTAGATATATATTATATATCGGAAAGTGGCCCTGTTTTGGGTGCACCTCGTTTGCTGGAAGTCATAAGTACACATGCGCCTAACCCAGCGATTAACAGGTGGACTTTTGCATTCGTCGGTCTTCAGTTTTGTCCATCACTGAATCTACTCCACAGCTAAATGGATCATTTTGGTAAATAACCTCATAAAATACACAACAGAATAGTTAACACTAGAACCGCCAAGATTCCAAACTTCCTAGAACCGCAGAGGGGGTCATTTTCACCCCATCACTGCAGTAGCGTCAGTGATGCTAACATGTCGATTCTAATAGTTGTGAAGTGGCTCATTCCTGAATATTTCTGAAATAATAATGATGGACACTTGTCAAAATAAGTGTTTGAAATGTATATTTTTGCTAGCTTTTTTCCTACGTGGTAGAACGCTGCGCGCTCTCTTTCTCAGCCACACAAATAAATACATCGGTACGTTCATCAACAAACTGTAGGAGCTGTTTGTTAACACAAACATGAAAACAACAGCAATCGAATGACAGACTATTTACAATACAAAACAACAGACTTCAGATGTCAATCACAGATATTTTAATCATTTTGGAAAAACGGATTAACGCTGTGCTCCCCTTCATGAACACATGACTCCATTCCCAGCCCTCCTCTCCACCAGCGCGGC
This sequence comes from Hirundichthys speculiger, assembly GCA_018398805.1. NCBI lineage: Eukaryota > Metazoa > Chordata > Actinopteri > Beloniformes > Exocoetidae > Hirundichthys > Hirundichthys speculiger. The sequence continues at coordinate 109,644 of JAGFBZ010002118.1, forward strand.
TCCGCCACCGTACAGTCACAGGTGTGCTGTATCACCTGGTCCATCAAGTACATGAACGCATTCATAGGGTCGTCAATGTTGGGGCGCGCATATGCAGTTGGACCACCTCTCTCCACCGGGACATTTTTGGACTGGACTCTCCCGGTCCACAGTCCCAGCTTTATGGGTCTCCAAACGGTTCCGTCCTTGGCTGCCTCATGTAGCTGACATACAGGTTGAGCTCTGATCAATGTAAATATTTATGATTAGATCAGTCAAAGTCGTAGCCTCGCTAAAATACCAAATGATCAGAACCAGAGGAAACTAAAACGCTTGACTTCTGAATTTACCTGTCAGAGTATTTCCTCGAGCCTCCACTGTGTCTGAGGACTGAATGTATGTGCCGGTGACCCCTCACTTATAGAAGCCGGGGTCTTTTTCATAAAATCGCCTCCTCATCCTCAGTTGATGTCGTATCACCTGGTAAAAATGACGGGTCATCGCCCCCCCCCCCCACCGATTCCTCCTCACTCACATCTACCGTTATTATTATCTTTCTGACTCCCTCACTCAGATCCTGGTACAACAGCCAGACTGTTGTTTTTGTTGGGTTCATGTCTTAAATTTTGCTGTTTGTTTGAAAGATTTAGTGATGACAATAACTGTCAAAGTCCGATAACGCCATAAAGTTTGAGTGTTGCCAAGCAACGGGCAGTGGGGCGCGGAGGGGCGTGGCGCAAAAAATGACAGCTGTATACAGCGTTTATATGAGGGGGTGAAAATGACCCCCCTCTGTGGTTCCAGGTATAAATGGTCATATTCATTTTTCTTTTGACACACACTCACCAGAATTCACTGAATGATTAATAAATCCATTTTAGAAAAAGTCATGAACTTACAGATGTAGGGGTTTTATTTTAACAGAAATACAAACATTTGAAAATGCTAGGAGGTAAAAATGACCTACTTGGCGCTTCTGGTGTTAACAAAAAAGAAATATTAGTTTTCATAGTAAGCATCATGGAAACAGAATAAAATGCGCTTTCATGCTTGTAAATGCTTCTGAAATGTAGTGATAGAAGACGATAATAGGAGTTTTTCATAAATGACAATGCTGCTGGTGTCATATTAACCCCTGACGTATGGGGCGACGAAAAACACTGGCGACCAAAATTGCTAGCTGGCTACCAACTTCAAAAACCTGGTAGCCAGGGGCGACTTGGTAAAAATTCTAATTTTATGCCCTGAGATGTCCAAAACATTTAATTCTCCAGAAACAGTTTATCAATTTTCAGCTACATAACACTAGCAAGAGCATTCCTTGTTTTGATTTGATGATATACATTTCTTCATTGTTTTAGTTTTATTGTTCAGGTTGATACTGTCAAGAATATTCTCGATATCAGCATGACGTCACGCACCATGGTTACACTTCCGGTTTTAGCGTAAGGGGGCAAACAAACTTGCATTCAGGTGTTATTCACTCACAGTTCCTTCAGTTATTTCCATTTTAGCATCTTTATTGTATTTTAACTTAGTTTGGCGATCGTCACTGGTGCCTGTGGTGGCGAGCATGGCTTACCAATATCAGGATGAGTTGAAGCCAGAGGCTTTAGCGAGGTATAAAGCAAAATTGGACATAGTCGGCCTAGATTTGTGTCCATAGCACACAGCTGATTCTTGGACGAATAACCCCAAACAATGGCCTCGTTTGGGGTACCCAGATGTGTACCATTATCTCATAAAAACTCCTCGTAAATATATAATTATAGGCTAGATATATAATGGAGTCTCTCGACAGTCACTTGGGTCAGCAGCCCCAGCAGACAGACCGAGCATTTTTTTTTTTACCAGACCTGAAGGATCTATGGGGCCTCCCCAAACACGTCAAAATATTAGATCTAAACATAGAAATTAAAAACTAAAATATCTTGAAAAAATCTGATTTCTTACCTGTTACAAAGTGTGTTGAACAAACATACATGTAGTCTGATTTCAGCATCCATAATTTCCCTGGAGTATTTTCGTCTGCTCTGTTAATAGCGAGCAGCCATTTTCTTCTTCTTTAAGGCTCAGTAGCCTCGCTAGGAATCATATAAAATGACAAATGTGGCTGGCGAGCAACATTGTTGGTGCAGTTGAACACACAACAGTTCTTCACCATCTTTACCCCTGTCGTAAACTGCACGAAATCAGACAGAACAGACACAAAATGCAAAATGCATCGGCTTTGCTAGCAACAGTGAGGGCCAATTCCAATTCCTCTCTTAACCCTCAATCTCAACCCTCGCCCTTAACCCTCAATTTTTGGCCCTCAATCTTAACCCTCGAAAGTAAGTGTGAGGGTTATCTTGTGACTTAGAAATGGGACACCCCTCGAGTGCAGTTACGTCATCAGACTGAAATGTATCAGAGCCCGTGTTGTCTCTGTATTTCCTGAAATGACTCAGGGATAACATTGAAAAGAGCGCTTTATGTTCTCTAAATAATATTAGCAAATAACACAATAGAGGATACATTATTCAGTCCATCGTCGCTACACAACAAGGTATACAAGTAACGTGAAGCCGCCTGGGACCGCCGACGGGACCCGGACCGCTGACGGGACCCGGATCGCTGGCGGACCGGGACGGCGGAACAGGACCACCGATGAGTACAAGTAACGTGAAGCTGACCTGGACCGCTGACGGGACCGAGACCGCCACGGTCGGCGGACCGGTCCCGTCGGCGGTCCGGGTCGGCTTCACGTTACTTTGTTGTGTAGCGACGGAGGACTGAATAATGTACCGGGACCACCGACGAGTACAACGGAAAGCCGACTGGACCGCTGGTCCGGCAGCAAACATCGTAAAGTAAAAAAAATAAATGTTATGCTACAACGATGTTAATCCATGAAAAAAGTCTCAAACAAACATGCCCAGATGTGTTTAGTGGCCCCGATGTTCGTGTTCGAGAATGGCGTAAATACACCAATAGGCATTCCAAGTTCGTGTGTTGGTTGATTGTGCATGGATCGATTGATAACGCCTCCGGGCACCTGTAGGAGGCGCGCCTCCTCTCCCTCACTCAATACAGCCGAGTCGAGGGAGAGGAGGCGCGCCTCCTACAGGTGCCAGTAGGAGGCGCGCCTCTTCTCCCTCACTCAATACAGCCGAGTCGAGGAGAAAGCTGTGTCGTTCGTCCTTCTTCACTTTTCTTTTATTATTTTGTCCTGTTTAAGGTAATTAACATCCACAAAGCACAAGAGACATATGTTGCTGTTTACTGTTAGCTTACCATGGTTGTTCGTTGTGAGAGGAATGTGTGAATTGTGTAACTTTGAAAACGAAGCTACTTTTTTTCTGTTTAACTTTGTTGCACCAAAAGCTGAGCTAACAACTGTTATTCTTTTACTGTGATGGCTTACTGCAGTTCTGTTCGTCTTTATACATTTAGGATGGGTTGCAGAGAGACTTGTAGGACTTAGAAGTGATGTTTCATTGCTGAAAATATGTTTGTAATGTAAATGATTCACTCAATACAGACGAGTCGAGGAGAAAGTTGTCGTACGTCCTTTTTCACTTTTCTTTTATTATTTCGTCCTGTTTAAGGGCGCAACACATGCTCTGGATTAATCAAAACACCCTCACACAGGTGGAAAACAGAAACCCATCTTCATTTGCATCAGACTAATGGACCTATATGATGAGTTAATAGACTCTAGGGATGGACGTGCATGGGAATAGGAAAGTTATGTGTCAGAGATGTTTTTATGTACAAATGCTGCTCCATCAAGGTAATGTTGTCTGTTGCATAAGCACTGAGATGAAATAAAGACATAATGGTTGTTCCCTTAGTAGAGCTGTTAAATGTGTGGAAGTTGTTTTGTGACCCACTTTTCTCTTATACTGTTGATTTTATTGTTTATTTTGATGGTTTTACTGTAAATTAGAGGTTGGTTCATGATCTGTAACAAATAGTTATTTTGTGAAGAGGTGAAATTTAGTTTGGCCTCTGTCTTATGGCCGCTGTGGATGTGTAAGTGGACAGCCATGGACACTAAAGATGAATAGTTGCTCCTGTGCTGTACATGTGAAATCAATCGTTGTCCAGAGGTTAGAAGTAGGGAAATGCTAAATGTTAGATAAAGACTTCTCAAAGTAAAAAAAAAAAAAAAAAAAAAAAAGTAAAAATATTTATTATTACACTTATTATTAGCGGAATATACATGGCAACATTTTTATATTAGTTTGAGAAAAAATAGATAAGAATTGACATTAACAAAACTAGAGATGTCCCGATCCAGCATTTTGAACTTCCGATCCGATACCGATATTTATTTGTACTTCCGATCCGATACCGATATCTGCCGATACCGATACCGTCCTATCTGAGCATGTATTAAAGTTTTAAGTCATTTAACCAACTTACTTTGTTGTCAGACTCATGCTGAATAGGGTTTTACTCCTGATAATAACTAGCCAGCTGAATTAGGTGCATTTGAATAATACACATTGGTTGGTAACTAGAAACGGACCTATTTATTCAACAAATCAACACAAAATAGACAAAATGATAAATAACAAACAGAAATGGCATCAGTAAACCACGGATTTACAAGCCATAAGTGCAGATAATATTGTTAATTGTATTAAGCAAACAAAACCTGAGTTTAACCGTCTATTAACAGCATTAGTACCTGTGCTTTGACACTGTTCAGTGGCAGTTTGTCACGATTCCCAAACGTCTCAAACGGGGGGGGGGGGGGGTGGAGAGGAGCTCGAGTTGTCTCACGCGGGGGCGGGGTGTTTGTGGCTGCGCACTTTGCCCGACAGAGAGAGAGCAGTGTTGCCAACTTAGCGACTTTGTAGCTATATCTAGCAACTTTCCAGACCCCCCTAGCGACTTAATTTGTAAAAAGCGACTAGCGACAAATCTAGCTCTCTCTTTCTCTCTCTCTGTCGGGCACAGTGCACAGCCACAAACCAAACACCCCCCTAGCGACTTAATCTGTAAAAAGCGACTAGCGACAAATCTAGTGACTTTTTCTGGTGATTTAGCACCTCACTGGCACTCAAACCGCTAGGTTTGAAGCCATCACTTGGCTGCTGTCTGCCTCGCGGGCCGCGCTTCTCTCTCTTTCTCTCTCTCTGTTGGGCACAGTGCACAGCCACAAACCAAACACCCCGCCCCCCGCGCGAGACAACTCGAGCTCCTCTCCACCTCCGCTTTTGCCTCCATCGCCCCCCCCCCCCCCCCCCCCCCCCCCCCCCCCTGACAGTCCGTCCGTCCATCTGTGTCCGTCCGTCGCATCTAGCGACTTCTAGCGACTTCCAGGACAGCCTCTAGCGACTTTTCTCATTGGAGAGTTGGCAACAGTGAGAGAGAGAAACAGAGAGAAAAGCGCGGCTCGCGAGGCAGACAGCAGCCAAGTGATGGCTTCAAACCTAGTGGTTTGAGTGCGCGTGAGGCGCTAAATCACCAGAAAAAGTTGCTAGATTTGTCGCTAGTTGCTTTTTACAGATTAAGTCGCTAGTGGGGTCTGGAAAGTCGCTAGATATAGCGACAAAGTCGCTAAGTTGGCAACACTGATTGGGAGGGAGATGCTCGTGTGCTGAAGGTGTGCTGGAAAATGCATAAGTAGATAAAAAGAGGCAAGTGAGTCTCATAAAGATTTGTAGTAGTGCTGGGCGGTATGACCAAAAATTTATATCACGGTATTTTTCAAAATTATATCGGTTTCACGGTATATCACGGTATTTTTTTTTTTTGAAGGCACAACTGGGTGTTAACCACATTTTCTAATCATTTAGAGAGGAATTAGCGCAGTAAATTGGCTTAGAATGACCTATTTTACTGTCATGAGTGAATATTGTAGCCTCCGGCAGCTACAACTTTAGCTCGGCAACATTTGCAGATTATTGTAGTTTGTTGGACGTCGTCATTTTTAAATCCAAAGAACTTCCACCCGACAGACACGGCTCCTTTAGGAAGAAGTTCCTCAGTCTCATGTTGCCGTTCTGGAGCTTCCACTTCAGGACTTTCTCTGTTAGCAGCCATCACCGTTTAACCAGAAACTAGTAGCGTGTTGTGCCTCCAGTGCAACTGCAAAACAGTCCCCTGTCAAACAAAGTTCTGCGGCACTTACGTTCCGCCACGTGGCGTTCCCAACGTTGTGTACACTATAGTACATACTCACCGGTATTACGGTATATGAAAAATTCATATCATAAGAAAAATAAACACCGGTATTCAGTATGAACCGGTATACCGCCCAGCACTAATTTGTAGCCTTATATTCTGTAACCCACTGCACATAGAATGTGTCTGAATGAAGATAGCAGCTGAAATATAATTTCAGCCTTTATGCATTTGTCATTGTGATTATGTAATTGCTGTTTAAACTTTTGTTTTGTGTGCTGCATTATGTGGAACAATTGCTTTGAAGCTAAATCAAAACAAAAAATTATCCAGTAATCCAGTATTGCCTGTTAATTTGACCAGCTGTGTGTACTTTTGTGCTGTTGCTTAAGACATTGTTGGTTTATACTGTGACCTGTCTGTGGATTCAGCAGATGACTGTGGTCTGAACATAAGGATTAGCCACAAACACACACTCTCCTAGTCACTCCAAGCAGCCTCTCGCCACACAAGCATTGAACTAAACACCCAACCAATCCTAAACCAGTTTGTTGTGTAGCTAGCCAATCCTAATCCAGCTTCACAGAGCTTCACATCAAGGGCATCTAATCTATGATTAACAAATCTCCCTCAATCGTCATCTTGTTACTCCTGCATGTCAGCTCTTTCGCAGTGTTCACACACCATTTTACTCTTTCATTTCTCAGAACTAATCTGCTTCCCTCTCCCTCCTCTTCATCTGTCTCATCATTCTCTGCTCATTTGGTCTGCCTTTTCTTTTGTATAATTCTGTGAAACTGGTGACCTTTTTTTGACTGTTGAAGCTGCAAAAAAGTTAACCAAACCATTATATCTGCAGTTCAGGCTCTCATAGGAATAATCAGCACATCCTTTTTTTTAAGTAGTTCTCCTGTTACATATAGGGAAACTTTAGTGTTAGATTTGGACTTCTTGATGAGCTGAGATTGTTTCATCTCTCAACTCTTACTTTTGGTTCTTTCTCTGTCAGGGTTTCAAGGAGGAGTTGGAGAGTCTGATCCAAGAGCAGCAACGAAAAGGGAACAACCCAACTGGACTGCTGGCTCTCAGACAGATCGCAGACTTCTTCATGGCCAGCTCAGTGGCCGGCTTCAACACTTCCCCTCTCAGTGAGTGCTTCCTGTGCCATGCCATGTTACCCAAGGCAAAAAAACACTTAAGATTCAGTATAATTTTCTGCTTTTCCCCCACAGTGCAACCCCTATTAAAGTTCCCCTAAACACAGAAAATACTGCATCAGTATTACAGGATGGGAGATTCATATCCAAACATGAGCCCCGAGTGCTTAAGGGCATCAATGCTCTTAAACAACCCAACTTCAGACACTGGAAGAGCCATAAATATTTCACACAGTATTGATCCTTTGTGAGCTCTGTTTAGGAGTCCTTCTATAAAATCTGCTTCTAATCAAAGCAGTGGAATGTACAGCTACTGTAAAATCTTATGTCAAAAATAACATGAGAATCGAGTTTAGATCCTCCTTGAAAGACATCCAAAGAGGGATTGCTGTAAAACCAAGTATGAAATAGGACAAATTATTGAGAAAAAAAAAACAAACATCTGTGCTTGAAAGAGCACATTTGGGTGTTTGAAGGGATTGTTAACTCAAACACTCACATTTGCTTCCCAAGTCCGAGAATATGTCACTGGGTATGAGATTCAGATTTGCAGAGTACTGTGACATCACAAACTCAGATTTGAGTAGAATTTTCAGGTTTACAACATTTTAATAGAAGAAGAAGAGCATGGAGTGGAGTCAAGTGACTCACTCCACCCCAAAAAATCAGTCGTGATGAACAGTGAAGACATTGTTAAAGAGGGTCTTTTTGTGCTGTATCCATAAGGTAGTTTGACCAAAGCATTTTATAAGCATTTCTTTACTTCCTCAGGAGCTTATTTCAGCTTGTGATAAACAAAGCATGATATATGAAGCATAGACTGTTGTCGGCATCACTTTGCGGGGTAATTTAGACTTCTGATGTGGCGCCAGCATCAGATGCATCATTAGATAAAAATCCAGATATTGGATACAGATGTATGCCTTTCACTGATATTAATACAAACTGATCTGTCATTGTATTTCACTTTGATTTTACTTTGTACATGTAGGTCTGGGGGTGGTACCTCCCATCAACGACTTGTATGGAGTAGAATCTGCTTTGATGGTGAAAGGAGAGAAGCTGACACGTTGTAAACTGGCCAGCCTCTACCGACTGGTGGACCTGTTTAGTTGGGCCCACTTCACCAACTCCTTCATCACAGTAAGACCAGCATAAATTGAGTAGATGGTTAGATGCTATGAGACAAAAAAGACAAACACAAAGTTAATAACAAATATCATGGCAAAGTACATCTTATAATGTTCACTATTCACTTTGGATGTTCTTATAATCTACTTTTTTTTTTTGATACGCTGGATTTATTTTTGGAATAATTAAAAGTTTTGGCCTGATTTTTTTTTTTTTTAGGCCCGAGTCAGTAAAGAGCAAGACCACATACTCATCATCCCCAGAGGTCTGTCATTTGCTGAGGCATCTGCATCAAACCTGGTAAGAAAAAATAAGGAAGCCTTAAATAAGGCTCTGCATTCTGTAGTAATTGCACAATAAAAGTTGTTTTATGAATAACCTTATTGTCTTCATGATATTTTTATTTTCCCAAAATGATATTTGAAAAATAGGGTTTGTCTTGTAATCAGAGTCGCCATTATATTTGGGCCAATACGGTACTTCTACTCTGACTGGTTCATTGTTAGTACATGAATTACAGAGATGACTATATAAACAGATGTAGGCAGCAACACTGAGGTGGTCAGAGGATCAGACTGCAGGTCAACATGTTAGTGGATATCCCAGAGACAACGCTGGGATGGCGTCTATATAGACAGGTGGAGGTCAACGCTGGGATGGCGTCTATATAGACAGGTGGAGGTCAACGCTGGGATGACATCTATATAGACAGGTGGAGGTCAACGCTGGGATGACATCTATATAGACAGGTGGAGGTCAACGCTGGAATGACGTCTATATAGACAGGTGGAGGTCAACGCGGGGATGGGATGACATCTATATAGACAGTGGAGGTCAACGCTGGGATGACGTCTATATAGACAGGTGGAGGTCAACGCTGGAGATGACATCTATATAGACAGGTGGAGGTCAACGCTGGGATGACGTCTATATAGACAGGTGGAGGTCAACGCTGGGATGACGTCTATATAGACAGGTGGAGGTCAACGCTGGGATGACGTCTATATAGACAGGTGGAGGTCAACGCTGGGATGACATCTATATAGACAGGTGGAGGTCAACGCTGGAATGACGTCTATATAGACAGGTGGAGGTCAACGCTGGGATGACGTCTATATAGACAGGTGGAGGTCAACGCTGGGATGGCGTCTATATAGACGGGTGGAGGTCAACGCTGGGATGACGTCTATATAGGCAGGTGGAGGTCAACGCTGGGATGACATCTATATAGACAGGTGGAGGTCAACGCTGGGATGACATCTATATAGACAGGTGGAGGTCAACGCTGGGATGACATCTATATAGACAGGTGGAGGTCAACGCTGGGATGACATCTATATAGACAGGTGGAGGTAAACGCTGGGATGACGTCTATATAGATAGGTGGAGGTCAACGCTGGGATGACATCTATATAGATAGGTGGAGGTCAACGCTGGGATGACGTCTATATAGACAGGTGGAGATGCTGGAATGGTGAGAGGGTGGAACTGCAGGTTAGTATGTAGCTCCAGAAACTCAGGACTGAAAACATATATAGACTAGAAAAGCACTCGGAGAGCGCAGACCTCCGCCTAGCACAAGGTCTGCGGAGGTCTTCTTGATCAGTTTCTTTTTTTGCTGTTATTTTGCATTTTCTCTTCCAGTTTCTTTTGTCTTTCTTCAAAACCTTTTTCAGGTAACTGCGTCTCAGGAGTATCGGTGAGGATGGGGGTCTTAATGGGTTTCAGTGTGGTTTGTCTACTGGGGTGCATCTTGGAAGTGCAACAATTTCCTGCTGGGGACATATCCAGGTCGCCTACTCATTTGTCGCACATCCGTGTCAGCTGGCGAGGGAGGAGACGAATTAGTATTGGAGGCGACTTATCTGCAGCCGGATGCTCATTTTCAGGTGGATCATCTGCAGGGTGCAGACCTTCCTTACCTTCTGCTGGAGGTGGAGCATCTCCGGTGGCAGGCTGTAGCTCAGGGTTTCCATTCTGACAGAATGGATGGTGCTAACGCTTCATTGGGGAAAATGTCACAATTGTATGTGAAAATCCCAGTGGACCTAAACCCAGAATTGATGTTGTGTGGTGTCACTGTTGTCATGGAGGCTTGACTCACAAGTCCTGCAACCTGGTAGATGGTGACTGTTTTGCCAGGATTCAATCGCATCCACCTGCCGAGAGCTCGGCCGTATTGGGCTTTGAACGGACCGTACACGGCCACATCCAGAGGCTGCATGATGGGATGTGTGAGGTGGGAGAGTGAGCAGAACAATACCATTGCTCCTGGTGAGTTCTACTGCCCTGAGTGATCTGTGAGCTTTAAGATTGTCTATGATTAGCAGCATGGGGGGGTGAGGTAAACAGTAAGTGTGGCTTATCAGGTGGCTAAGAAACTCGGCCCAGCTATCTTCATTCATCCATCCTGTTCTGATGGATGTACCTTTTGCTCCTGGAGGTGCATTGATCATGAAGCAGTCTTTAAACTTTACTCTGGGAAAGACCAGCATTGGAGGTGCAGCGTCACCAGCAGCATTCACTGCACACATCAGTTACCAGTTCCTCTCTTTCGGCCGATGTTATGAAGCAACTTGCCTTTTCCCTCTTTGTGTCACAACCTGAATCCAACAGAAAGTTTAGTATCAATGGCATGTTCAATCTGTAGGCTAGGCGGCTGCTGCAGCCTGCAGATGCTCTCAATAACCAGCTGCTTATTGTATCATTACAAGCCACATGTCAAAGTACTAACTCCAGGGTGGGAACCCCGGGTCCCCGAGGGAGCCTATCCGATTTCAGACTGCCATTCTCGACCTTGCTCGGAGGTCCTGCCGGCCGCCGGAGGACCAGGCAGGAGGCTGGCTGAGGACCAGACCAGGGATGAAAACCAGGCTGGATGAGGACCAGACCAGGGATGAGAACCAAGCTGGAGGCTGGATGAGGACCAGACCAGTGATGAAAACCAGGCTGGAGGCTGGATGAGGACCAGACCAGGGATGAGAACCAAGCTGGAGGGTGGATGAGGACCAGGCAGGAGGCTGGATGAGGACCAGACCAGGGATGAAAACCAGGCAGGAGGCTGGCTGAGGACCAGACCATGGATGAGAACCAGGCTGGAGGCTGGATGAGGACCAGACCAGGGATGAGAACCAGGCAGGATGAGCACCAGGCAGGAGGCTGGCTGAGGACCAGACCATGGATGAGAACCAGGCTGGAGGCTGGATGAGGACCAGACCAGGGATGAGAACCAAGCAGGATGAGCACCAGGCAGGAGGCTGGCTGAGGACCAGACCATGGATGAGAACCAGGCTGGAGGCTGGATGAGGACCAGACCAGGGATGAGAACCAGGCAGGATGAGCACCAGGCAGGAGGCTGGCTGAGAACCAGACCATGGATGAAAACCAGGACGGAGGCTGGATGAGGATGAGACCATGGATGAGTGTCTGTCATGTCAGTTCTATCTGTTGGGATGGCAATTTAGGCTTAGGATTTACAATTCACCAAACAGGGAGTGAGGCCATATTTCGGTAGCCCTTTAACAGATTTGATCCCAACTTGGTAAACATGACCAGTACCCCCTCCAAAGCGTGCAAATTGAGATTGGTAAGGTTTTCCCCGCAGGGGTGCTACATTTAGCAAAAAATGCTAACAGGTCAAAGTTGGAGGTACATTTCTGGCAAAAACTTACTATCTGTGCCTCTGACGGTCTCCCTTGTCAGTTCTATCGAATGCCGTGGCAACTTAGGTTGGGTCACTGCTTGGCCCCGCATTGCTGCTTGCAGCTATATTTGAAATTAGATTTTCTTTCTCTTTTAGGGTAGCTGTCTACATGATGCTTCTATCTTGCCTGTGTAGCATGTCCCTTCTTGGCCTCCAACCAATTCAGACATTCATTTGTTATAACAAATGATGGTAACATAATAAAAAATAATATCCATGATACTGACACTGTGGTTCCCTTCTCAGGTGAAAGTGAACATCATTGGGGATGTGATCCAGCAGGGCTCCACCAACCTGAGGATTGACCCAGCAGGCTTCAGCCCCCATGCTGCTATCTATTCCATGCGTCCAGACATCCGCTGTGTCATACACGTGCACACTCCTGCCACTGCAGCTGTAAGTTCACCTTGAATCATAGATTGCTGCCCTATGACCAAATGACTGCCAAATACCCCTGTATTCTTCTCCTGTTTGAAGCTCATTTTGAAGGATGCATTCTTTTTCATTTGAATAGTGCAATTATAGCGAGTAGACAAACATCTCAACAGATGGGAAATAATTATCTCTGATTGGCTTTGCAGTGCAGAACTTAACATTCTACCAAAGAGGCTTTCCTCTGCAGTGATTGAATACTTTCCTCACATAGAAGCATCCAAGTAAATTTCAGCTGCAAACTCAGACTAATGAAATGACTGTGATTGTGGGTCGGACTGCAACGACTGCAGTCCGACCCACAACAACAAACTCACAGTGAAGTTGGCTGACGACACTACGGTGGTCGCACTCATCTGAAAGGGGGATGAGGCAGCCTACAGAGAGGAGGTCCTGAAGCTGACAGCCTGGTGTTCAGAGAACAACCTGCTTTGAACACCAAAAAAACCAAGGAGATCATCGTCAACTTCAGGAAACACAAAAACCGACCCAGCCCCCCTCTACATCAACGGTGAGAGAGTGGAACGGGTCCACACCTTCTGGTTTATTGGCGTCCTCATCCTGAGACAGCATCTCTTGGTCTGAGAACGTCACCGCCATCACCAAGAAGGCTCAGCAGCGGCTGCACTTCCTGAGAGTCCTCAGGAGATGCAACCTGGACTCCAACCTGCTGCTGACCTTCTACCGCTCATCCATCCAGAGCCTGCTGATGTACTGTATTACAGTCTGGTACGACAGCTGCACCACTGCAGACAGGGAACGGCTCCAGAGGGTTGTGAAAGCAGCACAGAGGATCATCGGCCGCCCTCTCCCCTCCCTGTCGGACATTTATACCTCCCGCTGCCTCAGCAGAGCCACTAACATCATGAAGGACAGCTCCCACCCCGGCTCTGACCTGTTGGACCTGTTGCCCTCAGGAAGATGCTACAGGGTCATCAGGTCCAAAACCAACAGACTAAAAAACAGCTTCTTCCCCAAAGCCATAACAGCCCTGAACCAGTCTGTGCAATATTCCACCAGATGTGTAAACTAAAAAAAAAAAAATCTATATATAGTATCTGTTATGCCGTCTCAGGACTTGACTGTGCACCTTATATCCTCATACCCCCACCTTCTTTTATTCGTACTACCTCGATCATCTGCACTAATTCTCTCTACATTGCATATCTATGTACACTGATCCACACTGTTTTGTACTTTGCACTCTTTTTTGCACTGTAACTGGAGATGCTGCTTTTAATCTTATTGTACCTATGTACAGTAATAATAAAGGATTCTATTCTATTCTGAAACAACTTTAATACAGCTTCCAGCAACAGCTACTTATATTTTTTTTCTCTCCTCTTACATTTATCTTGCTTTAGGTGTCATCTATGAAGTGCGGCATTATGCCCATTTCCCAGGAAGCATTGGTCCTGGGTGACATTGCCTACTACAGCTACCAGGGCAGCCTGGATGACCAAGAGGAGCGCAGAGAGCTGCAGAAGTGCCTGGGGCCTACAGCGAAGGTTAGCACACCAAGTAAACTCCATGATCTACAGGATCTGCCGGCTAAATTGTTCTGCATCCATTATCCATACCTGTTTTAGTCATATACAGGGTGACAGGGATCTGCTGGAGCCTATCCCAGCTCTCTTCGGGCAAAAGGCAGGGGTCCACCCTGGACAGGTTGCCAGTCCATCACAGGGCCACATGTAGACAAACAACCATGCACACTCACATTTGAGTTGTTCTCATTCTTCTTAAATAATTTGGTCATGAATGTACATGTCTTGTCACTGAAGTTAAGAAAGGGAAAAATTGTGTAATTATGAGGGTGTAGTGTATCTGAAAAAAAGAACCAGTTGCGCATCCTGTTGAAATATCTTACAAACTTATTTACCCCAGTGCTTTTGAGTAGGACAGTTACGACACTCCTTGATCTCACCAACATGCAGTCATGTAGTTCATGTATCCCTCAATACTTTCAAACGTTTCACTGCTGTGAGTCTACTTCAATGGATTCAGGCAAGACAATATGGCCAAAATTAGGGCTGGGACGACGCGTCGACGTCATCGATGACGTCGACGCAAAAACTGCACGTCGATGCCTCGTCACTCAGAATCAAAAAATGGCGGCGGCCGCGGCATCGAGTAGCAGCGAGTCGGGGGAAAAGAAGCTATCTCGTAACAGGATGTCAAAAGTATTGGAGTACTTTACACCTAAAGGTAACGATTCGGTGGTCTGTGACCTGTGCAAAATAGAGATGGCATATCATAAAAGCACTACCGCGATGCACCAGCACCTTAAGAAGAGGCACCCGGGAGCTGCTCGTGTGGAGGAGAAGACACTGTAAGTTTTCAACTTTTTTTTCTTTCCTTGTTTGCAATGATTAACCTCGTCATTCATCCAAACCACACCACGTAACTTGTGCTACAGCCTCGCACACACAGAACATGTGCCCACTTAAACACACACACACGCCCCTCACACACTCGCCTCTTGCTGACGCACTTTTTTTTTTTTAAATACAACATTCATTGTTGTTTTCTAACTTTCAACTTTTAGGTTAATGTATTATTAGGCGTGGCCAGCATGGCCAATGCAAAGCATTGAAGCCACTCCTATTACTATTCGGCGTATTTATTCTCGTTTCGCCTTATCCTACTGTTTCCGTCAAGAATTTTGACGGTTTTCACGGCCCGCAGCTTTGAGAAAAACCCAACAAAAAATACATCAAAACGACCGGCTCGATCGGGATCGATGTGCTATGACTTTTGTTGGCGTTCCGTGGAACGGTATTCCCGAAAATCCCAAAAAAACTGGAATTTTTGTCCCATAGGAATGAATGGGATTTGGCAGAATTCCAGCAAGAAAAACCCAAAACCCACCCCTCTTTGGACCTGTCTAGCACGGCCATATTTCATCACAGAGACACCATTTGAAGTTTAAACGGGTCACAAGACTTTGACTTATAATATACTGAAGCCGTGTATTGTTGTGATTTACGGTCTTTGAGAATTCGATATTTACGTTTTATGATTTTTTTTACAAAATCTTCAAAAATCACTCCTCACTCTAGTGATGTCATCACGCACTCTAGCTCCGAGGAGAGAAGAAAAACTTTTTAAACCTGCCTTTTCCTCTTTCACGTCCACTCCTTTTGCTCAACCTACATAAATTATACATGAAAACGTAGGCATTTTTGTCCTCTTTCAGATGACGTGACTTTTGTGTCTGTGTGGTGTTTAGTTTTCTGTCAAATCAACCTAGAGTTCAAGGTGGTCCTTCCCGGCTCCAGTTTATTTCAATGGGGACATTTCTGATTTCTCTCGTCTGACAACAAAAAGTTTAATGTTTTTACACTGCCGTAATTTAAAACCGTAGGCATTTGAGAAACAAAAGATATATCCCTGTAATCCTGAAAGCCTTGTGGCGCTCACGGTTCAAGATTTTTTTCAAAAACTTTGAATTACAGCCGTTTGTTCGGGACATGGAAAATCGGACTTTGACAGAATCAACAGCCTACTGCTCCAGAGGCTAAATTTATACTTTTTAAAACTGCTCTAGTTTAAAAACAGAAAACATTAACGAAATAAGAAATATATCCTTGGGTAGCTAAAAGCCTTGTGGCACTTCCGGTTCAAGAATTTTGTAAATTGCAGCTGTCACCGCTGCTGTTATTTTTTTTATTTATTTTATGTTGATAAGATTTTGGTTCAGATTGTGTTTTTTGCAGTTTTATTTATTGGAGGAAAGTTTTATTTTATTATTTTTTTATTATAGGATTCCATTGCACTACAACTGTGTGCACTTTATTGTTGTATTGTTCAATACAATTCATTTTTGAACTTGAAAGAAGAAATTTGTGTTTTATTCATGGAGATAAATTAGCATTAATTGCTATATAGGTCAAATTATGGGGAGATAATCGAATCGAAATCTAATCAAATCGGATTTAAAAATGAATCGTTAGATTAATCGATGCATCGAAAAACTATTTTCTAGATTAATCGATTACAAAAATAATCGTTTAACCCAGCCCTAGCCAAAATGCCAATTTCATGTAAATCTCAGTAAATATTAGCCCACTGATTCTTGAGAGTTGGGACAAAACATGTCCTACATAGAAAAGTCTAATTTATATTGAAAATCAAGAAATTCATCATGGTTTACATACTTACAAAGTTAAATCTAAAGGAACTGTGTATACCTATGTTCTTTTTATAATGCATTTTACACTTTTTCTGTGTGAATTTGTTTAAATGTATGGTCTGTAGTTAAGAGGTCCATGTTATTATACCTGTCCTCAGCAAGAGGTCACATTATTGACCCACCCAAAAAACCTTTAAAAAACTCTGAGTGTGTAAATATATATATTAAATAACAAAGAGTGGTCTTAAATATATAAAACAATACATAAAGTGAACTTCAAACAATATTTTCCCTAAAATCCTGCCTATCAAAGTTCTGTCCTCAGATTCTGTCAACTCCGTCAGATTTTTTTACAATCCTCACTAAATCAGGAAATAGAATGGTCAGCTATATCCCTGAGGACCCTTTTCTCTCCCTACTTGTTCTGAATGCAACGCTACCACAAATACTCTGGTATGTTTTACATTTTTGGATATTTTAGACAAACAATGTTGATATTCCTATGGTCACAGCTGGAACATGTCAACACCATCTCTCTGTTATGATAATGTTTTTAAACAGTAGTGGATTGAATTTAGGTATTTTAGTGAGGTTATTGAGACAGCTAGCAACTGAGGAAAAACCAGCTAGCTGCAGTGAACAATACATGTTTTGGCGGGAAAATACATGCCCTTTTGTCAACTCCGTCAGACATCAACTCCGTCAGGTTCTACACCTGACGGAGTTGACATGTAAGCTGACGGAGTTGAAAAATCCACCTATAACCTCTTAATATGCTAATATAATATCATTTGTGAACATAGTAAAGAATTAAAATATTATTTCAGGGTTTTATTTATACATAAATGTACACATATAGCATTAATCAAATCATTACATATTACATTATTTGACTTTGTACTGTATACCCTGCACTTCTGACTTGTAGAGCATGGATAGGCTGTGGTCTGCTTATTATTGTGTAACTTTCCCAGCGCTTATATTATAATTATACTGTATATTACATTAAAGGACCAGTTCATAGATTTTGACAACATATCGTAGTAAACTGAATATTACATTGAATGGTCATCTCTATGGAGGGATCCACTTCTATGTTCATAAAAAGGGCTAATACATGTTTCATTATTTCAATTGTATTGTAGAAAAGCATGACTAGACAGAAATTGTCAGTCGAGGAGCAAAAGAGAAGAAATAGAGTATTAACAGAAGAGAAGAGAGAAATTAAACAGTGACACAGAGAGAAAACATGAGATGCAAGAGAAGGAAAGACAAAGGTGGAAGAAGAGAGTTCAAGACAAAAAAATAATACAAAAAGGGGACATGGGAGACAGGGCAAAGAGGCACCAGAGAAGGTATTGGAAAGATGCACAGAAAAGGTCCAGACAGCGAAGGTCCAGTGAAAGTGCAGTGCTGCAAGAAGACGTGCAAAGATGCGACACACTTCTCATGCAACCTATTTAACAAGTTAAACCTGTTTAAACTAATTTAGAACTAAACTAAACTAAACTAACTAAACTAATTAAACCTGTTGCTCAAGGCAAGGCAAAAATGAAATATTAAGTAAGCTAATTGATCCTGTTTCTAGGCAAAATATTTTATGTGTTGCAAGCATTTTGAGCAGTTTTGTTGTTAAGGAATATCAATTTAAAATTTGAATCAAGCAGTGCAGGGCAGTCACACACACACACCCACACACACACTGTCCCCCCCCCCCCACCCACACACACACAGACACACTGTCCCCCCCCCCCCCCCCACACACACACACACACAGACACACACGCACACCACTTATAAATCAGATAATGATAAACATACTGTAAATTCTCTTTTTTGTTTAATATAAGACAAAGAGTAGTTAGTTCTTCATCTTTTGTCTCTTCCATCTTTTTAAAAACATATTTGTTCATTAATCAGTGATACACATCAGTTTTTTGTCAACACAGTCAGTTCTTCGTCAACACCGTCAGATGTATGTTTTTGTTCATTTTTTAAAAAAAAATGTTTATTCTTTTTTCAGTCTGTTGTTTATGTAATAAAGGACCATCTGATCTACATCCTCATATGTCTTATTTATCTAAATAAAAATGCTTTTTTTCATTTTAAAATTAAAAACAAAGATTGAAAATGCAGACATTTAGAAATCTGGGTTTTCAGAATAGTGTGAAATCACAACATAAGTTTATATATTGTATTTTATTACATATCAGAGTAACTAAACACTATATCGACATACTTCAGGACTTTAGATTCTTGTTGGACTGGAAGAATTAAAATTGTATACTTTTGAGTGTGTCTGACGGAGTTGACACAAATCAAGTTCTAAAGTGAAGCATGTTTATTTTTTTTTAAAGTGTTTTTATTTAGAACCTGTTCCTTTACATGATTAAATAGCTAAGACCCTTCTCTACAGAAACATACAGTTCCAATGAATATAGTGTGCTTTTAAAAAAAAAAAGATTTTTAAAACCTATTTTGTCCCTTATCTCAAGAATCCCTGAGCCATAATATGTATTGCTTATGTGACTGCACTTAGATGTAATATATTAATAAAATGTTGTTATTTTATTAGAAATGGCGAAGATAACGTCACTGAATACATTTACAGTAGATTGAAGGCATTCATTTCTTGTAATCAACAAATTTAATTGAATGTAAGGCCTTACTCAGATTGTGACACCATCATATTGATTAAGTGGACATAAAAAAAATGTATACAGTGATTCCTTATATTTCGCGATTAATGGGGACCTCCCCGCGAAGATCAAAATCCGCAAGCTTGAGACGGAGCCCTCCCCAAGCCTAAATAATGTGTTTAAAATATGTTTAAAATCCACAAAAAAAGTAGCGAGGCACTGCAGTGAAACAAGACAAAGTCCCACGACACACACACTCCATTACCCATAAGGCCACACCATTACCCATAAGGCCACCTTCTTAAAGGGGCCAGGCTGGCTCACAATATTTCTTCGCTGTGAGAGAACGCGCACAACATCCTGTGATGTTTCTGCAATTTTTTTCTTGATTTTTTTAATTATACTATATATTTCTGAAAAATCCACAAATAACTAAAACTTAAAGCGCGAAATGGCAAGGGATCACTGTATATATGTTCGCACGCCCGGGATCAACTTGGTATAAAGCAGTGCTTCTCAAGTATTTTCTGCTGCGCCCCCCCTTTGGAAGAAGAAAACATTTCGCGCAATAATAAAATTATTGTAAGTACACCTCTGCATAACAGGGTATCCTTATTAACATTAAGGGAAACAAAAAAAGAAATATAGATCAACTTATAACAAAGATTAACTTTATGAAAATAGTTTTTTAGTCTGTAAAGATTTAAAGTGCATCAATCCCACCGTAGTCCCAGTGAAGCCAAGCGCTACATCAGCAGCATCATATTTCCTCGTCTTAACTTTCTGGAAGACTTTTGTTTGTCTTATTATCTCCGTCTTCCTCCGCCTTGCTCTTTTTCCCTGTTAAATATCTTTCCGTGGTGTCTCTTGAGGGTTTGTTTACGTCTTATCTCCAGCTCTGTGCTGTGTGTGCGCATGTCTGTGCAAAAAAAAAAAAAACGCAACACACACAACACACAACACTGCTAATACTCCCTGCGCACACTTTGATAATGAGAGAGCCACTGCCCCCTACTGGAGTACATGTGCAATTACACTTTATTCCAGTACGGCAAAAAAAAAAAAAAAAAGGCTTACTCCCCGGGGTCACACACTCCCCCCCTGGCATCGCACCGCGCCCCCCCTAAGGGGTTGCGCCCCACTCCTTGAGAAGGACTGGTATATAGCATGCCGCACGGACAAGCATGCTCGAGTGTACGGGGGATGAGCCACGCACGGAGGAAGACTAGTACCTGCTTTCCCAACGGGACATGGTGACCACACGACCCATCGGAACCGGTGAGATCGCCTCAGTTTTTTTTTTAAATATATTTTTTAGCTGGGTATAACATGAGGCAAAAATATTTTTTTGTTTTTTCCCCCTTTTTTGGTGCTGGATTATTTTGGTATTATACTTTTTTTAGGCCTTCGACGGACCCGCAACCCAAGCGTGGATGGACAGCATTTTTTCTTTTTTGTTAGTGTGGACTGTTAACTTAATTTGTATGGACATTAACGGATTTGTGATTGGGGTGTCTTGTACAAATATACAGTACTTGGTGCATTAAATGAAGGAATATTGGTGCGTTTGTTTCTGGTGTGTGTGCGTGTGTGTGTGTGTGGGTGTGTGTGTGTGTGTGTGTGTGTGTGTGTCTAGGTCAGCGTTTCATTTTTTGTCAACTGTGACAGATAGCAGTGCCATGGGTCCATTAGATCTCTTTATGTACATTTTTCTTGATTAATCTTCTAAGGACCCTCTTGACGTGTGGTGACAGTCCTGTTAAAGAGTAAAGATGCTTTTTTTTTAAGTCTGTGGATATTCTCATTTATCCAGGTAAATTCCATTCTCGCAACAATTGAATCATAGGCAACTGGACTTAGATTTGTCTAGAAGACATTTAGCCTCTTATCCAAGCGGCTTCATCAGTTCTCAATGCATCGGTCTGACTAGTCCGCACTAGTCAGACAAACAGTGGAGTATGACTCTGGTTTTTAACCTCTGTGGAGGTGTACACCCACCACTTTCTAAAGACAATACTTCATTAGTGGAGTTTGTCTGGACCCTTTGTGTGGGTCAGGAGAGCCACACCTGTGAAAGGACAGTCGTTAGGGGTGAGTGGGGCCACTGGTGGACAACAGTCGTTAGGAGTGAGTGGGGCCACTGGTGGACAACAGTCATTAGGAGTGAGTGGGGCCACTGGTGGACAACAGTCATTAGGAGTGAGTGGGGCCACTGGTGGACAACAGTCGTTAGGAGTGAGTGGGGCCACTGGTGGACAACAGTCGTTAGGAGTGAGTGGGGCCACTGGTGGACAACAGTCGTTAGGAGTGAGTGGGGCCACTGGTGGACAACAGTCGTTAGGAGTGAGTGGGGCCACTGGTGGACAACAGTCGTTAGGAGTGAGTGGGGCCACTGGTGGACAACAGTCGTTAGGAGTGAGTGGGGCCACTGGTGGACAACAGTCGTTAGGAGTGAGTGGGGCCACTGGTGGACAACAGTCGTTAGGCATGAGGTGTGGTTACCAGTGAACGACTGTTATGTTTCTTTGAGCAACTTGAGTTTAGTTTAGTTCAGTCCTTGTTATTCATTTTCTTTACTTTTTTTTTTTAAGGCTAATTGTTACAAGATTAAGACTGTCTGTGTTGGGTTATAGTAATGCTATGGAAATGTTATTTTAGAAATAGATTAAGGTTTACCACCATTTTT
Source organism: Hirundichthys speculiger (assembly GCA_018398805.1). Classification (NCBI taxonomy): domain Eukaryota; kingdom Metazoa; phylum Chordata; class Actinopteri; order Beloniformes; family Exocoetidae; genus Hirundichthys; species Hirundichthys speculiger. The sequence continues at coordinate 131,626 of JAGFBZ010002118.1, forward strand.
TTCTTTTTTTTTCTTTAACAGTTTTCTCTGTTTGCTATGATACTGGCATACCTATAGAGGTATGAAAGAGCTCAAACTGTCCAAAGACTTGGATAAATGTCCACGCTGCTCTAAACTCCAAGTGGATCTGGTGTTTTACATGATCATATTTAATCTACTTGAAATCAAACAAATAATGTATTAATAATAATTATGCTGATCTGATCCCATGTCACTGATGCTCTTGTAAAAGATGTGTAATGCTCATCAAATTAATGAAGAAACAACCCTTGCAAATACAGACAAACTTTAAATTAATTAGATACTCACTGTCGGTATTTACTATGCACTGATGGGATCACTACAAAGTGCAAACTTTAATAACAAATATAATATTTAAAAAAAAATACTTTATTTGCCTAGAAAATACTTTCAGCTGACTGGCTGTAGTTACTGAAGTATTGCTCATGTTACCAACTGCATTGTAACCATCTTATTATTCTTACGATTAACGTTATCAAAAACCTTCTAATTGAAAAATAGCACCGTTTAAATTAAAAACTGTAAAATCAAAATCATAAATGCTTTAAATTTTATCAACTTACCGTGGAATGTGCTTCAGAAACTCAGAATGAATGGAGTTTAATGATGGAACTATTGCTGTTTGGAGCTATCGGCTGCTGCATGACCCACGTGACTTCCGTCTATGGGAGGCACTGGTTTACCCTCTCACTTTTGTGATTCTCAATTTGCTTTACAAATTCAGAATATGAATGTGGCTGTTTTTTGTGTTATTATTGCATTGTCCTGGTGACTAGCAGGGGTCCCGGGGTAGAACTAGAAGGCTGTAATTTTAATGGGGCCGACCTCCTCAGTCCTTTTGGATGTCGTGTCTCCATTTACGGTGACAGAGCCGGTTGCATGTAAACTACCAGATGTAGGCAAAAATGAAGAAATCAAAGAAGGAAAACAAACTAAAATGATGCAAAAAAATATATATATTGGAGGAGCTAAAGATGATTCTGGCATTTCTAGCTGCCGTATGTAAAATACATAATCGTGGCTTTGGATGAGAAAGGACGACTCGGATGCAAAGCAGTCATTAGGCAGCTGAATGATGTCATCTCCAGCCCACAGCGTAGACAATCAGTAAGTCAGCCCCCCGCCATCCAAACGTTTGTCAAGGCTGCTCTGAGTACCTCTCCTCAACAGGAACACTTTTCAGCCCGTAAAGGTTCCTGAAACCCTTTTTTATCGGAATCAGTCCTGATGATGGAGACACACATCAACGATACAGGCCTGACAAACCACCCCTGAACCCCCACTAGGGGAAACGCAACCAATTACACAAACAAGCTCCTTGTTCCTGAGTGACCTGCTGTTCTTTCTGACTGTTTCTTTGTATACATTGCAGATTTTGGTGTTGAGAAATCATGGTGTGGTTGCTCTCGGGGAGACCATTGAAGAAGCCTTTCATTACGTCTACAATACCCAGTATGCCTGTGAAATTCAGGTACAGACAGTCACAGAGCCAGCTGAGCATTCCATCTCCCCTCAACATCCATATGCATATACTGTTGTAACCTATTTTTTTGGGGGCTGTCAGTCGATTAAATCTTTTAATCGTGATTAATTGAAAGGAATAAATCCCCTTGCACATGTTTGTTGGTGGCAATGCATGCACTCCATGTACCAAGAATGAGGTGTGACACATTAATGTTTTTACTCTTCACAGAAAAATGCCAGTACCTTTGTCCGTGTTTATTCACTTCTAGGTTTATGCTTTAATGCCATGGGGCTTTTTGGTGAGAAGTGTCTGTTTTGTGTTGCATAAACCTTCATTCGTCAGCAGAATCTCATATGCTTCTGTCTGTTCTCCTGGTTTCAGGTGAATGCCGTCTCATCTGCTGGAGGGGTGGACAACCTCATAGTGCTGGACCAGGAGGAGTACAAATCACGAGTGTACGTTGTGGCTGCAGCGGGTGTCAACATGGGAGGCCAGTACAAGTGGAAGATTGGCGAACTGGAGTTTGAGTCACTGATGAGGATGCTGGATAATCTGGTGAGTCTGTCGGAATCAGAAGAAATTATACTTTCTGATCATCAAACATAAAATGCAAACTAGAGTGTAATTTCATGTGCATATTTTTTGCCTACTTGTTTTCCTTCTCCTCCATCTTAATTACTGTGACACAAAAATCAACAAAATAATGTGAAGGTTCATCTGGAAGATCTTTAAGTTAGGATACACCAGTGTATCCTTTATGAAAGTGTTTTGGCATCAGCAAGCTCTAAAGAAGAATGGCACATTTATTTCAAATTAGAAACTGAAAGACAAAGAAATGTAAACATTATCACTTACACTTTAGGTATTGGTATTGGTAACTTTATCCCCCCGCGAGAGGCAATTTGGTATACAGCCAACAATGTTCCTGTTAAGAATTCATACACCCACAGCGCTGAATTAAATCTTAATTTAGTGCTAATTTGAGAGACATAGTAATAAATAGGGCTTGAAGTATTCCAGCACCATGCTGGATTTCCGGCGTGGGGGTCTTATATTTAAAAAATGGTTTATTGATATCACTTTTGAGTTCATGAGTTCCTCTGCCAATGATATGAGATGAACACAACTCTCTCTCTCAAACTAACTTTATTTTCTGTTAATACAGATACATTTGATTAGATGTAGCACAGAACATGTTTTGGAAAAATGTGCTTCAACCGAGTCCTATGTTGCATAGATGCTTTAATGCCTGAGCAGAGAAATTATGAATCCTGGGCAAGATGCCCTTCTAATTGATAAGCAGGGTGTAATTGACCTGTGATCACGTGACCAGAGACCGCCAGTGCAGGAATCTAAGATGGCAGCTCGCTGCAGCTTTCATCCTGCTTGTTTTAAATGTTTGATGACGCAATTGTTAGCGTGACAGCAGCGACAGCCGTGTTGCCATGTTTGATTGCTTTCCTGAGATACATATCAGGCTTGTTAGTGGTGTATTTTAAATGGGGTTCGCTGGAAACCTGGCACGGTTTTGACCGTAAGTGAAGTTTGAAAGAGCGTCGTTCATAGTTGCCTTAATGAATTTGTTCACACCCCACACTCGTCAAGGAGAAAGAGAGCGTGCTCAGTTCACGGTCGCACAAAATATGAACTAGTTCATGAACTTCCGTTCAATGAATGCGTTCAGGTACAACACTGAACTCATACAATATAAAGTTATCTACAGAGTACGCTTTACTGCGAAAAAAAAATGTTTAAAATGGGCTTTAGAGACACAAAAATATGCTCACATTGTACACAGAATGCAGTTGACTCCTACTTTCATGCCATGTGGAAATGTACACCAGTTAAAACAATCTGGCTTAATATTATCAAAACTCTCTCCCAATTTCTGGACTGTAACATCCCAGTATCTACCTTCTCTCTGTTTACTGGGAGACTCCTCCATGACTACCGTGGATAACTCCAATAAAACACCTCTTTATCGCCTTAATCATTGCCAAAAAAAAAAACAATCCTTGTAAATTGGAAAGCAAAAAACTCAATTAAAATTACCCTCTGGAAAAATGTGTTAATCGACTTCATAGCAATGGAAAAATTGTCAGCTACAATAAAAAAATCAAAATGACAGTTTTGATCAAATTTGGGACAAAATGAGTCGATCTTTACATCTATAACATAAATCGTCCCTAAATGATTTGACTAACATAATGTCATAATGACTGTGCGTTATGTAATTCTTTGACTGTGGGAGGATAAAATAAACACACAACTTCACACACAGATTTCTTAAATCTGCTCCCACTACAACTGCCCACAGTTAGCTTGATCTCCTACAGCCTGAGAATCCATTGATATAAACTTATTGATCTTCGGGGAAGGATAAGAATGGGCATAGTTTTTTACGATGGATTACTGTCGTCATTGTTATCAAACCACATGTGCATTTCCCTCAGTAAAATAACATTATCTCGCTCTCCCAGTGGGTGTGGGCCACCAGCGCCCCATCACTCTGGGTCAGGGTTCATGTGTTGTTGGGGTTCTTGCCCCAGTTTGCGCTGCGTCTCTGATGGTTAGGGCTAGGGTGCCCTGGGGGCGGGGACTGTGGCGGGGTGGTCTCCTCCATGGCCTCCTTTCCTGTTTTGGCCTCGCCTGCAGTGGTGGGGCTGCTTGGTTCTGCTGTCCTGGTGGTGCAGTCTACCTGTGCTGCCGGACAGCAGTGGAGCTTGCCATGCCCCTGTTGACTGCTGGTGGGGGGATGAGGTGGGGGGGTTGGTGGGGCAGGGTCTGGGTTCGGGTGGGGCCGGGGTAGTGGGTTTTCCCTGAGTGGGTGGGGGCGGTCGCTGCCTCCTGTGGGCTGCCTCCCTGCGGGGCGGGGCGGCGGTGAGCGATGTGGCGGTGGCCGTGGCTTGTCATGGCACGTCTGGTTTGTGGCGGCCAACGCATCTGTCTGCCTGAGGGCTCCTCCTGGGGTCGCGGTGGGTGTCTGGTTTCCCCAGCTGGGGCATGCTTGGGCATTGGGGGGCCCCAGTGGTGGTGGGCCTATTGGATACAGAGGTGCACCCCATGGTGGGGCCCCGATGGCTGCCCCGGTTCCCTGTGGGTGGGGAGGGACCCCTTTGCCCAAGTCCATGCTTGCCCTCCATTATGGACTGGCCATATTGCCTCTTTTTTTTGTGAATCCCACAACATGTCCCTCTGATCAAGGACATGTTGTGTGAGACACCTTTTTTTATCCTCTCCCCCCCTCTCCCCCATGTGATCGTATTTTCTTCTGATAAAAGTGCCCTGGCCAGAGGGTGGTGTGCTTGGGCATGCTATGGGCATACTCGAGCATACTTATAGTGTGCTGTGACGTGCCTGAGTGCACTACTCTCTGTTAAGGGTAGGCAGCGCCGTTTCATGGCTGCAGCCCCAGACACCGTTGACTCCTGTCCATATGTTGTTGTTTGTTTCTGTATGTTTCTCTTGGACGGTGTACTGGGAAAACAAATTTCACTGTGTGGGATGCTGGCTCAGTGACAATAAATCAGATTCTGATTCTGATTCTGATTTTCTTTTCGTCCTTCCCTGCCCTGCGGGGGATTTGGGGTGTGGTTGTGGGTCCTGGCCACTGGGACATGTCCCTGCTTTTGGGGGGCCCTCCGCCGGTGGATGCCTCCCTGCGCCTGTGCGTGGGCCAGGCTCTGCCCCTGCTGGTGGGCTGGGTGCCCTGTGTGGCCCCTGGGGGGTGTCTTGGGTGGGGGGGGTTGTTGGCTTGCTGCGGGCTAGTGCGCGGTGGCGTGGGGGATGCTGTGCGGCCGTGGTGGTGCGCCTTCTAGTGCAGGCTGCTTCTCCTCATTTGTCGCCACTGTTGTGCTGCGGGTGGGCGGCAGGCGGTAGGTGGTGGCTGTCCTGGCTCACCTGGGGGGGTCGCGCCCCCCTGGTTTCCCCCTCCTTCCCTCTCTCTGTCTCGCCTGCCTCCCCCTTCCGCTCTCTGTCGGCGGTTGGTGGGGGCGGGGGAGCTCGGCTGTCCCTGGGCTGCATGGGGTGACGGCTATCGGGTCTGCATTTTCTGCGGTGCTGCTACTGTGGGCTGGGGCCTGGTGGGTGTGGAGGCCTGGTGGGTGTGGAGGCCTGTGTGTGGGCGGACCTTGTTATGGTTCTGGCCTTCTGGGGCCCTGCCTGACTCACCTGTCAGTGGACATATGCCTCTGGGCTGTTTTTCCCTTGACCTCTTGAGTCAGGGGGCGTTTTCTCACCCGCGGGAGGATTTGAGACAGATTAAGAAAAGAAGAGTGGTCAGTGCCTTGTTTAACAACCAACTGACTGCTTCACCAGTGCACAGTAATAATAATTCTTACGAGTGAGAACACATCCAAATTCTCAACTTTACAGATGGTAATGGTGATGAGAGTTTCCTTGGTACATGTGGTGTGTAGCACAAATGGTGCATAATGTTTAGAGTTGATGCCCTTTGTCATAAACCCTCAACTGAATGGCTGTGAATCAGATTTTATCCTGCCTGACTGAATTTCACACTCCCTTATAACATGTCACCTTTTGATTGTAGATAATCTTGTAAACTGTCAAGGACAAAGCTAAGCAGAAAAACTATCCTACACCCTACATGTGTTAACTACCATGTTGTCGTAACAACCCCCACTTCCACCACACACACATGCATGCATGCACACACAAAAGTGCAGGCTCAGGATCTTTTTTTGCTTTAACCCCTGAATATATACTTTTAAGCTGGAACATCCTCAGTAAATATGACATCTGGTCAAGATAATTATGTCACCTCACTTCCTCTCTCCTCATGTCTGTCCTTATTCCTTATTAAGATGAGATGCAATGAGTTGTGAAAAAGAGTCAAGAATTGAGAATATTGGGAAATGAGTTCAAGAGTTTATCTTTTAGACCGAAATCAGAGATTCACCAGAGACTGGGGGTGGGATCCGTGCATTCAAATTCCAGTTTGTTATTGAGAGCTTCACACATCTTGCATGGGTTGCTTTTCACAAAACCAGTGTCTTTGGCATCTTAAATATCCACACATTTGTCCATGCTTAAAGAAAATGTTTGTGGTTTCATTGAACAAGTATATAAAAGTCCTGGCCTTTATTAGATTTTTTAAAAATTCCTTCTCTACATAAAATGCTTGAGCTAAACATGGGCTGGATCTATCCTTAACATAAGTGTACCACAGAGAAGCAGTAATTCAAATTGTATCACCACAATGTGGAGACTAAAACAGAAAGAAAGGACAGAGAGATGCGAGAAAGGGTCAGACAGGAAATGACTACGACTCTGTCCTCTGTGCTGCCAGAAACCCTGTGGTCACTGCTCTGTTTCTCTCTAGTTTTCCATTTAACCAACTGACTATAAGAGTGGCAGAGCAGCTAGCAATACAGAATAGAAAACCTACAGATCACTTTTCTCCCTTTCTTGATTGTCGTTTAAATTTTACTAATTGTGCATAGTAGTTTACCAATAATTGATTGAGGTTCTACTGAGGCAGTTATGCAACACTTAAACAAAGCACTTGACAGTCAGATGAGGGTGCAGGGTGAATTTAATCTCCATTTGTAAACAAGCTGAGATGATCAAGTACTCACATACAGACGTACAACACAGCCATTGTCAGCACAAGACAACGAGCAGGGAAATGCAGTTACTCTTAAACACTGTTTAAGAATACTTTGAGGCTTGATCTACTTTCTCTCACCAGCTACGTTTCCCAAAAATCATATGATGACGCCTTAGCAATATCCCACATTGGATTAGATATTCCACATGAGATATTAATGTCACTCAATAAACAGGCTGTGGTGGGCCGCCCCGGTAGCACAGTGGTTAGGGCAGGGCGCTCATATACAGAGGCTACAGTCCTCGTGCGGCTAGTCGCGAGTTCGACTCCCGGCTCGTCGACCCTTTGCCGCATGTGTTCCCCGTTCTTTCCGCCCCCCTTCCTGTCTCTCTCCACTATGAATAAAGGCCACTAGTGCCAAAAAAAAAATCTTTAAAAAAAAAAAATAAAAAAAATAAACAGGCCGTGGTGACCTGTCCCTATTTTTAATACAACACTGATTAAAATGAAAAAAGAAGTGTTAACAAAATTTTCTTATTTTATATTCAGAATGACATTAGCCTGAACCACTTAATGATCCTCGTGAGGTAAACTGAATAAACTCCGGTGGAGTTGGATGTGAGGACCACATAAACAAAAACAGCCACAAAAAGAACCCAAATCTCTCCAGGTTTCCAAAAGATCTTCGATGATCTATCATGTTATTTTTCACTTCAGGGTTACAGGACAGGCTACGCCTACCGACACCCCATTGTGAGGGAGAAGCAGAAGCATAAAAGTGACGTGGAGATCCCTGCCACTGTCACAACATTTATGCTTGAGGATGACAGTGATGCCACAAGGTTGCCCTTCAAGTTCCTCCAGCAACGGCAGCAGAGGGAGAAAACACGCTGGCTCAACTCACCCAACAGCTACACCAAGGTCAACGTGGAGGGGGGAGAGGAATGCAACAATAGCCGGACAACCATGGTGAGCAGATATTGTGTGTATGGTGACAATTTTGTGAAAAATGTGATATCAATCATCTAAATCATCTAGTTAAGATTTTGTAAAGATCTATGCTTTTCATATAGATCGGAGTTTTCTTCTGCTAAAAAAAAAATTTAATTAAAGCTGCAAGCAGTTTTTGGGCCGCCCCGGTAGCGCAGTGGTTAGGGCAGGGGGCCCATGTACAGAGGCGACAGTCCTCGTGCGGCTAGTCGCGAGTTCGACTCCCAGCTTGTCGGCCCTTTGCCGCATGTCTTCCCCGTTCTCTCTGCTCCCCTTCCTGTCTCTCTCCTCTGTCAATAGAGGCTCCTTAGAAAGCCTCATCAAATGTAGGAAATGGGGGGGGGGGCAAATTGGACAATCAAATTCAAATATACTTTTTTGATACCCCAAGGGGGAAATTCAGGTTTCAGCACTGTCCAATCTGGTGTACTTGAGGAGCTGCCGGCGTCCAGCGCTCCTTTTCATGTCCCGGTCCTGTGGTCCGGGTGCTAACTCCAATCCATGTACAAGTTAGAATAACTTTTCCATTCATGGCGAGACATCAAACTTCACTGCACTCTCACAGCGACGCCCTTTGATAGAAGAATGTGTTAGCTCATTCCACTCAGAGCAGGGATGCCTAATGCAGAACATGACACTTCCTGTTACCAACAGGTGGTGCTACAACTGTTTCTGAATATTACAGGTTCTATGTATCTAGGATGGGATTATGATCATACTCATCCATTTTGGACCAGATTAAACAATGTATGGCCAAGTTACAGCCCATTTCTCTTTCATGGCGAGTCTTCAAAATGACATCGGACTTCGCCACATCACTTCGGTCATGCCCTCTGGTAAAAAGTTATAAGCTTCGTAAACATTAATGGTCCATCTGTCTAGATTTGAACAAGAAAATCATCCGGTTAAATCTCTGGGAGGAGTTTGTTAACGTAAAAGGCCTGGAAATGCCCAAAATATTAGAAAAACTGCATATTCCATTCATAATACCGGACTACTTGTGGGAGTTGAAGTATGGGTCCAAGAGACTTTTTTGTAGGTCTGAGGATGATACATCAGTCACACAATGTACATGTCTATAGGTGAAAGCATATGGAGGGGCTTGTCGATATAGAAAAGAAGGTGGCGCTATTGAGCTGTTTTTGTGTGCCTATGTGCAGAACCCATAAAATATGTACATTTCGCACACAATAATGTGTGCAAGATTTAGTGAGTTTTCGAGTATGTTAAGGCCCCCCAAAAGGCAACTCATTTAAGAAGCTTGAAAAAAAATGTTTATGTGAATATGTCTTGACAATAATCTGGTAATTTAGTGCAATTTAAAGAAAATGCAGTTTTAGGAATTGGCCCTCTGTTTAATAGATGTTACCTGGTCCCAAACAACTGTGAGAAACGTCTGATTTATTTTTAATCAGGATATGTGGTTTATTTATTTATTTATTGTCTGCATTTACATTCAGGTTAGTGCCATTGTCTAGCAAAACCATCGCATATGTATATGCAATTTAATCTTATACCAGACTTTTTTTTTGTGGTTGTGTGAAGGGTGAATGTGTCCTTCACCAGTCCTCTCTGGCAGTAATTTCTAACGTCTTTATTAATATCTTAAATCCTGATTTTGTCAGAGAGGACCAAAAAACACCAGCAGTGAAACATTTAACAGGACATTTAAAGAGACAGGACAGTGAGGGTGTGGTGTGTGCTGGGTTGTGAAGTGTGAGGGATGTTGTGTAGTGGAATGTGTTGTGACAGCAAACAGACACGAGGAAAGAGCGGCAACCGACGAGAACAAGCCGCAGACGCAATGAGCACCCCGCCGAAGGCGTGCGCCCCCATCCGCTCCAACCGACCATCCACAACACCCGGGCGATCCTCAATCAAAAGACCCATGCCATCCCGCAAATAACTCCGCACGATCAGCCGGGGACCGAGCGAGCGGCAACAGGGCACCCTGCCATAGGCATGCGTGTGCTGGTTGTTGTCCCACATAGGATATGTGGTTTATATAGCATATATATAGCATATAAAAAGCCATGAATGAAAAATTTAACTTACACAAGCATTGTCCTCCAAAATCCATACATATGATGATTATTCCACTCTGAACAAATAAATACATACATAGAAATGGATGGTGTATTAACCACTACTCTATATTTTTTAAAATGTGAAATCATAACCAATGATCATATTTCTGGCATCTTAACATATTTTTTATGACACCTAATTTTACAATCAGAGTCACTAAACTAAGCAGTAATATAGCTGAATATTTCAGCATGATTATTATTTACCTCAAAAAACAGTTGTCAGACATTCAGTTTACTTTTTAAGAATGGTCTTTGTCGCCATCTAGTGGCAGCAGAAGGTAATTCTCAAATTTTCATGTATGAAACGTTTATTTTGTTATTTGTTTGTTAAAATACAGTGCAAATACTTACTCTAGTGAGAAATCACTGTCAAATATAAATCACAGGGCCACAGAGTTAATTCAATTCAATTTTATTTGTATAGTGTTTCTTTCGATGCAAGTTGTCTCTTGGCACTTTCAGAGACCCAGATCATGCCTCCAAGCATATATCATAACATAAAAGTATCTTATTCAATCCTAATCAAAGAGTTCAGATATATTTATGATATGTTACTGCTGTATTGGCCAGAATATAGTATGATATTTTATGTTAGAAATCGTATTCTCAAAATAGGATTTCATCTCAAAATCCATTCATCCATCCATCAGCTTCCGCTTATCCGAAGTTGGGTCGCGGGGGCAGCAGCTTCAGCTGAGAGGCCACTTCCACCAGCTCCTCTGGGAGAATCTCGAGGTGTTCCCAGGCCAGCCGAGAGACATAATCTCTCCAGCGGGTCCTGGGTCTTCCCCGTGGTCTTCTCCCAATTGGACATGCCTGAAACACCTCTCCAGGGAGGCGTCCGGGGGGCATCCTAACCAGATGAACCACCTCAACTGGCTCCTCTCGATGTGAAGGAGCAGTGGCTCTACTCTGAGTCTCTCCTGAATGACTGAACTTCTTAACACTTTTTAAGTATGCAGATGATATGGCCCTGGTATCCCACCTCACTGACACCCTATCCCTGATGCAATACCAGCAGGAAGTCCATACCCTGGTCCAAACCTTTGCTGAAAACTCCCTTGAGCTGAACATCACAAAAACTAAGGAGCTCTGCTGTGGGTCCATGGGAAAAAACTGTTAAAAAAAAATGTTACTACCGTATTGGCCAGAATATAGTATGATATTTTATGCTAGAAATCATATTCTCAAAATAGGATTTCGTCTCAAAATGGAAGACACTTTTCTCTTGTAATTACACATGTGCGCCACTAGATGGAGCCCCCACCTAAGTACAGTAAGCAAATTGAGTGTCACAGTTAACGCATGCAACCTGGATTTAATGTAAAATGGAGGATCACACTACGGACTCGAGCAAAAGGGTTACAGTCCAGAATTTATTTTTTACTGACTGAATTTTCAATGTTTTACTTGAAACAGAATATAACTCAACTCAATGGTTCTGCAGTTGTGACATCATTAACACTCATTCACTACCACTGATGTCTACAGACATGAATTGACCCTTTGGTAAGCACCGCCCCCCTCCCGCTTTTCCCTAGTTACTGTTGCTAATTTGGACTCTGTTGCTGCTCCTGCGTTAAGGACTGTGTTAATCAGCTATAATTCCGATGCGTATCATCAGTATTTACATTATGCTAGAATAACGCCATGGTGAAACATTGCTGCTGGGGGACCTGCAAAAGTAACTCAAGGTGTCCAGAGGGGGCATTTTTTTATTCCCTTTCCCAAACCAAAACAAACGGTGGATAAATGCAGGCTGTGGATTCAGTTATGTGTACCTCCTCACAAGCAACTGGATGTGGGTAAGAATACAAAACACACCTACATTTGCTACAAGGTAAACTTGCTTTGTTTATTAGAAGATTGTTTTAACCGTTGTTTAGTAAAAGTAATAATACAGGGCTATAAGTATTCTGGCATCGTGTCGGATGTCCGTCGTTTTACTCTGATTCAGGAAAACACACACACAGATACGGGTTATCTCTGAGTGGTCTTTAACGCAGGCGAGGCGAGCCGGCGGTTTTTTCTCCCACAATCAGAAGAACGGAGGTAAAATTCAAGTGTCTCTGGGCCTGGACAGAAGAAAAGGGGCGGGGACGGAGAGCTGTTTGGGAGCTGGTGCCAGAAGCTAAGGAAGCCTGGTACCTGATTTTGTGTGTTGTGCGCCAAGAAGCTAGTCTAAAAAAATGCTGTTCACTTCACGAAGAAGACGCCGGACATAAAGCAGCTGTCCGTGGGCTTCGACACACAACAAGCTGTTTGCCGGAGCGCCAGTCACAGCGGTTGTTTTTCCGATTCGAAAATACGCGTGTGCTCATTTACTGCGGAACACGACTTATCATTAATGATCCCTCAACCACTCGTAGATCCGTGTAGAATAAGCAGCGGTTAATAAAAAAATGTTTAAAAAAAACTATCCGTTTCCACTCAGGCTTTCCACTCCACTTCCACGCGGGCAAGTTATAGGAACAGTCGTGACATAGCTCCAGATTCAAGAAACGTCTGTCTGATCAGCTCCAAGGATGGATGTTTCCTTGAATGTTGATAAAGCAACCACACAAAACATTTAATGATGATCCATCCAGAGAAATAACATCTAATAACTGCCTCTGCAAACATGTTAAAGAGGAGACGAGTCAAGACCCAATGGAATGTATTTCCCATAACTTAATTTGCCATTTTTTTTTAACAAAAATGATGGAAAAGTTGAAATTTATATGTTTTATTTTGTACAAATTGCCCTTAACTGAATTAAATAGTTGCTAAATGAATCAGATTAATTGGCTTGACTGAGTTCCACATGTTTTAACTTATAACTTGATTACCTTTACTTTTAAAATTCACATTTAAATTGTAGGCCATCTTGTATGTTACCAAGCACAATGCCAAAACGTTGCCAATAATGTGTATGCATTGGATCCACTGCACCCCTGTAAAAACGTTCAGGTTCAGGATTTTTTTTTTTTTACTTTAAGCCCTGATAATATGATCTAACAGCAGGGAGGGTGATGAGTGAAAACGTCTCTCTGTTAGCATTAGCTCTGGTCCATAGTGTCAATGACTTCTCCACTACTTTTTTCTATAGTAATTGTACAATAACGAGTTATTTTATGAATAATCTTATTGTCTTCATCATATTTTTATTTTCTCAAAATTATATTTCAAAAATAGCAGTCGTTTTATAATCAGAGTCGTCCTATATTCGGGCCAATATGGTAATTAACTAGGAATATCAATAAATAGAAATCCTTTTATTGTCACTCTACAGGAGTGCAATGAGATTAAAAAAGTAACTATGGTTACAGCTGAATAAGAAAAGTGAAAGTGGAAATAGAAAAGGTTAAGATGCCAGTCAGTGGATCATGTTGGTGTCTCCCTGCAGCGTAGACCTATAGCAGCATAGCTATGATGAGGCTGTGTTTCAGACCAGCCTGTTCATGTCTGGTCTTCATCCGTTCCTGTAACTGTAGCTGTGACTTTTGGCCCTAACATACTATTGTTGAGACTAACTATAGGCTCTACTAAACAGATCTCTTTCCATGAATGGAAAAGTTGTTCTGAATTACACATTTATTATCCAATCTGCTTGAACATTAATATATTTGATGATTCTTTCACTCTGAACAAGTGTATCTGACAATCTTGGATAGTGCTACTGTTTCATCAAAAGACTATGATTTTGGTCACATCATTTAGTGTGTTTTGTATCCTGTCTGTGCTTTATCAGGTTTGATTCCTACAGCTCATACTGAAAAAAATCCTCGTTCACCATCCAAATTTTGTGCATGTACAAGTTTGAGGTAAGAGCAGTAATGTGTTCAGTTTTCCTGGTTCATGTTAGAACTCTGGCAACAGGGTTCATCATGATCTGAAGCTGTCTAATCAGACAAAAGATCATTATGGTAGTCAAGTCTGCTGGAGATGAAGGCTGGATAAGTTTCGGTAAATCTGCTCTGGACATCAGATCTCCAAATAGTTATATTTGTTTAAAATGATACACAGCTGTGACAGTTACAACCTTAATATGGGAACTGAGAACTCCGCTCTGAGTGGATTCCAGGCGAGTTTTTTGTTTTTATACCTTTGGATTCAAGCTGGGCAGCAACTTTTCTATTTTATGACCAAATGGAATAAATCACTGTATTGTCTTTATTCCCGACTGGCTTGAGAAGGTGGTGGACACCTGGGGGGCAGTGGCCATGGGTGCGAGGGCCCGATAAACGCTGCTTGCAGTTTTAATTAACTTTGTGATTTGTGACTATGGCTGTACCAAATTAGTTTTCTCTTCTTTATAGTGGATGAAGATTGATGAGACTGGAACTGCAATCCGAATTGAGGACGCCAATCAGTTTGTCCCTCTCAACACAGACCCCAGTGAGGTGCTGGAGAAGAGGAACAAAGCAAGTGCAGAACTTTCGGTTTTATATTTACAGAGCAACATTGTAACTACTTCTCAGGGAGCATGAATAACCTCAAATCTTAAAAAAAAAAAAAAAGGAAGTAAACATTTTGATCTAAAGCTGTCAAAGTTCTGACTCCTGAGAGAATATCTGTTCAAAAAAGAAAATAAAAGTACTCCAAAAATATTTTGTTCTAACTTTATTTCCACCAGAGATATCAATTGCCTAACTTATTTGGATTGTTGCTTTCAGCAATTCAAAGTCACTGTTTATGGTTCCTGATGACATAATGCGTTTTGTCCTGTCACAGATCAGAGAGCAGAATCGCCTTGATGTCATGACATCAGGGCCCCGCTCTCAGCACCTGGCAGGCATCCCTGTTGATGAACCACGAGAGGTGAGAACGGTTTCTGCCAGACCGAGGTCTGAAAAGAAGCTTGTGGCAGCAATGTTTTATACTACCATTACATTTAAAAAATACTTTTGGGACAAAAATCCAAATATCATTTAAATAATTTTATTATGCTTGAAAAAATTTAATTACAAATCATAGAGGTTTGTATCAACCACCATCTTCAGAGATATTTACTTCATATTTAGATTTGAGGATTGCTGGACAAGAATTCCTTTGTTTTATCACCCATGCTCAGCAGTGAAGTTTGTTCTGCCATCGGACAGTATCTGGTCATTCAACTGTAGAAGGGCGCATCATTATTATCATAATTATATATATTTTTTGGAGCTGTTTATGCTGGTTTCATAGTGCGCTAAACCCAACAAAAGAAGAGCAACAGTAGGATTGCTCTAATTACTTGTTTAATGGCACTGCTAGTTGCTGAAGCAGTAGGAGTTCCCTGGAGAGCTTTTTGCTACAGTGAAGATATGCCGGCTCACTCAGATGGTGAAAGCTAAACCAGCCACCTGATTGTCCATTGATTCTCAGACTTTAGTTTAATGACACCACTAGGTGGAGACAAGTGACCATGTTATGCAAAGGCAAAATAAACCTCTTGAAAGTTGTTTAAACATTGAGCACAATATAAGATAATAGTTTTAAATAATAATATAAGACAAATGTAATAAAAATACACAGGTTAGTTACAGTAAAAATATCTAAATCAGACACTTGGTGTTGATTTAGAACATGACTAGAACGACTGACTAGAACATGAACAGTTCTAGTCAGTGTTTGTGCCTTTTTTCTTCATATTTGTATGTTAAGCCGGTCTGGTCTTCAGGAGAGTTTCTGTATGTGCGTGTGCACCTGTGTCTGGTCTGTGCTCTCATGCTCACCCCTCTCCCTACCTCCTCACCAGCCTTACATGCCCACAGAGGAAGAGCAGATGGCTCCTCTTCCTCCCAACCCATTCAGTGAGCTGTCAGAGCAGGACCTGGATGATTACCACAAGAACATGGAGAGAAGGCAGCTGGGCCTCGGCGGTATGAACATTAAACAGATATACAAACTCATACACACATGTTCAGCAGAAATCAAATCCTACAAATGAGTGTAGGTCAAAGGTGGCGAACAAGTCCAGGTCAAAGAGACAAAATTCTTTAATGTGAAAGCAAAAGAGCCACTGACCTTGAAACAGAAGGCCAAATACAGAACACAATTCAAAATATAATGCATATAACTTATTCTTGGCCTAAACCTGCAGCACCACCAATGTAGCTACTCAAGTTTATTTTAAGAGGTCGTCATCCACACTCAGAGTCAACACTGCACCTACCAAGAGAGAAGACTAGATAAGCTACCGGTACACACAGTTTTATCTTTCTTTCCGATCTGAACAGCGCAGATATTTTAAAATGGATGCACCAGTGTTCATGTGTTCCTTAACTTTTTTGAGTGTTGTAACTTACTCAGTGGGACTTCTAGCATCTCTTGTTTTCAGTAATTCTTCAGTCTACAGAATATTTTCCCAAAAGTCTTGGTTTTCATTAAGATGTTTTGGGTTTTTTGGCAAAAGCGAGACGAGCTTTTGTGTTCTTTTTGGTCAGCAGTGGTTTTGCCTTGGAACTCTGCCATGCACGCCATTTTTGCCTAGTTTCTTTCATATGGTTGAGTCGTGAACACTGACCTTAACTGAGGCAAGTGAACCCTGCAGTTCCTTAGATGCTGTTGTGGGTTGTTTTGTGTTTCCGCAGGGCATTAAAAAGCATTAAAAGTCATTATATTGATTTTGCTCAAAATAAGGCCTTGAAAAGCATTAAAAAGCATTAAATTTGATTGTAATTGGTATTAAAAAATAAGTTGTCCTGGCAAAGATACACATAATTACTTGCGTTATCTTTCTTAAATTTTCTTTGCTCTTTCAAACATTTAGTATCATTATGAGAGTGCGTAGCGGTGACACGCTAACTATTGTTTTCTTTTCGCTCCTACACGCGCTGAAGTGAACATTGCACTGGATGTTGACAGTCAGGAAAATGGCAGCGACCGCCGCGCAATAGAAGCTAATCCTCACAGTACTGTGTTCATATTTACTGGAACTCGTATGTGATGACACCGCTTCATAGAAGCTGCTGAAGACAACGCTCTGCGGACCTGTTCTGGTCCTGTTCCGGACCTGTTCTGGTCCTGCAGGCCCGCGGCTCTGGCCGCTGCCATCGTCACCTTTCAGCTTCAAGTGCAACACTCACACCACACCCCGAGGGATCCTTACGATAAACAGCAGGACAGGACAGGGCTGTGCTCATGAGCTGAAAGCTTCTGCTCTGAAATAACAGATTTTACAGCTGCTATCTGTGTTAGCATCGCGCTAATTCATTGCTAAGTGTAGACCCAAGTTGGCAATATAAGAGTGGGTTAAACAGTGAGAGTAATAGAATATGCTGAAGATACCCATCATGTAGCCTACCATAATATTTGTCAGTCAGGCTGCTTGTCTTCATAGGTAATTATTCAAGCACATTTCAAACATGGTAAAGTTACTCACAGAAGTACATTTTATCCAAAAGTATTATAAATGTGGTGATTAGTAAATTTGCTCTAGATTGTGATTAAGTTATTTCTTTGCTTTTGAATGTTGACAGGCTATAGAACAGGGCATGCATGTTATGTCATAACATGTAGCTACACATGCCAGTTTGCATTCCACCACAGCAACAGCAGCAGAACAAGTAGCAACTTTGAACTATTATTCGTTGACTTGCCACTCAATTTGCAGGTTACATTTATGTTGCCATTTAAAATGGGCTAACACTCTATACTAACATTTAATCTTTATTATGACCAAAATAAAATGTGCAGTACATGTGCAGTGTTTAAGTTTGTCTGAATTAGAGTTTACCTGACATCAGCATGTTCTGGAGGTCCAAATCATAGTTCAGACTGTGGGTCTAAAGGCTCGTGTAGGCCCGTTACGAGTAGACATGCTTTAATCGCTCCTAATTTGTGGTATGAACACCTCACGTGAACTCCACCATGTGCTGCTAATCCACCTGTAGACGTTAGAGATGCGCGGATGACGTATATTTTAACCCGCAACCGCTTCTTAAAATCTCTATCCGCCCGCTATCCATTTGCAGGAACGTTTTTTCACCAATTTTCAAAACCGAACCGACCTGCCATCCTTTTTAATAATATGTAAAATATATATTCTTATTATTATTATTTGAGTGCTTCAACCGCAACCCGCCCGAATTTAATTAAAGTATTATTTTTTGACGAGTCATCCGCCCGATATGCGGATTATCCGCTCCGCCCGCGGGTGCGCGGTTCAACCGCGCATCTCTAGTAGACGTGTAGGTGTTGCCCCCCGCCCTGATCCGCACCAGAGTTGCTCGCTCAGCTTGCACTAATCACGTCGTGTCTTTCACACATGGATCTCTGCAGCTGCCATAGGATTAGATTAGATTTAGATTTATTGAGACCTTTAATCTGGAAAATATTTTATTGGTCCATAACATCCTTATTCTCTGCTGAAAATATTATGTTTCCTATTGCCCCCTGTGTCTCGTGGCTCATTATAGTTGGCATTGTAAACTTTGTTATTTATTTATTTTTTTTAAATAATTGATAATATTTAATCATATTAACATAAATCATCTAATGGCATTAAATTGTTTTAAAAACAGCATTAAAAATGGCATTAAAAAGCATTAAATAAGATTTCATTTGACCTGCATAAACCCTGTATACCAACACTACTACCCGGGTGTAATTTGTTTCAAATGTACAAAAACTGCCTGTCTTTTGTACGAGTGTTTCTTCCAGTTCTTTCAGCCTATAAAATATACATTATTTTACAGCTCGTTTTCCTGGAGAGTATCAGCTTGGCATTTGCCACACTGCGAGACTACAGCGAGACGTTCTGGCAAGAAATCTTTACCTTTTTAAAGAGCCGGCTTTGCCCTGAGTGTCTCGCAGAGTGGAAATACCTGACCGCTGGCTTTTCCTCTCCTGTGGCTCTTGGCTGGCTTCGTCAATTATGTCGTGGCTTAAAAAACTCAACAGGCTTCAAGAACAGGAAAGAGCAATGTTTATTAAAGTCAGACAAATATATAGAACACAACACACCCCTTAAGGCTGATTTATACTCGAACCTGCAGAGGTCCCCCCCCCCCCCCCCCCATGCAGACACTACGCAGAGACTCCCGTGCACCTCTCCAAAAAAGTAACTCGACGCAGAGGATGTGAAGAGGGGGAGGAGAGAGGAGCGAAAGGAGGCCTCTGATTGGTCAATTCTACATCCGCATAGAAAAGAGCGCGTCTTTGAAGAAATGAGGAAGTACCCACATCTGTACGATTCTGGTTCTCCACACCACAAAGACAGCACATATTCTAGTTATTCATGGAGGGAGATTGCGATGAATGTTGGTCTGGATATGGCCGAGACAGTGAGGAAGTGGAAAAACGCAAGAGATAAGTTTAGTAAGTTTAGCTCGTTCGTGATTGTCACTCTCACGTTGTGGCTTGGAATAACACAGTGGAGACCGCGTTTGGGCATAAATCCAAAATAACTGCGGCATAGCTGCAACAAGATAACTGCGACACATTGCTGCGAGAGTATACACAACCCTTAAGAAGCATGATGAATTAAGCCCCCAAAAAGTACGGCAGCATTGGTGAACTTTTTCAAACTGATCGTCCCTCTTGCGTTGTGGCTTGGAATAACATAGCGGTCTGCGCGAGTATAAATCAAGAGTGTCTGCGGCATCTCTGCGACAAGCTGACGGCGACACGTTGACACGAGAGTATACACAGCCCTACACTGCAAATTATTTGGTTCTTACCAAGAAATAAAAACTTAAATTTAGAAGATTTAGATATTTTTTCTTGTTTTAATAATTACTTTCTTATTTTAAGTCTCAGTATAATCTCATATCAAGTAAAATTTTACTTTTTTGTCTCAGGCAGAGAATCCTGAAATGAGACAATTAACACTTAAAAAAAGATGGTTTACATTTTTCCTCCTCCTCATCTCCTCTCCTCATCAAAATAAATCTTGTTTTAAGATTCAATAACAAATTATACCTTTCTTACATCTAGAAACAAGTGTTCTCTACAATCTTAATTTAAGAAATCTTACCAAGTGAAATCATCTTGCTGCACGGACAGATTTTTCACTCATTTTGAGTACCTTTTTCCTTAGTTGTAGTGTTTTTATCTTGTTTGAAGACCACCTTTTTTTGCAGTGTATAGCCTGCGTCATATCACCCCATATCACCTCATCCTCTGGCCAGACTCGCTGGGGCCAGATTGTTGGGTCATTTAGGTTGAGATGACCTAAATGACCCAGATGAAATGACCTAAAACACTCTGAAGTCACAAACATGTCCCAAAAACTGATTATAACAAGTTTACTAGTGGACAAATCCCCAACAGCATCAGGAAAAGATGAGAGGTAGATGAAGAGATGCTCCCATCATGCCTAGTGCCTACTGTACCA
Source organism: Hirundichthys speculiger (assembly GCA_018398805.1). Classification (NCBI taxonomy): domain Eukaryota; kingdom Metazoa; phylum Chordata; class Actinopteri; order Beloniformes; family Exocoetidae; genus Hirundichthys; species Hirundichthys speculiger. The sequence goes on from JAGFBZ010002118.1 coordinate 152,061, forward strand.
GCCTGTGGGGGCAGTGTTTTGATCTGGGGTTGCTGCAGTTGGTCAGGTCTCTTTCAGCAACAGTATGTGCACAAAGAATGAGGTCAGCTGACTACCTAAATACACTGAATCCATCACTGTTTTTTTTCTTCCCTCCTTGTACCAGAAATTACAAGGTCCTCGTGATAATGTAAAGAGTATGAAGCTTTTACTTCTTAAACACACTGACAGTTTAAAATAAGATGATAATGTTTTTGACATCAATTTTACAAAAGGAGTATCCAGTATCTAATAAAGTCTGTGCGCACTGATTAGATTCAATGTCAAATACTATATTGCTGTAGTCATAATACAGGTCCATTAAAACTCAGTATGAATTAAAGTTACTGAGTCAGTCATTTGTGGTCATTGTTAAAAAACATTTAAATTTGCTGCCTGCTAAAATTGTCAGTGGAGGCAAACAGTAGCTGCTCTGGTGGTCAAACGTGCAATCATTAAATTGCTCTTCAGAGCATCTGTCTCCTCACTGGGATATTGATGCTAAGTAACATGTTGCAAAGCATGCTCAGACGGGAACGAGTCGAGACTATTCGCAAAAGAGCTCTCGAAGATGCAGCAAAAAACTGCCAAAAAATGGACACCTACAGTGCCTTGTGAAAGTATTCGGCCCCATTTAACTTTTCAACCTTTTGCCACATTTCAGGCTTCAAACACAAAGATATAAAATTTCAATTTTTTTGTCAAGAATCAACAACAAGTGGGACACAGTCATGAAGTGGAACAAAATTTATTGGATGTTTTAAACTTTTTTGACAAAAAACTAAAAAGTGGGGCGTGCAATATTATTCGGCTCCCTTGCGGTAATACTTTGTAGCGCCACCTTCTGCCGCAGTTCCAGCTGCAGGTCTCTTGGGGTTTGTCTCTATCAGTTTTGTATTCTTCCTGTAAAACTGCTGGAGCTCAGTGAGGTTGGATGGAGAGCGTTTGTGAACAGCAGTCTTCAGCTCTTTCCACAGATTCTGGACTGGATTCAGGTCTGGACTTTGACTTGGCCGTTCTAACACCTCCATCCATCCATTTTCTATACCCGTTTTATCCTTGAAGGGTCACGGGGATCTGCTGGAGCCTCGTTCTAACACCTGGATACGTTTATTTGTGAACCGTTCCATTGTAGATTTGTCTTCATGTTTTGGATCATTGTCCTGTTGGAAGATAAATCTCCGTCCCAGTCTCAGGTCTTCTGCAGACTCCAACATGTTTTCTCCCAGAATGCTCCTGTATTTGGCTCCATCCATCTTCCCATCAGTTTTAACCATCTTCCCTGTCCCTGCTGAAGAAAAGCAGGCCTAGACCATGATGCTGCCACCACCATGTTTGACAGTGGGGAGGGTGTAATCAGGGTGATGAGCTGTGTTGCTTTTACTCCAAACTAGGGATGCACATGGTTTTTGTCATGGTTTTTGTCTGTAAACTGCTCGCACAGGAATCTTTGCAACTTTTGTTTTCACCTCACGCAATGCCCTGCAGTGTTATTTCAAAATGACTTACAGAAGAGCTGAAAAAGAAGTTGGTTAATGGACAGTAGTTGTTGCCAATACCTCCACGAAACTAAAATCAGACGTTTGGAAGTATTTTGGATGTGTGTCAGATAGTGAGAACAACATCGTTGAAGGCTTCACTGCCTGTAAGAAATGCCTTAAAGTGTTTGTGCGCGACAGCCGAAAGTGTAGGACATCCTCTCAAGAAGCATGCCGACACCTGGGCTAGCTTTGAAAACCCATTGAAGTCTGTCCTTGAACATTTTGTTAAGAAGACGGCATTACTGCAGGTGCCTTGCAAAGAAGACAAAGACGCTATAACCAAACTGTACGTGAATTTTGTGTGGAACGATATTCGACCCTTTGGGACTGTACATGGCGAGGGCTTTTTTGCATTAGCACAGGGGCTTATTGATGTTGGAGCACGAGCTGGCCGTGTTGATGCTAAACAACGGCTGCCTGACCCCACCACTGTTTCCCGTGGAGTGACCAGATATGCGGAGGAGATTCGTCAGCAAACAATTCAGGAACTCAAAATGCAACTGTAGGAGCACAATGGTGCCGTTACTTTAGATATGTGGACGGATGACTACAGAAAAACTGGCTACCTCTGCGTCCACCTGTAGGAATTCCTGTCGATTGAGTGATCGCATTTAAACGGCCTGTACAGGTAGGCAGATGTATCTTTACTTTTGCGCAGGGTAGCCCATGTTATTTTTAGTTCGTATGTGTGCACGGCACGGCTATCCCCAAATTCAGAGATGTCTGTGATAGGGCCTACATTTTTTTTCTATGTTAAGGCGACGTGTAAGCCACTGACCTTCATTATTTCACTTGCCTAGTGTTGCGGCAATAAACGTCTGCATTTCATTTTGGCTCTGATTTATTTTAACTCGGGTACGGTTCGGGTAACGGGTCTATTTATAGCGGTTCGGGTCAGGTGGATCGGAATGGTGGGATGTTGTGTGTCGGAATAGTGGTATTTTGGGATGGTGATGTGTCTAAATGGTGGTATGTCGGAATGGCGGCATGGAAGGGCATTTAAATCTTATCGGTTAACGGTTATTAATCGTTAAAGGGCGTTGGTTAACGGTTATAAAAAAAATCCAAAATGTGCATCCCTACTCCAAACATATCGTTTTGCATTGTGGCCAAAAAGTTTGATTTTGGTTTCATCTGACCAGAGCTCCTTCTTCCACATGTTTGGTGAGTCTCCAGGTGGCATGTGTCAAACTTTAAACCAGACTTTTTATGGATATCTTTGAGAAATGATGGATATCTTTTCTTCTTGCCACTCTTCCATAAAGGCCAGATGTGTCCAGTGTAGGACTGATTGTTGTCCTCTGGACAGACTCTCCCACCTCAGCTGTAGATCAGTTCATCCAGAGTGATCATGGGCCTCTTGGCTGCATCTCTGATCAGTCTTCTCCTTGTTCTAGATGAAAGTTTAGAGGGACGGCCGGGTCTTGGTAGATCTGCAGTGGTCTGATACTCCTTCCATTTCAGTCTGATTGCTTGCTCAGAGCTCCTTGAGATGTTTAAAGCTTGGGAAATCTTTTTGTATCCACATCCAGCTTTAAACTTCTCCACAACAGTATCTGGGACCTGCCTGGTGTGTTCCCTGGTCTCCATGATGCTCTCTGAGCTTTAACCAGAACCCTGAGACTATCACAGAGCAGGAGCATTTATACGGAGACTTGATTCCACACAGGTGGATTCTATTGATCATCATCAGTCATTCAGGACAACATTGGATCATTCAGAGATCTTCAGAATCAGAATCAGAATGGGGTTTATTGCCATTGTCCATGTAGTACACAGTATTACACAAACTAGGAATTTGTCTCGGTGTAACGCTGCAACATTCAACATAGAGTAAAAATAAGATAAAAATACTGTGCACGCACAGAATACGATAAAAAATAGAATAAGATAAAATATAATAAAAATAATAAGTAAGTAATGTACAATTTAACAGTATTATGAAAAGAGCAGCAACTCTCAGTGTAAATCAGTGCAGATTAGTGCAAAAACAGTGGTTGGCTTGAATTGTCTGTGAGTCCGACTTTGGCTGCTTTTTTCATTTCATTTCATTTCATTTCATTTCATTTCATTTCATTAACATGGCGTTTGAGGGTCCAATAAAGTCACATAGTGTTCAGCAGCCTGATGGCAGAGGGGAAGAAACTGTTCATGTAGCGGGAGGTTTTGGTCCGAATGGACCGTAGTCTCCTGCCTGAGGGGAGGGGGGCAAACAGTGCATGTCCGGGGTGAGAAGGGTCGGCTGTGATCCGACCTGCACGCCTCTGGGTCCTAGAGATGTACAGGTCCTGGATGGATGGAAGCCTGCAGCCAGTCACCTTCTCTGCGGTGTGCACGACGCGCTGCAGCCTCAGTCTGTCTCTGGCGGCTCCAGCGTACCACACGGTGATGGAGGTGGAGAGGATGGACTCCATGATGGCCGTGTAGAACTGCACCAACATCTTGGGGGGCAGCTTGAGCTTCTTCAACTGCCGCAGGAAGAACATCCTCTGCTGGGCCTTCTTAATGAGGGAGCTGATGGTTGGCTCCCACTTAAGGTCCCGGGTGATGGTGGTGCCCAGGAAGCGGAAGCAGTCCACAGTGGTGATGGGGGAGTCTGTGAGGACAAGGGGGGGCAGAGGGGCAGTGACTTTCCTAAAGTCCACAATCATCTCCACTGTCTTCTGAGCGTTCAGCTGCAGGTTGTTGTGGCAGCACCATGACACCAGCCGAGCCACCTCCCTCCTGTAGACAGACTCATTGCCTTTGGAGATGAGCTCGATGAGGGTGGTGTCGTCTGCAAACTTAATCAGCTTGACAGACTGGTGGCTAGAGGTGCAGCAGTTGGTGTACAGGGAGAAGAGTAGGGGGGAAAGTTCACAGCCCTGGGGTGATCCGGTGCTGATGCTGATAGAGTCCGAGACAGTCTTTCCCAGCCGCACATGCTGCCTCCGATCCGTCAGGAAGTGGGTGATCCACCTGCAGAGGGAGTCGGGCACGTTGAGCTGGGACAGCTTGTCCTGTAGCAGCGCAGGGCGGATGGTGTTGAACGCAGAGCTGAAGTCCACAAACAGGATCCTGGCGTAGGTTCCCGGGGAGTCCAGGTGCTGCAGTATGGAGTGAAGGGCCAGGTTGACTGTGTCGTCCACAGATCTGTTGGCTCTGTAGGCGAACTGCAGTGGGTCCAGGAGGGGGGTGGTGATGGTCTTGAGGTGGGGCAGGATCAGGCGCTCAAAGGACTTCATGACTACAGAGGTGAGCGCCACAGGTCTGTAGTTGTTAAGTCCAGTGGTCCGTGGCTTCTTGGAGACAGGGACGATGGTGGAGGTTTTGAAGCAGGCAGGTACGTGACACGACTCCAGGGAGGAGTTGAAAATGCCTCTGAGAACAGGAGTCAGCTCCTCCACACAGTGCCTCAGGGTGGAGGGAAACATCCGGGCCAGGGGCCTTTCACGGGTTCAGCCTGGAGAACTGTCTGCGCACTTCCTGTTCACTGATGATGAGTGGAGGGGGGGAGGAGGGGGGGGACTGCCTTTGATGAAGTGAAGTCTGTGGAGGCAGTGATGCTGGGGGGAGGGGGGGGGGTGTTGGGCACAGCTGACGAGGTGTTAAAGCGGGCGTAGGAGGGCCAGACTCTGACAAAGGGTTTTGTCATCTTGGCCCTTTGAAGCTTGAGGCCGGTAGTTGGTGATTTGCCTCATCCCCCTCCACACAGAAGCCGAGTCGTTAGCAGTGAGCTGCTGCTGGAGTCACTCCGAATACACAGATTTAGCTCTCCTCAGTTCTTTGCTAAACCAGTATTTGGCCTCTCTGTAGTAGACTCTGTCGCCACTTTTCAGCGCTGCTTCCTTTTCCTTCCTGATCTGTCTGAGTTTCGCTGTGAACCAGGGCTTATCATTGGGGTAACTCACCCTGGTGCGCGTTGGTAGAATGCGCTCCTCACAAAAGTGGATATATGAGGTCACAGTGTCAGTATACTCATCCAGATCATGTGTGGCCCCTTTAAACATGTCCCAGTCGGTTGTCTCCAAGCACATGCGCAACTCCTCCACAGCTTCACTGGTCCACTTCTTTGTTGTGCTCACAACAGGCTTTGTGAGCTTCAGTCTCTGTTTGTAAGTTGGAACTAGGTGGACCATCACGTGATCAGATAGTCCGAGCGCGGCGCGCGGGATGGCCCGATATGCGTCCTTTACTGTAGTGTAACAGTGATCCAGCGTGTTCTCTGCTCTGGTGGGGCATTTAATAAACTGTTTGTACCTGGGGAGTTCGTGGCTCAGGTTGCTCTGATTAAAGTCACCAAGCACAATAATCAGAGCGTCGGGGTAAGTCTGCTCCACTTGGTGAATGCGGTCCGCGAGCGCGCACTGAGCCTCGCGCGCGTCCGCGTCTGGCAGGATGTAAACAGTGGCCAGAATGAATGAAGCAAACTCGCCAAGGGAATAAAATGGTTTGCAGTTGATGAATAAATATTCCAAAGCAGGAGAACAGTCCCGTGAGATCACAGTCACATCAGTGCACCAGCTGCTGTTGATGTAGAAGCAGAGACCTCCGCCTGCTCTCTTCCCAGAGAGCGCCCTGTCCCAGTCGGCACGGAACAGCTGAAACCCCTCAAGGAGGAGCGCGCTGTCTGGTGTTTCCTTCTTGAGCCAGGTCTCCGTGAAGCAGAGAGCACACGAGGTGGAGAAGTCTTTAATCCACATCAGCAGCTTCAGCTCGTCCACTTGGTTGCAAAGTGAGTTGACGTTAGACAGGAAGATCCTAGGTAAAGCCGTTCGTGTGCCTCTCCTGCGTAACCGCACCAGGGCGCCGGCCCGTCTTCCTCTCTTGCGCCGTCTCTTTTTGGACTAAAAAGTGAACCAGATCGGCTGCTGGAGCCAGAAAGTGGAAGTTAGTCCGTGGGGGTGAAAGACCTGATGTTTAATAGCTCTTCACGGGTGTAAGAGCGTGCAGACACACAGCTAACTAACAAAAACACACACAAACAAAAGTGCAGCGAAACGCCAAGGCGGCCGCTCTGGGCGCCATCTTGATTAGCTCTTCCTCACTGAACTTCTGGACTCAGTTTGCTGCTCTGAAAGTAAAGGGGCCCAATAATATTACACTGCCCTACTTTACAGTTTTGTATTTGTTAAAAAAGTTTAAAATATCAAATACATTTTGTTCCACTTCAGGATTGTGTCCCACTTGTTGTTGATTCTTGACAAAAAAATCGAAATTTTATATCTTTATGTTTGAAGCCTGAAATGTGGCAAAAGGTTGAAAAGTTCAAGGGGGCCGAATACTTTCTCCATCCCCATCATCACATGACAATTTAAATTAGATTTATGGATGTGTAATAACCTGATAAAAGTCAATGACATTGCCTGTTTTGGTGTCTGTTTCCCTTTGATAAAAGTCCAAAAGTTGTGGTAGCCTATTAAAAATATCCAAGGTTCTGAATTCAAAAACTGTGTTGTGCCGTTTATTAGCATATCATGTCATATTCTGTTTTTTTATTATGGCCTTGTTGCCCTGGAATTTGGCCTTTGTGCCCTCAAAAAAAATGCCCCTTTGGAGGCCAAGTGGCCTTGTCACTCAAATCACCAAATTCCAGGCCTGATCAGCAGACAAGGATTTTTGAATTTTTGTGTTTAAAACAGCTGTGCACAGTCTGATTTTAACACTAATCTCTCAAACATCCTACCTCCCCTTCTTTTTGATCTGCCATCCCATATCTCTCCATCCTCTCAACCCGCTCATGCCCTCTATTGTCCCTCCACCTTAACCCCCACCCGAAACAACATCCTGCAATCTTCTCATCTATTCATCACTCCCACCCCTCCCAACCCCACCCCTTTGCAGATGGCAAGCATGAGCTAACCTCCGACGATGGCCCACTCTTTCGCAGTCTCTGTCTCTCACCCAGTCCCCACAAAGCACTCCAGCTAAAGAAGGTATCACTCACACAACATACTTTTTGGAATGCTTTTCCCTGCCATGCTGCTGCCTTTTAAATCAAATGTTTGCTAATATGTGAGCATTACGGACAAATCTTAACCTCAACATTCTACAGGCTTAACATGCAGTGCCGAAACAACTTGTGTTAAAATTTTATGTTGCACTGATAATTTTTCATATTCAAGCACAGTTTTTTAAGTTAATCTTCAGCTGTCCATATATTTAAGGCCTCTGCTAGAAAAATACACACAAGTCAAAACAATTAAACTATTCTGAGGAAAAAAAACTCAATCTTCAACACATCACTAGCCAACAGCAAAAACATATCACCCTGGAAGATTTGGAGGATTACTTCGAAACCTATTTTAACCGATTTTGCATTACAGCTGACATTGACACAGTAAGTGAAATGGAGAAAGCTAAACCTACTCTATGCAAACAGAGCCGAGAATCAGATTCCACCCACTCCTTACTGGAAAAATCTACCACCTCTGAGGTTAGTGACATCTTAATTTCAATTAACGAGAAGCTCTCAGGCTTGGATTCCAGGATCGCGCTGATTGAAATTATGCATAAAGAGTTCCAGCAACTACGAGAGAGTTTGGAGTTCAGCCAACAGCAGATAGCTGCGTTGACGAGAGAAAACTATCCACTCCACGATTCTGTTTCAGCGCAGACATGTAAACTTGAAATTGTAAACAAAGAAAATTTGGAGATGATAGATGATCCCAAAATCTCAGATTCCCCTCCCTCACTCTAGTGAGGGAGGGAAATCTGAGATTTTGTAAAAAATCATAAAACGTAACTCGCGAATTCTCAAAGGCCGTAAATCACAACAATACATGGCTTCAATATGTTATAGGTCAAGGTCTTGTGACCCGTTTAAACTTCGAACGGTGTCTCTGTGATGAAATACGGCCGTGCTACACAGGTCCAAAAAGGGGTGGGTTTTGTTTTTTTTTTTTCTGGAATCCTGCTAAACCCCATTCATTCCTATGGGACCAAAATTTGCTGGTTTTTTGGGAATTTCGGGAAAACCGTTTGAGGGAACGCCACCAAAAGTATGTATTTTTTGTTGGGTTTTTCTCAAAGCTGCAGGCTATGAAAACCGTCAAAATTTGCACGGAATACGGAAGAATAATAAGTATTAAAAACGAGAATAAATACGCCGAATAGTAATAGGAGTGGCTTCAATGCTTTGCATTGGCCACGCCTAATAAATAATCTAGTCGAAAAGTAATAGGAGTGGCTTCACATTGGCCACGCATTGGCCACGCCTAATAATCTAGTAGAATAGTAATAGGAGTGGCTTCAATGCTAACTGTGGTTAGCAATGGCTAACTAGAAAAATTGCATTTCCTTCGAAAATGCAGGTGTGAATGCATTAAGCTGAATTTTTGACATGAACTCTGCTAAACATTGCCTGAACTCTGCTCAAAATCTTTCAGAAGAACATGAAATTTAAAAAGAATCTGAACAACTAAATAATCTTTGAAAACTGCAGAATTAAGCAGGTCTCGGCAGAATGTATTGAAAAGGTAAAACTTGCCACCCCACAGCAAAGGGAGCAACATGCTGAATGAAAAGAATTCCCAACATGTATAAAAGTAAAGCAAAACATTTAAAAGTATCAAGATTTTTAAAAAGCAGAAGTGAAAAAGTAAATGCCAAGAAGAACTGAACATGAACTGAGCAGAACAGTTGAAACTGCACAAAGAACACTGACTTGTAAAATATACAGAAGAAATCAGAAAAATAACTGTAAACGGTTCAATGTAGATGAGAACATTTGAAGAATCATAAAACTGAGCAGGATTATTCAGAAAGTTTAAGTGGAATGTTTCAACACTTTAAAGGCATAAGTTTATGTATTATTGGCTCAATATAGTGTTGAAATAAAATAAAATGCAAAAAACAAGTGCACCAATAGATTTAAAGAATGTAAACAAGCCATTGTAGAAAAAAAAGAAAGTTTTTGCATTGAAAATCAACCATATTTCAAATTTTCAAACAAGGTTTAACTGTAGAAAAGGCCAAATTAGGTCAAAAGTACCACTGCACTATTGGGGCACATAGTCCCAATGTGGTAGAGAGCACTATAAGTGTTTGTGGAACTACAAGTGCTGCGTCACCCTGTCTATTCTGTCAAAGTCCGATTTTCCATGTCCCGAACATGTCCCGCTGTAATTCAAACACTGAATAAGTTTTTGAAAAAATTCTTGAACCGTGAGTGCCACAAGGCTTTCAGGATTCTAGTGATATATTTTTTGTTTGGCAAACGCCTACCGTTTTTAAATTACAGCAGTGTAAAAACACGAAACTTTTTCAATCAATTTGAAAGAAGAGGTCGGATTTTACATTACAAAGTATAGGAAAAATAGGAGACTTTCTGTCATTTGGAGGCCTCTAGCAGGAAAAGTTGAAGTCTCTTGTTTTCAAGGGTTACATTGTGTGAAAGAGGACAATACCTACGTTTTGATGTATAAATTATGTCTGTGGGGTTAAAGGTCCGGCTGCAAGAGCAGGTTGTTTGGAAAAAACAAGATTTTAATTTTGAGAGGCTCTCACTCTAGCAGATTGTTTACAAACATTCCGTCACTCTAAAGATCTGAAAAAATGGTAAAACTTAAACAGCCATAATTCAAAAACGGTAAAATAATTTAAAAAACGGAGTCATACGAGAATAGTCCAATCTTTTGTGAACATTTTAATGTTTGAATGGTTTCTCTCTGTGAAAGTATGCTGAAGTAGTTAGCTGTGGAAAAAGGACAAAGTTTTAACAAGATTTGAAGAGCTCCCCATTCATTTTCAATGGCACAAAAAAAAGTTTTAAAAGTTAAATATTTTAAAAAGTATATATATTTGAAACACCAAAAGTCATAGCACCCCTTTCCTGAACAAGCTGAACATTTTGAAAGTTGAATGGTTGAAATTGGTGAAAAGTATGAAGGACTAGTTAAACGACGAAAATTGGCGGAAGAAGATAGAATAATAAAGAGAAACAGGAAAACAATAGGTGTGAATGTCTTAATGCATTCACACCAACGAGAATAAATACGCCAAATAGTAATAGGAGTGGCTTCAATGCTTGCATTGGCCACGCCTAATAACAATAATTTGAAATACAATAGGGTCCTCGCACCCTCGGTGCTCGGGCCCTAAATATAGAATAATTTGACCACAGAGCCTGTTTCCATTCTCTTTCGATCTGAGATGCCCAGAGTTTCAACATTTTACTATTTCTGCATGTGGTCCATGTGGTTATAATGATCCTGATGGTATGACAGTTTCTCATGCAGTACCATTTAAAGGTCACAGACCGGGCTTGGCTATTGCACACTGAGATTTCAGCAGACTCACTGAATCTTTTCACAGTATTACATACTGCTAGTTTAACAAATGTATTTTCAAGTGATTTGTGGTTCTTTAAGTTTGGTCAAAGGTGGTCAGTCATGACCCATCTTTGCTGAAGAAGCACTAAGTCTTTGGTATATTCTCCTTTTTCTACTTAATCCAAACACCCTCACCTTTCGCCAATTAATGTACCGATTGTAGAAATTGCCAGAATGTTGTTACATGTATATTCTTAAAACCTTTTCTTTTTTATATTTGTTTAAATTTTGTGAATGCAATGAAACCGGTCAGTGAGGACACTGAAAATGTCCATCATACTTTTGTTTTGAAAATTACAGATTTAAGTGTTTGCAGTATTTTGGAAACCATTCCAACTTTTTTTTTTTTTGTTTCACTCTTGTTTCACTCTCTTGATCTAAAACATCACAGGCATTACAGAGCAGAAACATGAGCACTCCATAATGAAATGAAAATGAAATGAAAAATACTTTATTTATCCCATAAAGGGAAATTCAATACTGTAGTATTAGGGCTCTTTTTTTTAATGTCACATAACATATTTTTGTACCTCCTGTTGCTGCTTGGATATACAGTATTGTGTTATTGTGTCTAAGAACACAAAAATATCTTTGTGTTTCTTAGAAACACAGAGATCACGGAGGCTCCATTAAAAGTTGTAAATAATGACACTATGGGACTGAGTTCCTGCCAGCTTCCTTCAGCACTGCATACAGACCCACACAATAGCAATTATCTTCTGACGACACACTGACTCAGGGGCTGGGGCGCCGAAAAGGGGGGGTAAAGGATACGGATTATAGGGGCCCATGATTGAGGGGGGCCCAGAGAGGCCCGTAATGATGATCAAAAATAGCATCAACAAATTTCGCCGCTGTGTTGGGGGGCCCGGTAAAGATTCTTTTCATGGGGCCCAAAATCCCTAGCGGCGCCCCTGCTCAGGGGACCCAAATATTCTGACCTCCTCCAGTTCTGGCCAGTTTCTGGTGCTAAAACCTGGTCCGCTGTTTACGCACTGCTTCTGTTTGTCACCCTGTACGTTACAATGAAAACAACCCAAAAGGTCCTTTGTTTTTGTGTGGTAACATCATACTGGTGCCTTGGTTTCTCTAACCTGAGAAAAATATGTGACACTGTCAAGCCTGTTACATGAGGAGTCATTTCTGGAGTGTGTACTGACAAAAACATAAACACCTCTAAAATCTAATCCTGATTCCCTTTGTTTTCATTTGTGCTTATCGTGCTTACTTAATAAGAGCGATAATGAACAGAAACAACAGTTTATTATTGTAGATGTGGACATGGCTGCAGTTTCTCACTCCTCCCTGTCATTGTCCATGTCCTCCCCTCAGGGAATCACACCGGCCTGATGAACGGCAACGACAGCCACAATGAGGACACGCTAGAGCGCTTCAGTCAGCTTACTGTGAGCCCTGGTGAGAAGATCGAGGAGGTACTATCCCCTGAGAGCTCCCGCTCTAAGTCACCCAACACCAAGAAGAAGAAGAAGTTCCGCACCCCGTCCTTCCTAAAGAAAAACAAAAAGAAAGAGAAAGCAGAAACTTGAGAAAAATCAACCAGCTGAGCCGAGGGATGAAGAGTGTCTGCAACCCCTCTTCAATTTGATGTCTGTTTTGTTTTTGTATTTTTTTATGTTTTGTTTATTTTATTTGACTTTTTAACAAGACGTTTTGTGTGCAAAGGCAGAAGAAAGATTTAACACACAAAAAAGGTTTGTAATAGAAAAAAAGCGCTCTTTCTGCAAAGAGACTAGAAAAATGTTGGGGTGTGTGGCTCCACAGTTATAAACAGATCAGGGCTGATGAGGGAGGTGCTGATGTGTCTGATCACTCATATAGACTCTGAACCGGACTCTGAACCGGACTCTGACAGGACTCTGAACCGGACTCGAACAGGACTCTGAACCGGACTCTAACAGGACTCTGAACCGGACTCGAACAGGACTCTGAACCGGACTCTGAACCCGACTCTAACAGGACTCTGAACAGGACTCTAACAGGACTCTGACAGGACTCTGAACCGGACTCTGAACCGGACTCTGAACCGGACTCTAACCGGACTCTAATCGGACTCTGAACAGGACTCTGAACAGGACTCTAACAGGACACTCTGACTCTGAACCGGACTCTGAACAGACTCTAACCTCTGAACCGGACTCTGAACCGGACTGAACAGGACTCTGAACCGACTCTGAACAGACTCTGACCGGACTCTGAAACTCTGAACGGACTCTGAACCGGACTCTGAACGGGACTCTAACCGGACTCTAACCGGAACAGGACTCTGAACAGGACTCTGAACAGGACTCTAACAGGACTCTGAACCGGACTCTGAACCGGACTCTGAACTGAACTCTAACCGGACTCTGAACCGGACTCTGACTCTGGACTCTAACCGGACTCTGAACCGGACTCTGAACCGAACCGGACTCTGAACCGGACTCTAACAGGACTCTGAACCGGACTCTGAACTCTAACAGACTCTAACAGGACTCTAACCTCTAGGGACTCTGAACAGGACTGAACTCTGAACAGGACTCTGAACCGGACTCTACTCTAACCGGACTCTAACCGGACTCTAACAGGACTCTAACAGGACTCTAACAGGACTCTGAACCGGACTCTGAACTCTGAACTCTAACCGGACTCTGAACAGGACTCTGAACTCTGAACCGGGACTCTAACCGACTCTAACCTAACCGGACTCTAACTCTGGACTCTGAACCGGACTCTAACAGGACTCTGAACAGGACTCTGAACAGGACTCTGAACCGGACTCTAACCGGACTCTAACAGGACTCTGAACCGGACTCTAACGGACTCTGAACAGGACTCTGAACAGGACTCTGAACAGGACTCTAACAGGACTCTGAACCGGACTCTAACCGACTCTACCTCGGACTCTAACAGACTCTAACAGGACTCTGAACCGACTCTGAACAGGACTCTGAACCGGACTCTGAACCGGACTCGAACCGGACTCTGAACATCTGGGACTCTGAACCGGACTCTAACAGGACTCTGACAGGACTCTGAACCGGACTCTAACCGGACTCTAACAGGACTCTGAACCGGACTCTTAACCGGACTCTAACAGGACTCTAACAGGACTCTGAACCGGACTCTAACAGGACTCTGAACAGGACTCTGAACTCTAACAGGAACCGGACTCTGGACTCTAACAGGACTCTGAACTCTCTCTGAACAGGACTCTGAACTCTGAGGACTCTGAACCGGACTCTGAACGGACTCTGAACCGGACTCTGAACCGGACTCTAACCGGACTCTAACAGGACTCTGAACCGGACTCTGAACCGGACTCTAACCCGGACTCTAACAGGACTGGACTCTAACAGGACTCTGACTGGACTCTGACGGACTCTGAACAGGACTCTGAACCGGACTCTGAACAGGACTCTGAACGGACTCTGAACCGGACTCTGAACCGGACTCTAACCGGACTCTAACCGGACTCTAACAGGACTCTGAACCAGGACTCTGAACCGGACTCTAACAGGACTCTAACCGGACTCTGAACCGGACTCTAACCGGACTCTAACAGGACTCTAACAGGACTCTAACAGGACTCTGAACAGGACTCTGAACCGGACTCTAACCGGACTCTAACCGGACTCTGAACCGGACTCTAACCGGACTCTAACCGGACTCTAACCGGACTCTGAACCGGACTCTGAACCGGACTCTGAACCGGACTCTAACAGGACTCTAACAGGACTCTGAACAGGACTCTAACCGGACTCTGAACCGGACTCTGAACCGGACTCTAACCGGACTCTAACCGGACTCTAACCGGACTCTACAACTCTAACAGGACTCTGACTCTGAACCGGACTCTAACAGGACTCTGAACAGGACTCTGACTCTGAAACAGGACTCTAACAGGACTCTGAACCGGACTCTGAACAGGACTCTGACAGGACTCTGAACAGGACTCTGAACCGGACTCTGAACCGGACTCTGAACCGGACTCTGAACCGGACTCTAACCGGACTCTAACCGGACTCTAACAGGACTCTAACAGGACTCTGAACAGGACTCTGAACCGGACTCTAACCGGACTCTAACCGGACTCTAACAGGACTCTGAACAGGACTCTGAACAGGACTCTTGAACAGGACTCTGAACAGGACTCTGAACCGGACTCTGAACCGGACTCTGAACCGGACTCTGAACCGGACTCTAACCGGACTCTAACCGGACTCTAACCGGACTCTAACAGGACTCTGAACCGGACTCTGAACCGGACTCTAACAGGACTCTAACAGGACTCTGAACAGGACTCTAACAGGACTCTAACCGGACTCTGAACCGGACTCTAACCGGACTCTAACCGGACTCTAACCGGACTCTAACCGGACTCTAACCGGACTCTAACCGGACTCTAACCGGACTCTAACCGGACTCTAACAGGACTCTGAACAGGACTCTGAACCGGACTCTGAACCGGACTCTGGACTCTGAACAGGACTCTGAACCGGACTCTAACAGGACTCTGAACGGACTCTGAACAGGACTCTGAACCGGACTCTAACAGGACTCTGAACAGGACTCTGAACAGGACTCTAACCGGACTCTAACTGAACAGGACTCTAACAGGACTCTAACAGGACTCTAACCGGACTCTAACCGGACTCTAACCGGACTCTAACTCTAACAACCGGACTCTAACAGGACTCTGAACAGGACTCTGAACCGGACTCTAACCGGACTCTAACCGGACTCTGAACCGGACTCTAAACCGGACTCTAACAGGACTCTAACCGGACTCTAACAGGACTCTGAACCGGACTCTAACAGGACTCTAACCGACTCTAAACGACTCTAACAGGACTCTGAACAGGACTCTAACCGGACTCTAACCGGACTCTGAACCGGACTCTAACCGGACTCTAACCGGACTCTAACCGGACTCTAACCGGACTCTAACAGGACTCTGAACCGGACTCTAACAGGACTCTGAACAGGACTCTGAACCGGACTCTGAACCGGACTCTGAACAGGACTCTGAACCGGACTCTAACAGGACTCTGAACTGGACTCTAACAGGACTCTGAACAGGACTCTGAACAGGACTCTGAACTGGACTCTGGACTCTGAACCGGACTCTAACCGGACTCTGAACCGGACTCTAACCGGACTCTAACAGGACTCTGAACAGGACTCTAACAGGACTCTAACAGGACTCTGAACAGGACTCTAACCGGACTCTAACCGGACTCTAACAGGACTCTGAACAGGACTCTGAACCGGACTCTGAACCGGACTCTGAACCGGACTCTGAACCGGACTCTAACCGGACTCTAACCGGACTCTAACCGGACTCTAACCGGACTCTAACCGGACTCTAACAGGACTCTAACAGGACTCTGAACAGGACTCCTTGGAGTTGCCATTTGAGATGATTTAGATTCTGCATAACTGTCTCCTACGTTGTTTTTTTTGTTTGTTTGTTCTTTGCCTTCTTTGCTTTCTTCCCAGGCTGTAAACTGAATTTGAAAGCTTTTTGTGTATTGCTCACTTCATAACCAACTTTTTGAAATGATTGAAATGCAGCCTGAGTGTTTTAAACTGGACAAGTTCATTTATTTATTTTTCTCTTTTCTTAACCTCAGCTCTGCCCGACTAAAGCCCGAGTCACAGTAGAAAACTGGTCACAGGGGAGAAAACAGCCAGAGGGTTTGTGCTGATTAATTTACACTGAGAGAAGTTTCCTCTCTGTTTCTTCATGATACTTCAGGTGCAGGCTTTGTTTTTAGCTGATTGTGGTTTAACTACAGTTGACTTAATGCTTTGCTAGACTAGACATGCCGAGGATGAGGGGTAGTGGTCTACAATAACAGTTCTTTCATATTTATGCAGTATTTTTATACTTTGTACTCAGTGTATCTGTGTATGATTTTTCTTTTTTTCAAATTTAATAGATGAATGGAGGGAACACTCCTTTTATTGAAGCATCTCTGTTTATTCCTAATTTGTCATCTCATAAGTCTGTTTTTGTTGAAGACAAATTTGATATTGGTCAACCTTGTTTTGTACTCATCTGGGTCTTTGCAGAGTTTTCAGTAGTTACACACATTTTATCTTCTAGCATGAAGTGAATTTATTTGGCTGACTATGTTCTGTAATGATGCCCAATTGCTCAAGTTATATCCTAATCCTCAGAGCAAGAAGTTACTATATAACACAGATGCATAAAAACTGGACATGTTGACTATATATTTGTAACTGGAAATATTTTTACCTTGTGCAGCACTTTTCTTGTGGTATAACACAAGTCATATGTGGTTTCACCAATGAAGGAGAATGTCAAGTTTTTGGTAAGTAGCAAGTAGCGGCAAGTAGCAAGAAAGACGTGGTGCCCGAGAAAGGTCAGGATCAACAAAGGTTTTAATGAGTTACACCATAACTCATTAAAAAAAGATTTCCACTGCTCAGCCAGTATTTTTGCCTAAGTACCACCTATCAGAAGTCACCAGCTTAATTAAGACTTGTTGGTTCAGACTTGTGGCTCATGGAAAGTGGTGTAGGGATGTTTTGTGTGTGATGTGTCTTTTATGTGCGTTTTAAAGCCATATTACATTTTTACTATCTTATTTTACTGAGATGAAGGTTGCAGTTCTCATCTGTCTGCTCAGGCGTCATATTACATCTCAGCTCTCAAAAGCTCATCCTAATCATTTATTTATTTATTTGCAGGTAGCCACATTCCTAACAGCTATGCCTGATTGCTTAAATGATCATTTATTTTCTCCAAGTACTGGAACTTTGTTAGGAAGTCATTTTCACTTTCTTTTTCAGATCGAGAAACCCAGTCTTTATTTTCCCCTTGTGTCATTTCTCCAGTAAGCAGCTGAACTGGGCTCGGCCACATTTCCTCTCCTAACAGTTTAACTAGATGTACCATTATCCCAGCTAGCAATGTGAAGTTTTGGGTTTGCAGGGAGGATGGGTGGTACAGGGGCACATCTTTAGCTGCATTAAGCTTTTTGGCTCTGAGCAAAGACCTGAAGTCACACAAATGAATGATGGAGAAGTTCATGTGTGTGTGGTGAGAGAAGAGGAGGGAGTATGGACAGCCTGACTCTAACTTACGATGTTTTTTATCAACGTCGTCTTTTCTTTTTTTTTTTTCCTGCCATGGCAACTCTTTTTGAAGAATTGTCACTTTTTTTGTCCTCCATTTGTTTTGCAGTACACTTAAGACTTCTTTTTTAATTAGCTATTTTATGAGCAGGAAATGCTCCCATAAGAATGAAATGTGTATTGCATCCTTTTTATTTACTTCTCCTTCCTGTTTTCACCTTGCTTGTACTAATACTTCTATCCACCTTGTTTTGTTTTCTGTTTTATGAAAGAGCAAGTTTTGCTTTGGCATGCCAGAATGATCTAAGCTACTTTGTGACCTGGGAAAATCCCATATAAATGCTTATCTAATGGATTTGCTTTTAGATGTATTGCTAATCTGTGTAAAATCACAAATAAAAACTGTATTTTAAGAAATCAAAGCTTTTTTCCATGTTTGTGCATCACAATCCATGTCATCCAAGTTGAGTTCAGCATAATCCATCCATCCAAATGTTTTGTGAACGAGGACTAACGTGTATGTTTTTTTTAGTTTCAGTCTAATGGATTTGATTTTATTTTCATGCTAGATTATTGTAGTATTTGTAACTTTTGTTAAATACATGCAAGTTGCCTAAAAATATTAAATAGGGAGTGATATCACATCCACGACGCTGAAATTATTGTCATCCATCCGTCCATCCATCCATTTGTCCCTCGACTCCTACTTATCTGGTTTTGGGTCATGGGGGCAGCAACCTTAAGGACTGCAACAGTAAGTCCTACATGAGATGCATCAAATGCAAGATGCTCCTCTGCAGAACTAAAAAGAAAATGTTTCCAGAATTATCACCGCTGAAATGAATAAATGCAGACCTGTCTATGTTCTACATCTGACCGTTCACTGTTGAATTAAATACGATTTTGTCCTTGGAAGCAACAAGTAACAGAAGAGAACAGATTTATTATTTTTTGATCAAATTAAATGTGTTCTTGGGTTAATATCCCTCTAAAGACATAATCTCGTATTTTTTTAAAGTTTCGAAAACCCAAGTTATATTTTAATTTTGGTGCACATGCTGTGAAATTTAAACAAAAAATATATTTTAAAAATTTAAATTGAAAGGCATGGAATCATCATGACTTTTGCATATTTGCTTGAAAACATTGAGATAATGTGTGTTTATTTTTTATTTTTTTACACTGGCACCTGAGGGGTATACTACGAAGCGAGATTAGAGGGTTAGCGAGGTATGTTGAGTCTAAAACCAGGATTTCCAGTACCACGAAGGTGGCTCTCTTTCAACCTGGCTAGATCACCATGGTAATTTACTCTGCAAACTTAACCTGGTCCGGAGCAGGTTATGTGCAGAGTTTAGGCTCAAATCGGCTATAAAAAGCACAACCCTTTCACTTTCCACCAGGGCCGGTTCTAGGAATGCACATAAGAGGGGGCAGTCAGAAATGTGAAGGGGGCATGTTCTTTTTTCTTTAACACATTACACTGTTACTGTTAAAAAAAAAAAAAACATTTCCCACACCACGTCGGTGTGTTGTAGTGGTGTAACACACAAATGAAGTGATATTGAAAACCTCCCCAAATCCCAAAAATGTGTATTTGAAACGCAGAATGCCATTCCTGACGCTTATATGAACACGAAGACGTTCGCATTTGGAGTCCTGTCAATCTTTGGATCCACATACTGATGCGAGCAGGTTTTCTCCAGGATGAACTACATCAGATCCAAATATCACTCGTCTCATAGACGCCAGCCTGCAGTCACGTCTTAAAGCCCTGATACAGAGAAGCTCTGCAGTGATGTTCAGAAACAAATCACGTTAAGTAGGTGAGAACACTGTCACAGTGATTCCCAAAGTGTGGGCTGCGGCCCCCTGGTGGACTGTTGTGGTACTGCAGGTGGACCGTGAGAGGTCATTAAAAATAAACAAATATAATTTAAAACCTTGATTAAAAAAAAATATATGTTTTTAATAACTGTAAAATCTTTATAACATGATTTAGAAATAAAAAAAACAAACAAATTGAGTGTTATTCTACTGTCACCTTAACATGACAAGTGTCTCCTTATTTGTTGAGCCCTTATATTAATATTGGAATGTAGCTTTTAGTCTTGTATGTTGATCAAAGTGGTGTTTAAAGGTTTGCATGGGCTGCAGAGATTTTTTACATTTCAAATTGGACATGGTATTCTGAAGTTTGGGAATGGCTGATTTAATAGATTTTTTTCTCCAAAAACATTTATTTTAGAACCTGAGGCTGAGCTGATGTAGTTGTGTTTTATGTTCAGGCTTGATGTCTGATTGCTGTATGTGGCTGAGGAGAAAGCAAGAGGATGACAACAGACTGAAATGGACTTAAGTCATAATTAAATACAAACTAGCCTATTTGAATGTTTACTCTTATTAAAGGTATTAAGCTGCAGCTATACATTTTATCTATTTCAAAGTGGGCTACTTTTTATTTTATCAATGTTTTACAAATCAGTGAATGACTCAAATAGACCTGTTCTTTGTTTTATTTCAAAGTTGGTTAACACATGCCAGTGTTCTTTTTTCTCCTCTTTCAAAAGATTCAAGATTCAATATACTAACTGTCATGTCAACAAGTTGATAGGAATTTGTCTTGGTTCTGCTCCCAAACATCTACAGTGCAACAGCACCCAATATACAGTCTTTATAAGAGTTTAAGGTTAACAGGTAAAAACAGCAATAAAATGTCAACAGTTTTCTGTTTGTTGTTCTGTAATTTCATAAATGCAACTAACTATAGTTCTTTAACCGTGGATGACAAAAAATGGAAATGAACATTTAATTAGTATCTTGTATGACCTCTTTTTGCATTAAAAACTTTAAAAACTGCCAAACATAGTAGGAATAAGCTTTTGGATAGATTCAAATTCATCTGAATACAGTATAACTATATATAAGATTTCATACACTGTGTTATCTTCATTTTAAGGGTCAAATAGGGTTTGCGGCTCCAGAAGAATTTTATTAAGGGGGGAGGGACAAAAAATGGCTCTTTTGATAGTAAAGGTTGCCGACCCCTGCACTAGTACTAGCAGCAGCATCACTGCTATTGCTTTTAGTACATGCAAGAGGAGCAACACTTGTTTTAAATGTTCTGAAAAAAGGATGCATGTCGCAGCATTAACTCTCTCTTTGTGAGCAGCTGAAAGGTGGAGTGCAAAGTGAAGTTTTGAGAAAAAACATCTTCTTTATTTATTTATCGAATTCTTTTTTTAAAATTATTTCCCTGAGCAGTTTGAAACAAAACTGTGCAGAGGGGCGGGGCTTCACGTAGGGGTCCGGCAGACACCGCTCATTTGTCTTCAGTCTGTTAGATGCAGTGTACAGATGTCATTGTGACTTGAGAAATGCTCCCAGTGGGTTAATAAAACAGCAGACTATTCCCCATTTGACTGCACAAATATATGTATGAATGTTTTAGTAACTATTATTTGAGTTGTTGTTAATCATTAGTTATATCACGGGTCGCTAAGACGAGTTTGGTGGAGTTTTTATTGCTTCTTCCAACTCCTACCGCGCTGACTGTAACTTCACACTCTCTGGCTGCGTCTTGCCTCATTTGCATACTCACAGTGATTGGATGTTTACGGAGGGGCGGAGTCCTGACAGCAGGCTGTGTGAGGACTGTTAGATGTATTCGCAAGGTTGTACTTGCTCTTACTGAACTGCTGAATATGTTTGTAGTATTCCCTGGCCATCTGCCCACGCTTCAAATAAAAGAAGCGTTTTACAAAATCGCAGGTAACATAAATTAATAGTCCATTATATTGATAATCAGTGTGACGTGGAATTTAATGGGAAATGTTTTAATATAATTCATCCATAAGATTCCCCAGGGTGATAGGGTACCTATTAAAGTGGACGGTGAGTGTATATTGGTATCACAGATAATATGAAATCTTAAATTAATTTCACATAGATTTAGCAAAAAACTAAAGTGATTTTCATTTATCATTCATAATGGGACAGTCAGACCTACATAATGTTTAAATCTGCTGCATTAAGTTTAAAGTTTAAGCACTCTAAAAGAGGGAGGGAGATTAATTAAGGTGCATTAAGTGGTGAAATAAATAGAACTTACGAATTTACACGATCTGCAATTTTTTGCCAGCACTCCTCTCTGGCTTTATTCGCACCTACAGTGTTGCTTTTGGCCGTAAAGATTTCTTTGAAATCCTCATAGCCCTGCATTATTAAAACCTGCTCCTCCTGACTGAAATATACGGACCGCCATCTATCCATTTGATCCGGAAGAGGCGTCAAATGACGCGTCAAACGCCCCCTTTTATGTGAACGCGCACAGAGCAGAAAGCAGAAAGCCGCGGTTAACAAAGATAGTTGATAATCACCGTCGTGGTACCAGTTATCTCTGATGGAGAGTTTCAGGTTTGTTAAGCCAGCTCACCCAAAGAAAGCCTGGCTGTGTCGAACTTGCTTCGTAGTACAGCCCTCAGGGTTGTCTGGCATTATGTTGTATCTCACAAAGTTCTTTCTGCAAGGAGGGGGCGCTGTGGAGCAAGGAAGGTGTAGGACGTGCGTCACAGCACCTCTGTCGAAAAGTGACCTTTTATATACCGTTTTGCACTATTTCTTTTGCATTTTGCCAGTTTTAGAAGCAAATAAGGCTGCATTAATACTCTTGCATATATTTTCCCGGTAAGAAGAATTTTTGATGGCAGGACAAGGGAAATCAGACACTTCTAAAGTGAGCCGCAACAAGCCTCGTCTATCTCCTGAACCGGAAAGCCATGAACAGACAGAGGCTAACGAGGCTTTGTTGATCAACATTAAACAGCTGATGGATGAGCTGCGTGGTGACATTATCAGTAAATTTGACTCTACTGTCTCTGTGGCGGTCAAGAGAGAAATTACAGTGGTTCTGGAACCTTTTGAGTTGAAGACTGCCTAACACGGGGGGGGGGGGGCTATTACAGACCTCAAACGCTCGGTTAGCGACCATGATGATAAGCTAACTGAGCTTCAAAGCCATTTTAGCTCGCAAACCACCCTGGTTGATTCTCTCTCCAAGAAATGTGAGGACTTGGAGGGTCGCTCAAGGATGAACAATGTACGTTTGGTGGGCCTTCCGGAGGGGGTGGAGGGGCCTCGTCCCGCCGAATTTGTGTCTCAATTTCTGCAAGACCTGCTTGGTCTCGACGACAGGCCAGTGTTGGACCGGGCGCATCGCACCCTCTGAGCTAGGCCCAGAGATGGAGACCCGCCTCGTCGACTCGTGATTCGGGTGAATCTATTTTAAGTCCGGAACCAAATCTTGCGCCGAGCTGTAGAAGCTTCCCGTCTTTATTACATGGGTAAGAGGATTTCCATTTTCCCTGATTTCACCTCGGCGGTGGCCAAGAAACGGGTTGCCTTCAACAATGTGAAGAAGGAGCTGCACGGCTGTCCGAACATTAAGTTTGGACTTCTCTTCCCGGCAACACTGCGCATCACCCTACCCGGCGGACAGACCCACAGATTTGAAGACCTGGCCTTGGCATCGGAGTTTGTTCAGAAGAAGCTTAAAAAAGGAGTTTCTCCGGGTGATGTGTAAAAGTCACGTTAGCTGGCTCGTTACCTGCTGCCTTGGTTCATAAGCTACAAGGACTATATTTCCCACATACCATTAGTGCATTTGCATTAGTTTGATATTCGAATATGCACGTTTATTTCAGGTATAAGATCATGACAGTGTAGGTGCCTTATTTGCATCAAGTTACTTCAATGTTTGAAACTGGGTGTCTTCTTGTGTAATGGTTTGTGTGTGTGGGTATATGTATGTGCATGTGAGGGTATGTATGTATGTATATATATGCATGGATATATGTGGGTGTATATATATATATATACAGTCATGGAAAAAATTATTAGACCAGCCTTGTTTTCTTCAGTTTCTTGTTCATTTTAATGCCTGGTACAACTAAAGGTACATTTGTTTGGACAAACATAATGATAACCACAAAGATTGCTCATAAGAGTTTCATTTAAGAGCTGATATCTTACCATTTTCCATGGTTTTCTTGATTATAACCTAAATCACTTAAGTTTTTACATCAATAGCTATGGCGTTGTACTGCCAAAAACACTGCTTTTATGCATTCAGTGTTTTCTTTTGTCTGTTTTAGTCACATGATGACGTTTAGTGGTACCAGGTATTAAAATGAACAAGAAATTGAAGAAATTGTGTGTGCATGTACACATACATAAATACATATGTATATATATATATATATATATATATATATATCTATACACACGTGGACAAAATTGTTGGTACCCCCCACCCCTCAGTTAAAGAAGGAAAAACCCACAATTCTCACTGAAATCACTTGAAACTTACAAAAGTAACAATAAATAAAAATGTATTGAAAATCAAATAATCAAAATCAGCCATCACTTTTGAATTGTTGATTAACATAATTATTTAAAAAAACAAACTAATGAAATAGGGCTGGACAAAAATGATGGTACCTCTATAAAAGATTGAAAACTATTTGACCAGAGTGACATGATTAACTCAGGTGTGTCCTTTAATTGACATCACAGGTGTTTCCAAACTCATAATCAGTCAGTCTGCCTATTTAAAGGCAGACAAGTAGTCACTTTGCTGTTTGGTGAAAAGGTGTGTACCACACTGAACATGGACAACAGAAAGCGAAGGAGAGAATTGTCCCAGGACATCCGAAAAAGAATTATAGACAAACATCTTAAAGGTAAAGGCTATAAGACCATCTCTAAACAGCTTGAAGTTCCTGTGACAACAGTGGCTCATATTATTCAGAAGTTCAAGACCCACGGGACAGTAGCCAACCTCCCTGGACGTGGCCGCAAGAGGAAAATTGATGACAAATTGAAGAGACGGATCGTTCGAATTGTATCCAAAGAGCCCAGAACAACCTCCAAAGAAATTAAAGGTGAACTCCAAGGCCAAGGTACATCAGTGTCAGATCGCACCATTCGTCGTTGTTTGAGCCAAAGTGGACTTCATGGGAGACGACACCACTGCTAAAAAAAAATCATAAAAAAGAGACTGGAATTTGCAAAAATGCATGTTGACTAGTCACAAAGCTTCTGGGAGAATGTCCTTTGGATAGATGAGACCAAACTGGAGCTTTTTGGTAAGGCACATCAACTCTATGTTCATAGACTCAAAAACCAAGCATACGAAGAAAAGAACACTGTCCCTACGGTGAAACATGGAGGAGGCTCAGTAATGTTTTGGGGCTGCTTTGCTGCATCTGGCACAGGGTGTCTTGAATGTGTGCAAGGTAAAATGAAATCTGAAGACTATCAAGGCATTCTGGAGAGAAATGTGCTGCCTAGTGTCAGAAAGCTTGGTCTCAGTCGCAGGTCATGGGTCTTCCAACAGGACAACGATCCAAAACACACAGCCAAAAACACCCAAGAATGGCTGAGAGAAAAGCGTTGGACTATTCTAAAGTGGCTTTCCATGAGCCCAGATCTGAATCCCATTGAACATCTGTGGAAGGAGCTGAAACATGCCATTTGGAGAAGACACCCATCAAACCTGAGACAACTGGAGCAGTTTGCTCATGAGGAGTGGGCCAAAATACCTGTTGACAGCTGCAGAACGCTCATTGACAAATACAGAAATCATTTAATTGCAGTGATTGCCTCAAAAGGTTGTGCAACAAAATATTAAGTTATGGGTACCATCATTTTTGTCCAGCCCTATTTCATTAGTTGTTTTTTTTTTTTTTTTAATAATTATGTTAATCAACAATTCAAAAGTGATGGCTGATTTTGATTATTTGATTTTCAATAAATTTTACACCAGGGCAAGAAAGGGTGCCTCAGGAAGGGTCAACAGGGAAATCGCATCGACAGCTACTTTTTGAGAAGCAGGCCGAGTCAGTCGACTGAAGTTCAGCAGCAGGACACACACCACAGTCTGCAGGACATCAACACCCCTGTCCCAGAGGAGGAGGAGCAAGGCACAGGAGAGCAACCTGAATCCAGGACATCACGTCCACCAGCAGAGAAGAAGATCCCGGGGCGAAGGCCATTAGTCAACTGGCCAAAGTCCTGCGAGAAGACGCTGTGGAAGGAGGTCAACACTGATCTCTGCAACATCCTAGGAGGGATGAAATGTACCATCATGAAGAAGTTGGAGGGAATGGGCAATCTAATCTATGCCTATGGAGCGGAGCGGTTTGGAGTGGCCGAAGGCAAGCAGTCTACTCCATCTATTCCCACCAAGTCCAGAAGGCAGACAGAAATAGGCCGCCTTGTCAAGAAGAGGAGGCAGCTGAAAAAGCAATGGAGGAAGGCCAAAGAGGAGGAGAAGGAGGGAATAAACCTGCTGCAGGAAGAGCTCCAGAGCAGGCTTGCAACACTTAGGAGAGCTGAAAACCTCCTGAAGAAGCGCAGAAGGAAGGAGCAAACAAGATCACGCTTCTACAAAGACCCCTTCAAATTTGTGAAGAGTCTCTTCACGAAGGAGAAGAGCGGAAGTCTCTCAGTGTCAAAGGCCAACATGGAAGAACATCTGAAAAAGTCCTGCACAGATGACCAACACCAGGAAGAGGCTACACTTCCATCTGACATGCCACCACTCAGTCCACCAGAGCACGAGCTAGACATCAGTCCACCCAAGTGGACTGATGTGGAAAAGTGGAAAGCAGTATACTGACAAACGTCGAGGCGCAAAGACGCCTGCCTTCAAACCCGGAGACTGGGTGAGGGTGAAAAAACCTGACCATGTCCACAAAGGAACGCCAAAGTTCACACCACCTATGTCCATTCAAAGACAGATTGGACCAAGTACATTTGTGTTAAGTGATAACAAGAAGTGGAATGCTTCAAGGCTGACTCGCTGTCCCGCGGGTCCTGGACCACCAACAGTAAAGCCGCCTGATACAGCCCCAGTGACTCTGAGAAGAAGTTCTAGAGTGGCTACTCGGCTTGCTACCCTGCTTGGCTGATGAACTTTCAGCTTGCTTAAGGACAGAAAAAAATATATATACTTTATAAAAAAATATATAAAAATAATACTTTCCTGTGTGTGTGAAATGTTAAAAATTGAGTGTTCCTGAAATGAAGAAAAAAAAAATGCTAGTCAAGTTCAGTAATGACTCAAATTTACATTAACAGATTGTGTTGTGTTTCATTATCCTGTACAACACCAGAGTTAAAATAGCCACTAAGTAAAAGTAATGTGGTATTTTCTGTTTCTGACATGTTACATGTTTTGATAATGGTTTAACAGAAACTGTATAGCAGCTAAGGTTATGATCTCAGTGCTGTTTACTAAACTAAGTTCTCACAAATGCCCCTTCACATTTTATGTTAGTCTGAAGATACTATGCATAATCTTTCAAGTAAGGGGGGAATGTTGTGTCCACCACAAGGTGGCATCGTACTGCTGGGTGTACACAGTAAAAAAAGAGCGTAGAAGAAGAGGGTGTGCATGTACGTAAAAGGTGTATGAGCAGATGTGTTCGGCTAATAAAGTAGCCAGTGGAAAAGTAGTCCTGCTTCCGTGATTCTTCTACTACATACAAACTGAACAGAGTGAATATGAAACGGTCTCATTAAATCTGACTGATTCCACTTGTGAAACTGAAGATTGGAAAGGCGTTACACAGAGGCTATAAAGAGCCTGTGTATGTCTTTGTTCTTTGATTTTTCCTCATCAGCTATGGAGAGATCCCAGACTCTGCAGAAGTCTGTATAAATGCCTTCTTTTTTCTGTAAATAAATATCTTTTTATACATTTAAAAAGTCGGCTTTGGAGCAGCTTTTTTTCTGAACCCATTAGAGAGAATAACCATCCACTTCTCGTCAAACTTGACAGTTTTATTACCCCTTTATGACTCTTTATGACCTTATGACCTTTTATGGCCTTTTATGACCTTTTTATGACTTTATGACCCTCACCAGATCTGTTTCCGGGCGTTAAACAACAGTTTTATTGTCAAACTTGACAGGTTTATGACCCTTTATGACTTTATGACCCATCCTTACACATCTGTTTTAGTGTGTTAAACAACAGGTTTATGACCCTTTATGACCTTATGACCCTTTTTATGACTTTATGACCCATCCTTACGCATCTGTTTTTCCGATTGCAACCACAGCTGTTTTAGTGTGTTAAACAACGCCCCTTATGGCTAACTTAAAATAATTTGCGGAATACTTGTGGTATACACTCAAGATGTCAGTACCGATGCCTCACGATCAGACGCGGATCATTAATGAGACACCCGTAACAATCATACAAGAGTTGGATTGCAATACGGGTGTTACAGACAGTTATAATAGAAACTCTATCTGATATCTGTATAAACTTGTAAAACATTAATTACTGTGGAGAGCTAGTATGTGTAGAGTGAAACTAGTGAGAGTTTCCTTAAAATTACACAGAAAGACATGAGATTGTTCATATGGACATGAACCTTGATTTAACAAGCTTCATATTTACTTACAGATAATTATTGTCATTTTATGAAGATTTGACTGTAATTTAAGAGAGCAGGAAAGATCATGTATAATAATACAGTCATTTTTCTGTTAAAAAAGAGAAATGAATATAGTTTGTCATTACTGGTACAATACTTTTAAAAACAACTGTGTTGTTATATTTACAAGGAATTGTTAAATTTACAAGAAATGTCTGTTATTTTACAGTTTTGTAGACTATTTTTTAGAAAACAGAAAAACTACTGTACAAATTTAGTTATTTACCATAAAATTAGGATTTTTTTTTTACAGTGCAGGAGGTTTCAGAATGCAAAAAAGATGTCTTTAAATGGATGATTTCAGAGAAGTTTAGAGAGTACTAATTTACATCAGTGTTTATTATCAAAACCATGAACAATCCCCAATGCCACCATAATACTCCCAACTTAGAGGCAGTTGAACGCTTTTCCAGTGCAAGCAGCTTTTTCTCACTGCCACATACATACATATTAGTTAGACTGATTTATTTCTCAGAATTACATTATGGTTAATGTATATGAAGCCTAGGCTGGGGTTTACCTTTACCAATTAGCCTAAAGAACATGTTTATGGGGTGGGAGGAAACCAAAGTACCCAGGGAGAACATGCAAACTCCACACAGAAAGACCCAGGTGAACCCAGTTCCAACCAAACCTTTTTGCTAACCACTGCACTACTGTGCAAAACAAATCTATTTGTGATATAATTAAAGGAATCTGAACCTGTATGTTACTCTGAACTAGTGTTAATATTGCAAATGAGTTCACTTGGCTTTAGTCCTGACATGCTGTGTACATTTTCATACAAACTTCAGGGTACGTATTCATTTTTCAACAATTTCAAATAAACTGTCACAGCTAAGCTCCAGTCAAGTTTAAGTTCTATGAATCAATCAATATCAATAGGATGTATCTATCTATAAGGGTTTTTAACACTGTTGTCATTGACAGATTTTTATATTTGACTTTTAATCAATTTGTTAAGATTCTGAACTATTTTTGTATAGATTACCACAAATGATAATCTTTTTTCATCGGAATTTAAATCTCCACTTTATAACACAATACTAATTCCCTCAGGCACAATCCAATAGTTTCTCCATGCTACATACCATGCTGCTGCGGAGTACTTTGTCCTGGCTCTTTTTCAATTCGGAGTGCGGTCGCTTTCGTACTTTGCTCGCTTTATCTATGGTAGCCTGGTGTGAAAAACACCTTCCTCTTCCTTTGCCTTTCGTAACTGAAATAACGCTCTAGTGACGTGAAAAACTCTTTCCTTCTAGACAGCCCCTTGACCACACCCCCTTGTCAGACCCTAACCAATCCCATTCGTTAGGGTTTTCACCACAGCCACTCGCCACGCCTTTACCACTCCCACTTGCTACGCCTTCACCACTCCCACTTACGAAAACTGTTTAAACAGAGGGCCTTTTTCTTCCTCCCAGACCATTGAAACTCTACAGCCTTTTTAAAGTCCTGAAGCCATTTGAAGACCCAAGGAAGAAACCATGCTGGCAATGACTCGTCTGAACGCCCGCAGGTGTTTAATCATGACCCCGGAGCACATCCCAGGGGTGTCGGCGGACAAGATGATCTCGCACGAGCCTACGCTGAAGCCTATACCCGAGTTGGTAGCTGAATGTCCCGCGCGTCAGGAGCCCGAGTCTCCGATTCTGGAGATGGAGGGATCAACCCAGACCTTGTCTCCTCTTCCTGATACCCCGGTGAGTCCAACCCTCCTTCACCCGTGGATGAGAGTACGGTGGACGGGTTGATGTCAAGTTTGATCTTGAAACTGGTGAAAGCTGCATTTAACTATCTGCTCAAACTCCTCGTCAACAAGATCCGGAAAGAGGAATGCTATGGTTGCACAGTTGACCATCCAAGTCAGAGACAGCACGAGTGTTTGGACATCCTTGAAGAAGACTTCTTCGAAAGCAATGCTCGGATGAGAGAGATTAGAGAACGACTCCTTAACTGTAATTTCATTTCAGGCGTCAACCAATTCTTGAACATGTATAACATCCATGTGGAGGAATCGAGAGTCTCAAAAATTGTAGAAACTCTGATGACCAACATACGTTACCCTGATGAAGAGGAGGATGACAACTTTCTGAGCGGAGACTCCTTCAGAAACAACCTTGAGACTCTGGGTAGCTTCTGGGAGTGTGTTGAATAGTTTTCTACATGCCAGTACTACAGTTTTTTATATTTTAACAATACTCGAGAGGGAAAAACAAAAAAAAAAGAAGGAACCTCTTTTTTTGTAATAAGAAAAAGTGTACATGTTTTTGAAAACATTGTAGTTAGTCTTGTGTGATTTTTTCTTTTATTTACATGTGTTTTTATATTGACCCATGTTTTAAAATACTGTTGTTGTGTTTTTTTGTATCTACTCATGTTAGTTTTATACAGTTTTTCTATATAGCGTTGTTAGTTTTTTTTCTATATAGTGTTATTAGTTTCAAAACACAGTTGTTTACTCATAGTGATGGTGAATAAAAAACTTCAACTAAGTACTTTTGTCCTCATTTGTGTGTCAGCATGTCAGTGAAACACTTGATGAAAAGAGTTTATCACGATCCTGCACATCCGGGCGGTTTCGGTGGTGTAGAACGACTCCGTTGTGGGCTGCAAGATGAAATGGGTGAGTCAGTCAAGCTGGAAAATGTGAAAGATTTTTTATCCGAACAAGATTCTTATACTCTTCACAAACCAGCCCGGATACATTTTCCGAGAAACAGAGTTTTTGTCTCACGTCCTTTATTCCAATTCCAAGCTGACCTATGTGATATGCAAGCTCTAGCTCAGCATAACGATGGGTATAATTATTTATTAACGGTCATAGATGTATTTTCCAAGAAGGCCTATGTATGGGCCTTGAAGAGAAAAAAACTGCTGCCCACCGGTGTATAAACTCAAAGATTACGATGGGTGGGGTGTATTCATTCTTGAATTTCCTCTTATGAACAATTTTTATTTAAAATTGTTTATTTAAAAAAGTTTATTTAAAACTTGTTTATCGTACAAGTTTTGGAGCACTTGTGAGGTATTTTCCTTATTGACCTGTATAGGGGTCATTTTAATGCTACTATGATAACTATGATTATAGCTTTTTACCAAGTCCTGTAACACATCGAGGCCTTTAACAATGTATAATCGAAATTCAGGCTACAAATAAAGCGTGATGAAGCGTTTGGCAACTCTGTTCATCAAAATGGTTAACTGGCCTTTAAAACAACAAGTTTTCGGTTCTTCTATGGAAATATGAATGCACTTTAAGCATAGATAATCCTATACCTACATTGTGACATTTTTAAGTTGACAGTTGTGACAGTTGCAAACGCTCGCCACGTTATATGATAAAATTCACAACCAGGTCAATTATCCATCTCTCTTTCAGTAACCTACCAGCTAGTCTTGAGAAGATGTCAGTTAATTTGGCACATTTTGGCCGCCGCCTCCTTTCTTTTTTTTTATTTTAGCCCTCTCCGTTCCGCCCAGCCTCGATGTGTTACAGGACTTGGTAAAAAGCTATAATCATAGTTATCATAGTAGCATTAAAATGACCCCTATACAGGTCAATAAGGAAAATACCTCACAAGTGCTCCAAAACTTGTACGATAAACGTTCTCAATTGTTCATAAGAGGAAATTCAAGAATGAATACACCCCACCCATCGTAATCTTTGAGTTTATACACCGGTGGGCAGCAGTTTTTTTCTCTTCAAGGCCCGTACATAGGCCTTCTTGGAAAATACATCTATGACCGTTAATAAATAATTATACCCATTGTTATGCTGAGCTAGAGCTTGCATATCACATAGGTCAGCTTGGAATTGGAATAAAGGACGTGAGACAAAAACTCTGTTTCTCGGAAAATGTATCCGGGCTGGTTTGTGAAGAGTATAAGAATCTTGTTCAGATAAAAAATCTTTCACATTTTCCAGCTTGACTGACTCACCCATTTCATCTTGCAGCCCACAACAGAGTCGTTCTACACCACCAAAACCGCCCGGATGTGCAGGATTGTAATAAACTCTTTTCATCAAGTGTTTCACTGACATGCTGACACACAAATGAGGACAAAAGTATTTAGTTGAAGTTTTTTATTCACCATCACTATGAGTAAACAACTGTGTTTTGAAACTAATAACACTATATAGAAAAAAAAACTAACAACGCTATATAGAAAAACTGTATAAAACTAACATGAGTAAATACAAAAAAAACACAACAACAGTATTTTAAAACATGGGTCAATATAAAAACACATGTAAATAAAAGAAAAAATCACACAAGACTAACTACAATGTTTTCAAAAACATGTACACTTTTTCTTATTAGAAAAAAGAGGTTCCTTCTTTTTTTTTTGTTTTTCCCTCTCGAGTATTGTTAAAATATAAAAAACAGTAGTACTGGCATGTAGAAAACTATTCAACACACTCCCAGAAGCTACCCAGAGTCTCAAGGTTGTTTCTGAAGGAGTCTCCGCTCAGAAAGTTGTCATCCTCCTCTTCATCAGGGTAACGTATGTTGGTCATCAGAGTTTCTACAATTTTTGAGACTCTCGATTCCTCCACATGGATGTTATACATGTTCAAGAATTGGTTGACGCCTGAAATGAAATTACAGTTAAGGAGTCGTTCTCTAATCTCTCTCATCCGAGCATTGCTTTTGAAGAAGTCTTCTTCAAGGATGTCCAAACACTCATGCTGTCTCTGACTTGGATGGTCAACTGTGCAACCATAGCATTCCTCTTTCCGGATCTTGTTGACGAGGAGTTTGAGCAGATAGTTAAATGCAGCTTTCACCAGTTTCAGGATCAAACTTGACATCACCCGTCCACCGTACTCTCATCCACGGGTGAAGGAGGGTTGGACTCACCGGGGTATCAGGAAGAGGAGACAAGGTCTGGGTTGATCCCTCCATCTCCAGAATCGGAGACTCGGGCTCCTGACGCGCGGGACATTCAGCTACCAACTCGGGTATAGGCTTCAGCGTAGGCTCGTGCGAGATCATCTTGTCCGCCGACACCCCTGGGATGTACTCAGGGGTCATGATTAAACACCTGCGGGCGTTCAGACGAGTCATTGCCAGCATGGTTTCTTCCTTGGGTCTTCAAATGGCTTCAG
Source organism: Hirundichthys speculiger (assembly GCA_018398805.1). Classification (NCBI taxonomy): domain Eukaryota; kingdom Metazoa; phylum Chordata; class Actinopteri; order Beloniformes; family Exocoetidae; genus Hirundichthys; species Hirundichthys speculiger. The sequence continues at coordinate 185,656 of JAGFBZ010002118.1, forward strand.
GACTTTAAAAAGGCTGTAGAGTTTCAATGGTCTGGGAGGAAGAAAAAGACCCTCTGTTTAAACAGTTTTCGTAAGTGGGAGTGGTGAAGGCGTAGCAAGTGGGAGTGGTAAAGGCGTGGCGAGTGGCTGTGGTGAAAACCCTAACGAATGGGATTGGTTAGGGTCTGACAAGGGGGTGTGGTCAAGGGGCTGTCTAGAAGGAAAGAGTTTTTCACGTCACTAGAGCGTTATTTCAGTTACGAAAGGCAAAGGAAGAGGGAGGTGTTTTCACATCAGGCTACCATAGATAAAGCGAGCAAAGTACGAAAGCGACCGCACTCCGAATTGAAAAAGAGCCAGGACAAAGTACTCCGCAGCAGCATGGTATGTAGCATGGAGAAACTATTGGATTGTGCCTGAGGGAATTAGTATTGTGTTATAAAGTGGAGATTTAAATTCCGATGAAAAAAGATTATCATTTGTGGTAATCTATACAAAAATAGTTCAGAATCTTAACAAATTGATTAAAAGTCAAATATAAAAATCTGTCATTGACAACAGTGTTAAAAACCCTTATAGATAGATACATCCTATTGATATTGATTGATTCATAGAACTTAAACTTGACTGGAGCTTAGCTGTGACAGTTTATTTGAAATTGTTGAAAAATGAATACGTACCCTGAAGTTTGTATGAAAATGTACACAGCATGTCAGGACTAAAGCCAAGTGAACTCATTTGCAATATTAACACTAGTTCAGAGTAACATACAGGTTCAGGTTCCTTTAATGATATCACAAATAGATTTGTTTTGCACAGTAGTGCAGTGGTTAGCAAAAAGGTTTGGTTGGAACTGGGTTCACCTGGGTCTTTCTGTGTGGAGTTTGCATGTTCTCCCTGGGTACTTTGGTTTCCTCCCACCCCATAAACATGTTCTTTAGGCTAATTGGTAAAGGTAAACCCCGCCTAGGCTTCATATACATTAACCATAATGTAATTCTGAGAAATAAATCAGTCTAACTAATATGTATGTATGTGGCAGTGAGAAAAAGCTGCTTGCACTGGAAAAGTGTTCAACTGCCTCTAAGTTGGGAGTATTATGGTGGCACTGGGGATTGTTCATGGTTTTGATAGTAAACACTGATGTAAATTAGTACTCTCTAAACTTCTCTGAAATCATCTATTTAAAGACATCTTTTTTGCATTCTGAAACCTCCTGCACTGTAAAAAAAAAAAAATCCTAATTTTATGGTAAATAACTAAATTTGTACAGTAGTTTTTCTGTTTTCTAAAAAATAGTCTACAAAACTGTAAAATAACAGACATTTCTTGTAAATTTAACAATTCCTTGTAAATATAACAACACAGTTGTTTTTAAAAGTATTGTACCAGTAATGACAAACTATATTCATTTCTCTTTTTTAACAGAAAAATGACTGTATTATTATACATGATCTTTCCTGCTCTCTTAAATTACAGTCAAATCTTCATAAAATGACAATAATTATCTGTAAGTAAATATGAAGCTTGTTAAATCAAGGTTCATGTCCATATGAACAATCTCATGTCTTTCTGTGTAATTTTAAGGAAACTCTCACTAGTTTCACTCTACACACATACTAGCTCTCCACAGTAATTAATGTTTTACAAGTTTATACAGATATCAGATAGAGTTTCTATTATAACTGTCTGTAACACCCGTATTGCAATCCAACTCTTGTATGATTGTTACGGGTGTCTCATTAATGATCCGCGTCTGATCGTGAGGCATCGGTACTGACATCTTGAGTGTATACCGCAAGTATTCCGCAAATTATTTTAAGTTAGCAATAAGGGGCGTTGTTTAACACTAAAACAGCTGTGGTTGCAATCGGAAAAACAGATGCGTAAGGATGGGTCATAAAGTCATAAAAAGGGTCATAAGGTCATAAAGGGGCATAAACCTGTTGTTTAACACACTAAAACAGATGTGTAAGGATGGGTCATAAAGTCATAAAGGGTCATAAACCTGTCAAGTTTGACAATAAAACTGTTGTTTAACGCCCGGAAACAGATCTGGTGAGGGTCATAAAGTCATAAAAAGGTCATAAAAGGTCATAAGGTCATAAAGGGGTAATAAAACTGTCAAGTTTGACGAGAAGTGGATGGTTATTCTCTCTCCCATTAACACACTAAGAACGCCACAGTGAAGCCAGAGAGGAAGAGATCGAAAGAAGAAAAGTCACCAGGAGATCTCCAAACTTCTTCTGACGACAGAAAAACCACATTGGAAAAATGGTTAATCTGTTCTTGCGTCTTCTTTCTTCTTGAAGAATAAATCCTTTGAATATTTCCCTCCGATGGTTGGTTGGTTAGCTCCCTCGGTCCCAAGCCGGTCCTGCTCCTTCGAAGATGCCCCACGGAAGAACTTTCCTTCTCCTCAGGTTTTATGCTCTCTCTCAACCAGCCTGCCTCAGCCCATAAAAGTCCTTGTTTGGTCTTCCTCAGAATCCACAACTCTCGATTAGTTGACTCACATCTGCATAGGCGTACATAATTTCCCCAAACTCACATAACAATTCATGATTGGTTTATCCACCCCTGCATAGGTGTATAATTACCAAAAACTTCACATAACCCTTCTTGTTTGGTCACACGTCAACTCATGATTGGTTTCACATACAGTCATTCATGCATAATTCACAGACAGAGTCCCATAGTCATTCTGATTGATTCAGGCATCTCAGCAGAGGCGTACATAATTATCATGACATATAGACTTCTCCTGATTGGCTTATTCACATATAACAGGGCAGAGGCGTTCTCATCCACACATCTCCTCCCAGGTACCAAGTTACCCTGTTTACTGTTTAGTGGCTCGCTACTGCTAAACCTAACTAGCCACAGCTAATTCTGATGTAACATTTTATGTACCTATGTATGTCACAAAGGGTACCCAAAGCTCAATTAACTGAATGATTGGTTAATATCAAGAATATGTGCTCATTTGCCATGTTTCTGCCCAAAGCCTTGTGCATGATTCTGCTCGAAGCTCCTCCAAGGTCGCCCTGAGCTGCTACCCACCAAAGCAATCTCTCGCACATGGCTTACCCCTGACCCAGAGCCAGCCACTGCTACGCTTGTTTGTTTTGCAGGTTAAAACTATTGTTTTTGATAACAACCTCCTTCCCTGCTCTTTGTTGTGTCTTTGTTAGCTCTGAGCTGGCCCTTGGCAGCCTGACACACAGAATTGTTTTGAATAACTAGCTTAACTTTCCTCTCAAACAAAAAGTTACCTAATTAACTAACCCTAATTCACGCTTCATCCAAATCTATTCCCCATCTATTTTAGGTATGTCATGAGAGAAAATTAATACTTCCATTGGGCTTTTACCTTAATAACCAAATTAACAACTGATCCAAGTCTCATCCACTTCTACCATTTTATTTTGAAAACCTTGCCTCCCTGCTCAGCTCAGCCCAGACGAACAGAGCCTCGCCTCAGCCAGAAATCTTCACACGCAGAATTTAACAATGATTTCTCCCTTCATTGATCTACGTCTCTACTACATTACAAAATCAACTAAATCATCTTGTTTCTGATTATTGATTAGAATCACACATTTTATTGATTAGAGATTGATTAGAGATTACAAATCACAATAATAACCACATTTCTGTTACTCCACTACACTATGAACATAATCAGATTATAAATTTGCATTCTGCAATCACCCAGATGCGACATTTTCTCCTTTTCATAGCTCAGCCTTAGAAAAAAATCTCTTTAACAGAGCTGGGATGATTCCAACTTTTTCCGGGTCACTTGACAGTGTGAAGATTAACACTCCTATAGCACCTTTAAACCGGATATGGACTCTTTGCCAAACTTGATCATGTTTCCCATTCACCCAGTTCACAAATCACTCATACACCATTTATTCAAACATATAATGTACAATGTATAGTATGCAGCACCATTATGTTTACAATCACAAACAAATTAGCATATTGCATGCAACTTGGGTTAAGCATCCTACTCAAGCAATGACACTTAAACATGTGTCAAATAAGACTACCACCTGAGCACAAGAGCCCAAGATCTTTCATTTGTCAGTAATGAGGCTCACAGTCTTCAACAAGGCTGTCTGTGATATAGTTGATGTGCAACAGCTCCTGGTAGTAGTCTTTCTCCACTTTTGTATTGACAGTCCAGGCTACAACCTCCACCCCCCTTTCAGCCCAGTACTGCACATAGTCCCTGCAGACAGGACACAAACATTTTTTCACTGATAACAGCACACCAAGCAAATGTATTCTTTTGACATTCAAGATGTTTAAGCACCACTTAGTAAGACTGTACAAAACATCCCAGAAAGTCCAGTAAATAACTAAACTAATATACAGGCTGAATCCATTTTCACAATAGAAATCTCTAAACCAAATAATGATGATCGATGTTGCAATTCTCAAATTTTAAAGTCTAACATCAATATTATTACAACTGTTTACTTTCAGTTCCAGAAACTCACGGTGACACAAAGTTCTTCTGTATCAGGAAGGCTGAGATGCCGCAGAGCCTCCACAGCATGTGATGGTGCGCCCAGTCTAACAAGATGTCCATTAGTGTCATCCAATGATGTTTGCATAGTGATGAAAAACGTGGGGAGCCATCTCCAAAATGACTCAGGCTCCATGGTCTGTGGGTCAACGCTGTGACGACTTCAGGGTCACTTTGTCTCATCTGGTTGAGAGGAAAAGAGTTCATGAATGTTTGTAGCATGGCAGTGACAACAGTACAATGATGGGATGTGTGAGGATGAAAGCTTGACTTTTGTTATAGAGGAGTTTTCTCCTATTTTCTTAAGGCAGAACAAAGCAGGTTTTTGCAAGAAATTGTGAGATGGGTAATGGCAATACAAGTCTTTGAATGTGCAAAATACTTAATAATATTATTATTATTATTATTATTATTATTATTATTATTATTATTAATAATATTACAATGGCTGATATCCAAGAAAGAGTCTCAAATATGGTGAGCTGGACAACATCACTGACACTGACAGATACACACCAGTTGGTTAAGAAACAAACTGTATTCCATAAATACTTAGCAGTACAACTGTACCAGTTGCTAATAGATTGGACCAAGCCAAAGTGGTTAACCCAAGGCTGGATTATCACCATCATAAAATGATCCCCAGAAGCAGGCAATTCTATTCGACTACCAGCCAATAATCTGCCTCTACACAATGTGGAAACTTCAATTGAACTGAATTTAATTGAATTAAATAATATTTAATTTATCCCAGAAAGGGAAATGATATGTTGCGGTAACTTTCATTATTCAAGTCTCTGAATCATGTTAAATGCACAAAGGAAACTGAAGAACATGATCCTCACAGATTCCTGCCTTGTCCAGATGACAGTGACATCTTCAAGTCCAACCACACCACCAGAAGAAAAGTGCCGTGGGTCCTGGAAGGTGCTTGTTCAGGTGAACCAATAGAAGTCTCTCCAGGACTTTCATAATGTGTAATATTAGGGCAACAAGTCTATAGTTGCCAAGAGCAGATGGATGAGATTTATTTGGACCCGGAACAAGGTAGGATGTCATCCATAGCATGTATTAGTTTATAACACATTACTCCACACATAAGCAAAATCCCGAAGGAAATTGGAAATATCAGAGGAGATTGACAGAGCAGTCACTCCAGACAGAACCCAAGCTCAAAGAGGAAAATGGTGACGGCCCACATGTATGGCTGAGAAGGGTTTAATCATATATGTTGTCAGTGAGTCAAGGTATCTCAGTGTAGATGATCATTGGTATGGCAAAATAAAAGAAGAAGCATGAAATCCAACTCTGAGCCTTGGAGACAACAGTTTCACTGATATCACAAATGCAAAGCAGCATGTGATGACCTATGCTTATTTGCAGAGACACTGTCTGAGTTTGACTAACTAGAGTAAGTAAAACAGACTGAAGTTATGTCAGTTAATATCAAACACATCTTCCCAAAGAGGTCAGTGTTTATACCACGACATTTCGCAAAGCTAAAATTTTAATTCATGCTAAAAGTTTAAAGCAAGATCACTGTCTCTTTTGCCGTTTCGTTTTGCTTTTTCTTTTTTTTTGCTCCATGCTAATAAATGCATTTTCGTGGGAAGTCACTAGGAAATCTTCAGATGTTTAATGGCCTCCCTGACTTTCTCTCCAAAACATCTAATATGTGCTGTCCCTCGGATAACTAATCTAACCTCGTCACTCACAGTGAACCAGTACATTTTAACCTCCGCAACTTCCACTCTGCCTCCTGTCTTTTCCTCAGTGCCACAGACTAACCTTCATACCTCTCCCTTCAAGGGTATATCTCCACCTCTCTAGAATTTCCTCCATCTACACCCTGCAATCACGACAGATCACAATGTCATCTGTCCATGGAGATTCCTGTCTCATCTCATCTGTCAGCCTGTCCATCAGGATAGCAAACAAAAACTGGCTCAGAGCCAATCCGTGATGCAGTACCACCTCCACCTTGAACTTCTCTGTCATACCTACAGCACACCTCACCACTTTCTTACAGCTCTCATACATGTCGTGCACCACTGTAACATACTTCTCTGCTACTCCAGACTTCCTCAAACAATACCATGGCTTTTCTCAAGGTCTACAAAGACACAATGCAGCTCCCTCTGACCTTCTCTGTACTTCTCTATTAGCATCCTCGAAGCAAATACCTGTGTACCTGTGGTACACAGGTATCTCCTTTGTTCCTAAAAATCAGCACTAGTACACTTCTCCTTCATTCCTCAGGCATCTTCTCACTCTCTAAGATCTTGGTGGATGTCTTCATCAAAAACTCTACTGCCACCTCTCCTAGACACTTTGCATACCTCCACACGTATATCACCAGGACCAAGTGCCTTTCCACTCTTCAATGCCCTCCTCACTTCAGTTTTACTCATCTTTCCTACATCCTACTCTTCGTTCCCTTTCATTTTCTTCATTCATCAACTTTTCAAAGTGCTCTTTACATCTTCCTGTCACACTCCTAGCATCTTTAAACACATTTCCATCTCTATCCTTCATCACTCGAGACTGCTGCATGTTCTTCTCATCTCTATCTCTCTGCCTTGCCAACCTGTATAAGTCAGTCTCTCTCTCCAAGTTGTCTACTCAAGCATAAAAATCATCATACACCCTATGCCACCTGTGCCTTCACCTTATGCTGCATCTCCCTGTTCTCATGTCTACTCTCTTCAGTCCTGTGTACCACTTTTTCTAGGTTAATCTTTTTCTGCATAATCCTGCACTTGTCTGTTTTTCTACCAGATGACACGCAAAGTACTCTCTTACCCTGATCTCCCTGATCATATCAGCTGTAGTTGTCTAGTCACCTGGAAGCACCTAGAGCCTGCCCCAACCCCTCTCTGGAAGCCACACAATACTCTTCCTTTTTCAGTTTACATCACTTCTTCCTCTGCTCTGCCTTTGTCCTTTTCATCTTCCTCACCACCAAAGTCATCTTACACACCACCATCCTGTGCTATCGGGCTACACTCTCACATACCACTACTTTGCAGTCACTGATCTCCTTCAGGTTCCATCATCTACATAAAATCTAGTCCACAAGTGTGCTCCTACCTCCACTTTTATAAGTCATCCAATACTTCCTGCATCTTTTGGAAGAAAGTATTCACTACAGCCATTTCCATCCTTTTTGCAAAGTCTAAAACCATCTGTCCTTCTGCATTCTTTTCCTGAATACCAAAGTGTAATCCGGGAGTCAAACCCGCGACCAGCCGCACAAGGACTGTAGCCTCTGTACATGGGCCGCCTGCCCTAACCACTGCACCATCGGGCAGCCCATGGTGGTCATTGTTAACCCAGGCCTCAACCGATCAAGATTGGAGTTCATAGGTCTTGTGATTTGCATGGTTAGTTTGGCATAGATTTTATATCGGATGCTCTTCCTAACACAACACAGCAGTTTTAACTGTTTATGCAAAAACAACAACAGAGCCATCTTACCCTGTAGATGACTTTGGGGTCAAAAGAACAGACAATGCTGCTGTTGTACAGGACTGGGTGTTTCTCATACAAGTCTTTAAGAGCGGTGGCGGCCTGGGTGGAAAGGAAAAACACATGGTCACTACAAGTCAGTCAGCTCTTTGGTGTTTGTGTGTAGTGTTACCATCCAACCACTTGGTGGTAACTAAGAGCTGTGCGGGTAAAGATCAACTGCTTATGGGCTCTCAATTCAAAAATGTCTGAGCCTGATTCAAGAACCAACTCTGCAGCTTTGCCTTCCTGACTCATCACAAAATGTACTGAACATGCAGTCCCACAAGTAGCTAAGACACTTTAAATATAATGCTTAAAAATGTAAAACCTTTCTATACACACACACACGCATATATATGTGTGTAAATAAATAATTTCAGTCCAAATTAAATGACTTAAGTACAAGTTTCCAGCAAGTATATCAGCTGCTACACTGGCATAGCCTGTCACTAATTAATATAAACAATAAGTCACATTTTCAAATAAGGAAGAATATTCCCAGTTCGTAAGACTTAAGTAACGGCTAGTAATGGCTTAAAAAAACAACAACTCATGGGTAAATGCAAGCACTTGTACACGTTCTTTTTTATCAAATTGCAAACTGGAAAGTTCATTCTTGTTGTACAATACATTTTATAAACAATTTATGAGATTACTAGTGTTTTATTAATGAAATATCCAAAAACTCAGTGTTGCACTGTAAAAGCCATCTTTGGACCTCATCACACTCCCAACATTATGTTCTCGTCCTTTGGCAATTTTGTCTGTGTGTAGATCAATTAAATAAACTAACAGATTGCACACTGAGTCTCTGCTTGTTTGTTAGTCTTGTTGGCTGCACCTCATCTGGATGACCTTTGACATCAAAGTAGATGCTGAGCTGAAGTTTGATGCATTCCTCTACAGCTTCCTCCAGAGTTGGGATCCTCTCTCCAGCAAACTTGTCCCTGGTAACGAACAAAACAAGCAAGGTTCTGTTATCCAGGATTTTTTTTTTGGAAACAATTTTGAAATCTCTTGATGAGGTAGTTTTAAATATCCAGAGTATCTGGAGTCCAGAGATTGGGCATCCTACAGATAAGTGAAATCAAGAGTGTTTGGAAGAGCAAAACTTTCTGCATCTGAGGTGGAAGAAAAAAAGTAATCCATTACACATTACTAGTTACTTTTTAAAAAAGTAATCCCTTACTTTACTTAGTTACTCGCTGCTGAAAGTAACTAGTTACATTACTAGTTACACTACTTTTGGATTACTCAATACAATATCACCTGAGCTGCACCTAACTTGATTGCCAATGAACAACATATAGTTAGAACTTTATTACTGCAGTGCCCAGATCAGCAAATGTGTATTCTAATGAGGAGGACATACACAAGATCTCTTTTATGCACTTTAATGCAACAAAGCTGGAAAAAATGACAGGAACATTTGCCAAAAAAGGCTACAAGACATGCTGTATGCAAAATGTTTCAAAATAAAATTGGGATTAAAGCTTTCACTCTAATCTTAATTCACTCAGTAAATGTCTGTTTATACTTCCATGACGTAAGCATCAGCAAATTGAATTTCTTTACAACATAACTTAAGTCGTCCTTCCAACCACCCAGTACAAACAAAGTTTGTTTAAATTATATGATTAAATAAAATAAGACAATGGCTCTCATCACAATATCAGACAATGAATGAGACTTCAAAAGGAAAATAACTTAACACTACATATGAAATGTAATTTGTAATTATGTGAACTATAGCTTTACAGTAGATTTTTTCTTCATCCTACTCGACATTCTCATCAAAGAAATGGTTATACCTCAGCAGGAGGAGTCTCTCAAACCATTTGTCAGACAACCTGTTCCTCTTCGGAGTCAGTACCAGGCTGCCAAAGCTAAAGAGCCTCTCAACCGGTGCACTAGAGGGTGTGGCTGTGTTGTACTTCAGTGATAAAGTCTTTATTGTGGGGAAACGGTGCAGGATCTTCATCTCTGACCCCGACTGCAGATAGTCAATGACTTCAGTTTCATGGTTGTAGGGGGCTAGATCCTTCATCAAGTCATTCTTACTTGTGCTGGAGGTGGGTGTCTGAGGCCTATGTACAACCTGCTTGTTGGGGGGGTAAGCACGGCATTCAGTGATCAGCAATGTCTTTAAGGCATCTCTCCTCTCTTCTTCTTTCAGCCACCGCATTTTAAACCTTGGTAGTGTGACAGCAGCAAGGAGAGCATCTTTGCTGTCCAGCACCAGCTCAAATCATTTCTTGATGGCCTGCAAATGCGATATGGAAAGATTTGATGAGCTTGGCTGTGTACAGTATAATTTGCAGTGCATAGTATTAGATTTAGCTTCTCAGCTGTAGTTGCCATGTGAGTAAATGAGGGATTGTGATCTGTGGATTCACTTAAAAAGTTTAAAAATAATTATGAATTGACATTTTACGGTGCTTCATGTAGTGTACATTCACTTATTAGATTTTTTATATGTATGTGATGACCACATGAATGGTCTTTTTATTTATTCTATCATCTTAATAATTAGCTGTTAGTTAACTCTGATGCAATTACTTTAAATTTGTGCTGTCCCTGTAAAAAAATAAACAAATTAAAAATTCATAAAATAATGCTTTTGACTTTCAAATTCAAGATTATTAAAACATACATACCTGTACTATGGCATTAGGCAGGCCTGCTGTCATCTGGGAGAGCCCATCTTGCAGTGCCAGTGTCCTTGACATCAGAATCTCCAGTGTTGGCAGGAGACTGCCATAATAGCAGTTATCTTCACCTTGTAATATGTCCAAAGCCATTGTGAGTGGTTTCATGACTGTGCAGTATTCCTTAAGGAACTGATATTCCCGTTCAGTGAAGGCTTTCATTTCTAGTCAACTGCAGAGAGTGTTCAACACTGAGATGGGAATGTCAATGATGCGGGACAGGGCATCATGGAAGGAGTTCCATCTTGTTGTTGTTGGTACTATGGGTTTTCTTTTGCACATACTCTCAACAAGTTCAGATGCCACAGTAGAACGGCTGGTTTTATTCCAGATGCCAGAACACTTCCCAGTTGCACTTCTGTAAAGAGATTTGGACTCGGAGTTTGCTGTGAGCCATTTGTCAGCATCATTATTCGAAATCAAATTCAGTGTGTGCGATGCACATCTCAGGTGGGGGGGCAGAGAAAACTGTCCCTCTGAATCAGTACTGCTAGAGAGCACACTTTCAACATCTATGAACCTCACATCTTCATCCTCAATCTCCTCGTCTGAATCTGGCGCTGGCTCATACATTTTAAAAGCTTTGATAAAATTTGACCCGTTGTCAGTTACAGTAGCAGTCACCTTGTGAGACAATCCATACGCTGAGTGAACCTGTTCAATTTCGCCGGCTACAACATCATAAGTATGTCGTCCTTTTACTCTTCTGCAGGCAATTGCAGCTTTTTCACGCTGGACATTGTTTGGGTTAATCCAGTGGGCAGTCATACCTAAATAGCTTTTATTGTGGCTAGTCCAGATGTCAGCGGTAGTTGACACATACTCTAAGCTCTCAAAAGTTTTCTTGAGTTCAGTTTCCATCTTTACGTAACACTTATCCAGGTAGCTTGCAAAAGTTTTCCTGTCTGATGATAGCGGCCTCCTCACCTGTATTCTGCTTAGGATGTTACGGAAACTCGGCGATTCCACTGTTGAAACAGGCAGCATTTCCTCCACGACGTATGCAGCTACAAGCCTCTGTATCTCAACTTTTCGATACATGTTGTTGGAAGTCAAGCCTCGTCTGCTTCGATGGTGTCGGCATGTTTTCCTCAGCGTCACTCAGGGTCCGTCCTTCTTTAGCCACTAGCTTGGTGTTAGCATGTTGCCGATGTAGGTGCTTGGACAGATTTGAGGTGCTGTTTGTGGCAGTGGATAGTTGCTTCTGGCCAGGGCATAGTTTATACTTTACAGTCACATTCTTTCCCTTTACCACAACAAATTTGAAGTAGTGCGTGTATCTCCACCCGTCAAAAGACGTCCTGAGCGGCTCTGCCATCATTTCTTCTCCACCTTCATGAAATCGCGCTTCCGTCTCTAGGTCACGTAAAATCACGTTGCTGAGGTCAGACAAGCGTTGCGCAGCCCGTGAACGTGCATGAAAGGGATATTTGATTTTTTTTTCTGTCCTCCCGCTCTGCATATAGCTGAACATCTTAAAGCAGGGGTGTCCAAACTCGGTCCTCGAGGGCCGCTGTCCTGGATGTCTTAGAGGTTTTCCTGACACAACACACCTGATTCTAATGAATGAATCATAATCAGCTTGTCATTCAGGTCTGCACAAGTCAGTTAATGACCCATTCATTTGAATCAGGTGCGCTGAAGCAGGGAAACAAAGACAGACAGCGGACCTCGAGGACTGGAGCTGGACACCCCTGGTTTAAAGTAACTAAAGTAACGCATTTTTTTTTTGTCTAAGAGTAACTGTAATGTGATTACACAAATTACAACTGTAACGTGGTACATTACTGCGTTACTGGCGAATGTAATCCCGTTACACTAACGCGTTATTTTGTACCGCGTTAGACCCAACACTGGGTACAGGACATTATCAAGTCATTGAAAAACAACAAGTTCCCTGGCACAGACGGATGTAAAAGTAAATTTTCGGTTTTCACCAGATTCAACTCTAGTGCTAAAAGTAATTGATTCAAGGGGACAAACTCATATCCTGTATATTGTCGAACTATCGCTTTTTATAATGATGCGGTGCTGCTAGCTTAAGATTGGCCTGAATTCTGCAGAGAGTAGGCTTGGGCGGTATTACGGTAACACCGTATACTTCCGGTATTCAAAAATAGCAGCGGTATCAGTTTCAATACCGTCATAAAAATGCAATGAATGATTTCTGTGGTTTAAAGTTTAGTTTCTCTCCTGTATCGCTGTGTGTTCTGCTTTATTTGACCTTTTATTCATGTTCGCTCGCAGCTGACTCGCTCGCCCGTTTGACTCGTCCTGTTAAGGTACTGACTATGAAAACAACACTTCCTGAGCTTGCTGCTTCAAAATAAAAGCTTCTAATGAAACTAATAATGTTGGACTTTTATGTTGAAGAATTTATAGGAAGTAAAATGTCCCGCATCAGACACTTTACTATAAAGCGCGTTTCAGCGCTGCAGGAGACAGGCTGCAGGCAGCTGCAGCAGAGAAGGAACAGTTAAAACTACAGTGAAAAGCAAGAAATACACAAATAAATAACAACTGTAGTTGAGCCAACTTTATATTGAAGCACTGAACTGCTGTTTCGAGGTAAACTCGCCTTTTTTTTTTTTCAGGCGTCAAGTCCCGTGGCGGGGCACATAATGGGGACGGCTGTTTTGACGGGCGGCGTCCGCCGGTGGTGTTTGTTCGCCTTAATAGTCGCGGTAATACGGTATACCCCGGGAAAATGTGAGGGAAGTTTGACGGTATCAAAATTTGGATACCGCCCAGGCCTAGCAGAGAGGTTGTTTTAATAAAAAAGTGGTGGAGGGTAAAAGTGAGACACTGCCTCACTTTTCCCCTGGAAACAAAGACAAAAAATAAGTTTAGTTTTTCATGTCTCAAACAGTATGAAAAATCCATTATGCCAAGGAAATACAACAGGAAGACAACCTGGGGCAAAACCTCCCTTGAACAGATGGAAAGTGCAGCCACTGAGGTCATGGAGCAAAACAGGTCCTTAAGAGGGGGACGTTCTCACTGTGGCCTGGGGTTCGGTGACCCAGGCAAGGAGAATTTTCACGGATGGGATGGAGGAAGAACTTTACATACACCTGAAAGAACTTGCTGAGCAGTCCTATGGCCTCTCTCCAGCTAAGTGCCACACTAGCATTTGAAAATGCAGAAAAGAACCATGTCCTCATGCCTGCCAATTGGAAAGAGACGCAGTGTGCAGGTAAGCCAGGGTGTGCAAGACAGCATGTGATTTCCTATGGTAACTAAGGCTCATCTTCCCACAAGGCTAAATATTTTATAATAATGGATTGTCTATAGGTTCAGAGTGGTTCCGCAGCTTCCTAGCACGTCGCCGGCTTTCTGTCTGAACTCCAGAAGCAACATCCCTCGGAAGGACCACTGCCTTCAATAGAACGACTGATGGGGAGTTCCCCCCACACATGATTTTTTAATGTGGATGAAACAGGTCTCCATACAGTACAAAGGCCTCACCAGGTGAGATACATGATACGCACACAACGCTGACATGTGTAGCTTGTAATAATGCAATAAACAGGCCGGCGGGACCTCAGAGTGAGCAAGGCCAAGAATGGCGCTCCGAAATCGAAAAGGCTCTGGCTCTCCTCCCTGCTCTGGTTCTCATGCAGCCTCCAGACTGGCTGTAGTCCCTGCTCCGGTCCCCCAGCCGACCTCAGGCCTGGCTTTCCTCCCTGTTCTGGTTCTCATGCAGCCTCCAGACTGGCTGTAGTCCCTGCTCCGGTCCCCCAGCCGACCTCAGGCCTGGCTCTCCTCCCTGTTCTGGTTCTCATGCAGCCTCCAGACTGGCTGTAGTCCCTGCTCCGGTCCCCCAGCCGACCTCAGGCCTGGCTTTCCTCCCTGCTCTGGTTCTCATGCAGCCTCCAGACTGGCTGTAGTCCCTGCTCCGGTCCCCCAGCCAGCCTCAGGCCTGGCTCTCCTCCCTGTTCTGGTTCTCATGCAGCCTCCAGACTGGCTGTAGTCCCTGCTCCGGTCCTCCAGTTGGCCTCAGGCCTGGATCTCCTCCCTGCTCTGGTTCTCATGCAGCCTCCAGACTGGCTGTCATCCTTGCGCCGGTCCCTCAGCTGGCCTCAGGCCTGGGTGCAGCAGCAGCAGCAGCAGCAGCCTAACCTACAGATTGAACATGCCATTGATTCTGAACTTTCTGTCTGTTTCAGGTGGTGACACAAAGAGGGAAAAGGCAAGTTGGTTCCATCACATCGGCCGAGAGAGGAGCTGGTAACTGTGTGCTGTGAATGCTGCTGGGGACGCTTTACCTCCCATGTTTGTCTTTCCCAGAGTAAAGTTTAAAGACTGCTTCATGATCAATGCACCTCCAGGAGCAAAAGGTTCATCCACCAGAACAGGATGGATGAATGAAGATACCTGAGCCGAGTTCCTCGATCACCTGATAAACCACACTTACTGCGCCCCTGACCCCCCAAGCTTCTCATCATGGACAATCTTAAAGCTCACATATCAGTCAGGGCAGTAGAAATCGCCAAGAGCAATGGTATCGTTATGCTCACTCTCCCACCTCACACATCCCATCATGCAGCCTCTGGATGTGGCCGTGTACGGTCCATTCAAAGCCCAACACAGCCGAGCTCTCGATGGGTGGATGCGATCGAATCGTGGCAAAACAGTCACCATCTACCAGGTTGCAGGAGTTGTAAGTCAAGCCTTCATGACAACCGTGACACCACACAACATCACTTCTGGGTTTAGGTCCACTGGGATTTTCCCAGACAATCATGACATTTTCCCAGATGAAGCGTTTGCACCATCCATTCCGTCAGACCGGCCAAACCCTGAGCTACAGCCTGCCACCGGAGATGCTCCACCTCCAGGAGAAGTTATTGAAGGCCTGCACCCTGCAGATGATCCACCTAAAGATGAACCTCCCGCTGCAGATAACGGAGCCTCCCATACGAATTCGCCCGCTCTCGCGCCAGCTGACACGATGCGGGACAAATAACTAGCCTGGATATGTCCCTCCACAGGAAATCATCGCACTTCCAAAGTTCACCCCAAGAAAACAAACCAGACGGAGGTGTGTGAAGACCGCTCTCCTCACCAACACTCCTGAGATGCAGGTACTTGAAAGGGCTTTTGAAGAAAGACGAAAGAAACTGCAGAAAAAATGCAAAAAAGGGAACAAAAAGAGGAGCCGATACAGAGGACTCACTATGGAGTGAGGGGTGTCCTAATTGGAGTTCCCCTACTGTGGAAGTGGTTCTTTTCTCTCATTTGAATGGTGAATAAAACACTGTTTGAATGATACTTTGCTGTATTTGTGTTTGTTCAGTCACCTCCAGAGTGGTGGAAAAAAGTAAGTGGATCATTTTACCCCAAGGAGGGTCGCTTTACCCCCTTGAAATCTGGGCCTTGTCTCAGTTTACCCCCGTAGCTGGGGTAAAATGAGACACTTGACCACTTTTTTAAAAACAATCATATTTTCACCGTCTTTAGTCCAGCAAACATTCCGTTCTTAGGAAACATTAAATTAAATTATAAATAAATTATAAATTAAATGTTAATGTTAATTTTATAGACACATCAATTTAGTTTGCTTAGAGGGGGGCAGGAAGTAAAAACCGTCTCACATTACCTCACTCTTCTCTACCACTCTCAACCCTTCCCTTTCTAAATTCATAAGTGAGGCATAAATTTAAGATAAAAAACAAATGGGTTAATCTTACATTAAAGGTTTGGGAGAAGACAAGATGACTGTTGAAATTACCTTTATCTTTTTCAAGGGCAGTAAAAATAACTGAGGTCTGTGACTTCCTGCCAGCAAAAATGGACAGTGGTTTCATGAGATGGGCAGGAAAGGGCCTCATAACAATAAATCAGTTATTTGAAGGAATAACTGACCCTCAGGGCTTTCTCACAACTTCAGACAAAGTATAACGCTGATTCCAAGGATTTGTTTAGATATTTTCAAATTCTGCATTATCTGATGACACATGAAGAATGGGACAAGATGAAAGAAATTCCATCTAATTTTGAACAATACTGGATTGAGGTAATGAAGAATAAAATTAATATTAAAAACAATATCATGTATATATAGCAGGATGCTTATGAATATGTCAGGAGATATACTCGATGTGATAGCTAAATGGGAATTTGGAAGCCAATACAGTGATTTCTGGTGAGGAGTAGGAGAGTTCTTGGGTGCTTTGGCAGAAATGTTTAAGCAGCTCAATCTGGAGGGAATTTGTTTGGAAATTGAAAGCAAGATATTTTTAAACTCCTTTGGTAATAGTTAGTTATGATAATAACTGTTCCCCCTGTGTCTGAGGGGCTGTGGGATGATAGGAAACTTTTTCCACATCTTCTGGGACTGCCCTAAATTGCAAAACTTCTGGGAGCTAGCTAAACTTACTAAACTTATCTCTTGCGTTTTTCCACTTCCTCACTGTCTCGGCCGTATCCAGACCCACATTCATCGCTATCTCCCTCCATGAATTACTAGAATCTGTGCTGTCTTTGTAGTGAGGAGAACCAGAATCATACAGATGTGAGTACTTCCTCACTTCTTCAATGACACGTGCTTTTTCTACGCGGATGTAGAATCGACAAGTCAGAGGCCTCCTTTCTCTCCTCTCTGCGACACTCTCTGCAGCACTGTCTGTGGTCACTTACAATTTTGGGGAGGTGCACCGGAGTGTCCGCGTAGGGTTGGGGGGGCATATCTGCGTTGTCTGTGTTGTCTATAAACCAGGCTTAAGGCAGAACACCTAGGTTTTTCTCAGTTTTGCTTGACCTAAAAAGAGTTGTTATCTATTGTTATCTGAATTTGGCTCCCCAGAATGGCCTTGAAGGCTGCTATCTATTCTCCTGGAATGTGATGACGACGGATGCTCTCACCCCACCACCTCCCCCCTTCCTATAACACCTGTGGCTTTAATCTTTCCAGCGTGTCCTGGGTCTGCCCCGTAAATTGCAATTTACGAATACAAAAGTACGAAAACAAAAATGCAATTTCTTTCTTTTTTGCACTTTAAATGGATTTTACCTATTTCAGTTATTTTTTCATGTTAGTTATATATTACATAAAAAGAACTTTTGAATTTTTTTTGTTTGTCAAAAAAACGAATGTTTTGTTGGACACAATATGTCTAAAAGTATGAAAACATTATAGTTTACAGTTATAATTGCATAAATTGTTAATATTTCATTACTTTATATACTGTCTTGGCGTTAAATTTGCATAAAATGCTTAAAACAGAATTCTCAAAAATTAAAAACCGAATAAAAATAAAACGGAATTCTCAAAAATAAAAAAACGAAAAACACAGAAAATGAAAATAATTAAAACGGAATTTGAGGAAAAAATAAAATGAATTTCATAGGGCCCTATAAAAGCATGTGCAAGTTAGAACAACTTTTCCATTCATGGCGAGGCATTGAACTTAGCCGTACTCTCACAGCAGCGCCCTTTGATAAAAAGTTAGTTTTCACTGTCAGTCATCTTCAATGTCTTTACTGCTGATTTGAACTGGTTTGAGGTGTGTTGGCTCATCCCACTCAGAGCAGGGATGCCTAATGCAAAACATGACATTTCCTGTTATATAGGTAGCGCTACAACAAGTCCTGAATGTTACAGGCTCTATGTGTTAAGGATGGGACTATGATCATACTCATCCTTTTTGGACCAGATTAAACAATGTATGGCCTCTAAATGGCCAAAATACAGGAAAGACTGCACATTACATTTACGTGTGGGAGTTAGAGTATGGTTCCAAGAGACTTTTTTGTAGGTCTGAGGCTGATACATCAGTGACACAATGTTCATGTCTGTAGGTGAAACCAAATGGAAAGGCCCGTTGATAAACAAAAAAGAAGATGGCGCAATTGAGCCATTTTTGTGTGCCCAGGCGCAGCACCCATGAAATACATAAATTGCACACAACTAATGTGTGTACAAAATTTTGTGAGTTTGAGTATGTTAAGGCCCACAAAAAGGAGTTTCATTTGTCATAATAATAATAATAATAATAATTATAATAATAAACATTTGAAATACAATAGGGTCCTCTCACCCTCGGTGATCGGGGCCCAATAGTTATTTTCTTCAGATATATTTTATCTAGATGGGAATGAGGTGACAGAAAAATTAGGTGCTTTCTATATTGTAAAAATTGCTTTCTATATTGTATCTACATACAGATCAGGGTGTATCAGTTGAAATACTCTGCCCCTCAGTGTACTTCTTATATGCATTCTAAACTATATTCTTGTTTCTTACCTGAGTCGATGTTTCGCAGCTGCATCCAGTTTACTTAACTCTGAAAATCTCATTTGCGTGAGCGGCCCTGACCCATTGGTGGTCCGGTCCACAGTCTCATCGTGCATCAGTATTGGGATGCCGTCTGCTGAGAATTCAAGATCCAACTCCACACCAGTCGCCCCATTCTTCCTGGCCTACAGCAGGGCCAGAATTTTGGACTGTAAATTTTTTCTAAGCAGGGCTGACTTTCATGACTTCTAAAAAGGAAATTGATATTCAGCCTGATTTTGGTGTGAAAATAAAGCAGCATAGACCACCAACATAACTCAACATAATAACTATCAACTTTGTATATCAATGTAAAGAACCAGCTTTTAAAAAACTGCTAAGATCACAGATGGAATGAGTATGCCAGATTGAAATAGAAGCAGGCTATATGTATATATATATATATATATATATATATATATATATATATATATATACACACACATACATACATACCGTCATGAAACAAATTATTAGACCACCCTTGTTTTCTTCAGTTTCTTGTTCATTTTAATGCCTGGTACAACTAAAGGTACATTTGTTTGGACAAACATAACGATAACCACAAAGATTGCTCATAAGAGTTTTATTTAAGAGCTGATATCTTACCATTTTCCATGGTTTTCTTGATTATGATCTAAATCACTTAAGTTTTTACATCAATAGCTATGGCGTTGTACTGCCAAAAACACTGCTTTTATGCATTCAGTGTTTTCTTTTCTGTCTGTTTTAGTCACATGGTGACGTTTAGTAGTACCAGGTATTAAAATGAACAAGAAAGTGAAGAAAAAATGGTGGTCTAATAATTTTTTTCCATGACTGTAATATATATATATATATATATATATATATATATATATATATATATATATATATATATATATATATATATATATATATATATATATATTAGGGGTGTAACGGTACAAAAAACTCTCGGTTCGATACGTACCTCGGTTTTGAGGTCACGGTTCGGAATCATTTTCGGTACAGTAAGAAAACATAAATGCAAAATACAAATGTGCTAGTTGTTTATAACACACTTTTGTGCTTTTTAACAATGGGAACATTAGCCTATACAAAGCTAGAATTCTGCTCAAAAATATAAATACAATATTCTGAAATGTAGATATTTTGAAGAACAAAATAAAAATAACATTGGCTCAGACTTTTGCTTAAAAAAATAATCCATCTGATGTGCAAAATTGAACAGTTGCAACACTGAACAGTTTCAAGTTGTTGGTCAGATTAAATAACATGAATAAGGCTCAGGGTGTTTCTTTAAAAACTAATCTTTTTATTCTTTCATAAAGTCCAGGTATGATTTTCTGGCTAAAATGTAGACGAGAAGGTTAAGCCAGCGTTTTCTACCACTGATTAGGGTGTTTGTGTGCACGCACGTCGCCTCGCCTGTGTATGTGGTGACACGCGCCCAGTCCGCACACAGAAACTCGCGCTGGCTGTGCACTGAGCCCGGCAGAGAGAGAGAGAGAAGCGCGGCTTGCGAGGTAGACAGCAGCCAAGTGATGCTTCAAACCTAGCTGTTTGAGTCCGCGTGAGTCTCAAAATCACCAGAAAAAGTAGCGAGATTTGTCGCTAGTCGCTTTTTACATTTTAAGTCCGTAGAGGGGTCTGGAAAGTCGCTAGATATAGCGACAAAGTCGCTAAGTTGGCAACACTGGGTGTGCGCACAACTGCGCATGTGCGGCTGCAGCGCTCTGCTCCACAACATGCGGTCCTCTACTTAATATGTCCGTGTGGAAACTCGTTCGGTACGCCCCCGTCCCGAACCGACCTACCTGTACCGAAACGGTTCAATACAAATACATGTACCGTTACACCCCTAATATATATATATATACACATACACACATATATATATATATATATATATATATATATATATATATATATATATATATATATATATACACATTATTTAAGGATTTAAGGAACACTTTGTAATCAGAGTATAGCATCAAGTCAATTTAACTTCTGGGATATTGATTTGGTCAGGTAAGTAGCAGAGTGGGTTGTTAATCAGTTTCAGCTGCTTTGGTGTTAATGAAATTAACAACAGGTTTTGTCACCAGTTTTTCATTTGGCTAGGGTCACTGTCACTACTGTTAGCATGAGGCGATACCTGGACCCTACAGAGGTTGCACAGGCAGTCCAACTCCTCCAGGATTGCTGTGTCTCCCAGCACAATCTCAAGCACATGGAGGAGATTCCAGGAGACAGGCAGTTACTCCAGGAGAGCTGGACAGGGCTGTAGAAGGTCTACAACCCATCAGCAGGACCGCTATCTGCTCCTTTGTACAAGGAGGAGCAGGAGGAGCACTGCCAGAGCCCTACAAAATGACCACCAGCAGGCCACTGGTGTGAATGTCTCTGACCAAACAATCAGAAACAGACTTCATGAGGGTGGCCTCTGGGCCCCACGTCCTCGAGTGGGCCCTGTGCTCACTGCCCGGCACCGTGGAGCTCGATTGGCATTTGCCACAGAACACCGGAATTGGCAAGTCCACCACTGGCACCCTGTGCTTTTCACAGATGAGAGCAGGTTCACCCTGAGCACATGTGACAGACGTGAAAGGGTCTGGAGAAGGAGAACGTTATGCTGCCTGTAATATCGTTCAGCATGACTGGTTTGGTGGTGGGTCAGTGATGGTCTGGTCCATATCCATGGAGGGACCACAGACCTATACAGGCTAGACAACGGCACCCTGACTGCCATTTGGTATGGGGAGGAAATCCTTGCACCCATTGTCAGACCCTTTGCTGGTGCAGTGGGTCCTGGGTTCCTCCTGGTGCACGACAATGCCCGGCCTCATGTGGTGAGAGTATGCAGGCAGTTCCTGGAGGATGAAGGATGAAGGATGAATTGATGCCATTGATTGGCCCCCACGCTCGCCTGACCTAAATCCAATAGAATACCTCTGGGACATTATGTTTCCATCCATCCGACACTGCCAGGTTGCACCTCAAACTGTCCAGGAGCTCAGTGATGCCCTGGTCCAGATCTGGGAGGAGATACCCCAGGACGCCATCCGTCGTCTCATTAGGAGCATGCCCCGACATTGTCAGGCATGCATACACGCACGTGGGGGCCATACAAATTACTGAATACCATTTTGAGTTGCTGCAATGAAATTTCAGCAAAATGGACTAGCCGTCTGCATCATTTTTTTCACTGTAATTTTCTTTGAATTCAGCCCTCTGTAGGTTGATAATTTTCATTTCCATCAAATGATGTGGCATCCTTTTGTTACTAACACATCACCCAGTCCATATCAGTATAAATAAAAAGCAGGATTTTTTTTCCCATTGAGATCTGATCTGATCCGATGTGTTTTCAAAGTGTTCCTTTAATTTTTTTAAGCAGTATATACACACATACACATTATATATATATATATATATATATATATATATATATATATATATATATATATACACACACGTGGACAAAATTGTTGGTACCCCTCAGTTAAAGAAGGAAAAACCCACAATTCTCACTGAAATCACTTGAAACTTACAAAAGTAACAATAAATAAAAATTTATTGAAAATCAAATAATCAAAATCAGCCATCAATTTTGAATTGTTGATTAACATAATTATTTAAAAAAACAAACTAATGAAAAAGGGCTGGACAAAAATGATGGTACCTCTATAAAAGATTGAAAACTATTTGACCAGAGTGACATGATTAACTCAGGTGTGTCCTTTAATTGACATCACAGGTGTTTCCAAACTCATAATCAGTCAGTCTGCCTATTTAAAGGGAGACAAGTAGTCACTTTGCTGTTTGGTGAAAAGGTGTGTACCACACTGAACATGGACAACAGAAAGCAAAGGAGAGAATTGTCCCAGGACATCCGAAAAAAAAATTATAGACAAAACATCTTAAAGGTAAAGGCTATAAGACCATCTCTAAACAGCTTGAAGTTCCTGTGACAACAGTGGCTCATATTATTCAGAAGTTCAAGACCCACGGGACAGTAGCCAACCTCCCTGGACGTGGCCGCAAGAGGAAAATTGATGACAAATTGAAGAGACGGATCGTTCGAATTGTATCCAAAGAGCCCAGAACAACCTCCAAAGAAATTAAAGGTGAACTCCAAGGCCAAGGTACATCAGTGTCAGATCGCACCATTCGTCGTTGTTTGAGCCAAAGTGGACTTCATGGGAGACGACCAAGGAGGACACCACTGCTGAAAAAAATCATAAAAAAGCGAGACTGGAATTTGCAAAAATGCATGTTGACAAGCCACAAAGCTTCTGGGAGAATGTCCTTTGGATAGATGAGACCAAACTGGAGCTTTGTGGTAAGGCACATCAACTCTATGTTCATAGACTCAAAAACCAAGCATACGAAGAAAAGAACACTGTCCCTACGGTGAAACATGGAGGAGGCTCAGTAATGTTCTGGGGCTGCTTTGCTGCATCTGGCACAGGGTGTCTTGAATGTGTGCAAGGTAAAATGAAATCTGAAGACTATCAAGGCATTCTGGAGAGAAATGTGCTGCCTAGTGTCAGAAAGCTTGGTCTCAGTCGCAGGTCATGGGTCTTCCAACAGGACAACGATCCAAAACACACAGCCAAAAACACCCAAGAATGGCTGAGAGAAAAGCGTTGGACTATTCTAAAGTGGCCTTCCATGAGCCCAGATCTGAATCCCATTGAACATCTGTGGAAGGAGCTGAAACATGCCATTTGGAGAAAACACCCATCAAACCTGAGACAACTGGAGCAGTTTGCTCATGAGGAGTGGGCCAAAATACCTGTTGACAGCTGCAGAACGCTCATTGACAAATACAGAAATCGTTTAATTGCAGTGATTGCCTCAAAAGGTTGTGCAACAAAATATTAAGTTATGGGTTTGGGTACCATCATTTTTGTCCAGGCCTATTTCATTAGTTTGTTTTTTTTTAAATAATTATGTTAATCAACAATTCAAAAGTGATGGCTGATTTTGATTATTTGATTTTCAATAAATTTTTATTTATTGTTACGTAAGTAAGTTTCAAGTGATTTCAGTGAGAATTGTGGGTTTTTCCTTCTTTAACTGAGGGGTACCAACAATTTTGTCCACGTGTGTATATATATATATATATATATATATATATATATATATATATATATATATATATATATATATATTAGGGATGGGCATTTGGTCGAGATTTATTCGTCGATCGTTGGGAGAATTAATGATTAATAATCGATTAATCATTAACATTTTTATATTGAAAACTATCACAAATATTCTCGTATCGGCGTGACGTTTGTTTTCCCCTTTGGCTGGTTGCTATGGCGCGCGCATGCGCAGATGTGTTCAGTGGCCCGGATGTTGTGGTCGAGAATAACGTGACATTTCCTGTTTCTTTTCTTTAAAAAAAAACAACGATAATAAAAGAAGAGATATCGAGGAGACTACTTAACAAGGACAATTTATATCAAGGTGCCAGTATTACAGGCTTTTTGTTTCTTAAAAAGATGCGCTTGTTGTGTGCTCGATGTGCACTGCAGCTCCGTCTGGTCCGTGCTAACACCAAGTTGAGGCTAGGCTAGGCTAGGCTAGGCTGATGATGAACCGCCTCCACCGTCCTTTACAAGGCTTGGATGCGTGTTGTTCAAGTGATACATCATTGTCATTGTCGATTAATTGTATTTGTAATTTGCATTGCAGTGATTGCAGTACATTTGCTCATTTTCTAAACGAAAATGGTCCCACGCCACACTTCACCGCGACCGCTTCATGATTAGGCGAGGACCTACAGAAGCTCGCGTGTAAGAACTGAGGCCAGCCAGGGTAGGGTGATGGTGAAATGTTGCCCCCTGCTGCCAAATTTCTATCGGTGGCACAGCGAAATGCATCGCATTGTTTGAGGACGTGCACTGATAACCTACATTCGGATTGTTTAAAAAAAAAAAAAAAAAGTTCGGTTCATCGACGAAAATTAATTTCTTCAACCAAATTCTTAATGATCAATCATTGATTAATCGATTAATTATGCCAATCCCTAATATATGATATATATATATATATATATATATATATATATATATACATATATATATATATATATATATATATATATATATATATATTAGAGATGTCCCGATCCAGTATTTTGAACTTCCGATCTGATACCGATATTTATTTGTACTTCCGATCCGATACCGATCTCTGCCGATACCGATACCGGCCTATCTGAGCATGTATTAAAGTTTTAAGTCATTCAACCAACTTAATTTGTTGTCAGACTCATGCTGAATAGGGTTTTACTCCTGATAATAACTAGCCAGCTGAATTAGGTGCATTTCAATAATACACATTGGTTGGTAACGAGAAACTTTTGAAATTCTAGACTCTCTGAGACGCATTTTCCAGCATTTTGAGACACAAAATGGGATGTTCAGATACCTTTTTTTTAAAAAATTAAAATAACCCTAGCCATAACGTTGCATGTCTTTTGTTAAACAAGAGTAAAGAAAGTAATTGCAAGTTTGAAAGATCAAAGTGTGATACATGTATTTAATAACAAATCAAATGAAAATAGCATGTTTGCTTGGTTTATGATAACATTAACGTCCTTGATATTAATCTGATTCTACAATACATTAGAATGGGCCTTGAAGTTACAAGATTACAAAATTATTTATTAAATCTGGATTACATTATATATTTACCTGGTACATCCTTTTTCCTTTTGGTTTTTGGCGCTGCTAGCTGCCACATCTCAGCCAGCCCACGCTGTCGCTTTTCCGCCATTTTGCTCATCTTGGAATACAGAATATTGTAGCAACCCTGGACATTATGTTCATGTTATGATGCTCTGTTATGTTTAGATGTTCTGTTGTTCGGATTACATGAGTTCATTGAATGCATCTCGAGCTGAGGCAGGCAGGTTATTGGGTAGAATAGGTTAGGGGGCGGGACTAGCAACCAAGAGAGACGGAAGCTTGTGTGTTATTGTGGGAGAGCCCGAGAGCAGTGTTGCCAACTTGGTGACTTTGTCGCTATATCTAGCGACTTTCCAGAACCCCTTAGCGACTTAATTTGTAAAAAGCGACTAGCGACAAATCTAGCGACTTTTTCTGGTAATTTTGAGACTCACGCGCACTCAAACCGCTAGGTTTAAAGCCATCACTTGGTGGAGAGCTCGAGTTGTCTCGCACGGGGAGCGGGGTGTTTCTGGCTGTGCACTGTGCCCGACAGAGAGAGAAGCGCGGCTTGCGAGGCAGACAGCAGCCATCAGCAGCCAAGTGATGGCTTCAAACCTAGCGGTTTGAGTGCCAGTGAGTCGCTAAATCACCAGAAAAAGTCGCTAGATTTGTCGCTAGTCGCTTTTACAAATTAAGTCGCTAGGGGGGGTCTGGAAAGTCGCTAGATATAGCGACAAAGTCGCTAAGTTGGCAACACTGGGGAGGGAGATGCTCGTGTGCTGAAGGTGTGCTGGAAAATGCAGACCGGATATTAGGGAAACCTGGAATGGGTTATCTGAATAATGCGCTGCGCGGTGCGCTGGAAAACCCGGAACGGACGTTGGAAAAAAAATGGATCGGGAGTCTGGATCGGCATTTTTAGGGCTTGCCGATCCGATACCGATCCGCATTTTTTGCTCATATCGGCGGCCGATCCGATCCGAATATCGGATCGGGACACCTCTAATATATATATATATATATATATATATATATATATATATATATATATATATATATATATATATATATATATATATATATATATATATATATATATATATATATGTTAGAGCTGTCAATTTCTCAAAATAATTAATCAGATTAATCACATGACTGCCAATAGTTAATCATGATTAATCGCAAATTAATCGCATATTTTTATCTGTTCTAAATCTACCTTATACAGATCTTTTTCAAGTTGTATTACTCTTATTAATACGAGTCCTGACTAGAACCAGGAAATATGACCATATTAGTCCAGTTCTGAGGTCTCTGGCTTCCTGTCACTCAGAGAATAGACTTTAAAACAGCTCTACTTGTGTTCAAGTCTCTTCATGGCCCCAAAGTCCATCTCTGACATGTTTGATCCATATGAACCAACCTGGACTCTGAGAACCTCAGGTAGTGGTCTCCTGCTGGTGTCCAGAGTCAGGACTAAACAAGGTGAAGCTGCATTTCAGTTTTATGCTCCTAAAATCTGGACCAGTCTTCCAGCAGATGTGAGACAGACCTGAACTCTGACAATGTTCTGATCCAGACTAAAAACAGTTCTGTTTGGATGTGAAGATGATGACTTGAAGGATTTTATCTGCACTCTTCATTTTTAATTTAATTAATTAATTTTTTTATTAATTAATTTAATAATTAATTATTTTTATGCTTGTATGGAATGATTCTATTTGCCTTCTTGTGATTTTATGCATCTGTAAAGCACTTTGAATTGCCTTGTGTATGAATTGTGCTCTACAAATAAAGTTGCCTTGCCTAATATGAGAGTACACAAATGCTTGCTTTATGCAAAACAAATGCATGTTTATTTATTGCTACAATGCCAAATCCATTATATATATTATATATATACTCAATATTTTCTCTTATGTTCTTCATACAAAATATTTTTGTGGTTTGCTTCAAACGGGGGGGGGGGGGGGGGGGGCTCTCTGCATCAGCGCTCTGATTAGCCGACAAGTGATATTTCAGTAGTCGGGACTCCGGTGGTAACTAAATTCACATCGACAGTAAACACAAACAACATTTATCTTGTGGAGTTAGCCATCAGGCAAGGTTTTGAAGCTGAACTTACCATTCAAAATAGTATCTTTTGTATCCATTTTCCCAACTCCTTTTAACAGAGGTTTGTTTACGTCTGTCTGTCTGCGGCATGGCCGTCCACGTCAGTGCATGACTTCCTGTTTTGACAGGACTACGGAGGACTACAGGACTACAACTACGGGGGGGCCCGAGGCTCATTAAACCTACTCTCCTCTCTACTATTGTACATCAAGGGCCAGGCGAAGCTTCGCGTTAATCTCGCGTTAAAAAAATTAGTTGCGTTAAAATGATTTTGCGTTAATCACGTGTTAACTTTGACAGCCCTAATATATATATATATATATATATATATATATATATATATATATATATATATATATATATATATATATATATATATATATATATATTGTAAGAGACATGCAGAGCATCACGGTGTTTGAGTGTGTGTGTGTCTGTGTGTGATGGGGGCGGTTCCCACGGGAGTATGCGTGTGTGCATGCGTAAAGGTGCGCTCTCACCAGGTGGTTTAGATGAGAGAGAGATGAGAGAGATGAGAGAGAGAGTCAGGGGTTGGCAGCCATAATTTTGTTGACCGCTTTTGTCAGTTTTTATACTCATTCATCACCTTGTTGATATCAGTCAAATCCGTTGGTTTCTCTTCCTACCATACCCAATTTTTAGCGCTGTGAAAGCCTGATGTTTACTGCACAATAAATGAAACAAAAGGCAGTATGGATCTCAGCATTCTGTGTTTCCGTAAATTATAGCGCGTCATACAAATAAGAATCTAAGGATCCAACCTCACACTCTCCGGCGGCTAAGGTAAATGTTGGTAGCCGCAACATTATGTCAACAAAAAAGGCATTTAATGAAAATCATCAAGCCGCACCAGAAAGAACCAAGTCACCACACACCGACTAGCCCGAGAGCGAAGGAGCCACAGCTAAGTGTCACACCACGCCATCCACTCACCTGGGGACAGGTAGGCCTGAACCTGTAAATGTTTGTTGATTAAGGAATCCGCCTCGATTGGAATGCATTGTGCAAAATGAAGACAATGTATTAAACGGATGTTGCTGGCTGGATTGGCGCATTGAGGGTGGCGCAGATTTCTCTGTGCTTTATTGGATTGATGTCAGAACTTTGTGGCATATAAGTGTCGGCTGATGCTGTCTGAAGGCCTGTTGCTGGTTGAAATGTTTGGATCGAATTTGAATGCGTTGCTCTTTAATGAAATGTGATTGTGTTGCTTTGTACAAAATACAATCTAAAGGAAATGAGTCAAGTAAACGCTGTTGTTGAATGTTCAAAAATGGAAAAGGAAAAAAGGCAAGTCAAAATGACGGCCAAAGCTCTGGAAAATAAAATTGAATGGTTGCAACATGAGTGCAAAAGGGCCGTTAATAAAGTCAAAGCGCTTATTCCGCAAATAAAGCGCACATGAAATCAAAGGGATACGCAAATGAAATTCCCTCACAACTGCACGACTTGAATGCACTTTATAAAATGGCCACTGATCTGCACAATGAATTAATGCCACTGCTTCCTGATGATGAAGAGAAAAACCAAACCGAGTGGTTTTCTAGCATTATGGATTACAGTGATCTTTAGTGTTCCCACTAAAGATCCTCAGGATGAACTACAGCCCTGTGACAGTGTCTCAAACGCAACCAAGAGATCACGCTCACATTATTCCTCATCCTTTGCCTCACATTCTTCTGCTTGTTTAAAAACAGAGGCAAACCTTGCACTTTTGGTAGCAAAACAAAAGACATTAAAGGAAAAGCACACATTGGATGAAGAGGAGTTAAAATTACGTAAAAGAAGAGAACAGCTTTTACTGGAAAATGAAATCGCTGAGGAAAGGGCAAAACTAAGTGTTATGAAATCAAAAGGCAGCGTTGGCAGTAAATCAAGGTCAAAGGTTTCAGATGGGATGAACTCATACTGTGAAAAGACGTGTTCAAAACAACAATTTAATGTCAACGCCACAGAATGTGTTCCATCAATGCCAGTTAAACCAAAATTCAAAGCAATTGAAACCACACAGACAGCTGTGAAGCCAAAGGTCACCCACTTACCTGATAAAGGACATCTCCCAGGTCCATCTTACATGCTCCAACGTTATTTAATTGCTCCTGAAGATCCTGTGACCAATGTTATATACAAACTGACTCATCACAAAATGACAGTGTGCTAGACATAATGAGAAAACAAAATGAAATTACAACACTCTTAATGCAACAACAATGCCTCTCAGCACTCCCAAAAAGGGAAATTCCCATTTTTGATGGCAATCCACTGAAATACCATTCTTTTATTAAAGCTTTTGAAAATGGAGTTGAGCAAAACACCCACAACAACTGTGACAGACTCTACTTCCTCGAACAGTACACCAAAGGGCATGCAAAGGAGCTGGTGAGGAGCTGCCAGCACATTGAGTCGGACAGAGGATATCTGAGGGCGAAGGTTCTATTGAAAGAGCATTATGGTAATGAGCAGAAGGTGGCAGCAGCATACATGGAGAGAGCTTTGGTATGGCCCACCATCAAAACAGAGGATGTGAAGGCCCTGCAGGAGTACAGCCTCTTTCTGCATGGATGCTGCAATGCCATGGAGGATGTGCAGTATTTAAATGATCTGGACACACCCACAAACATGTTGGAAATCATCAAAAAACTGCCGTACAAACTCCGAGACCGCTGGAGGTGTCACGCATGTGACCTACAGGAAATGTACAATAGGAGAGCACGGTTTGTGGACATTGTCAACTTTGTTGAAAAACAAGTGAAAATCTTGACAGACCCTGCGTTTGGAAACATTCAGGACATCGTTGTATTAACCAAACAAATCAAACACAAACCTCATCCTCGCTCCAGCGTCAGGGGAACCAGCTTTGCTACCACAGTAAATCGTGTGGAGAAAACAGTTCAATCTGTGAATAAAGCCATGGACACAAAACCTTCAGCCAAAAAGATCTGTCCCTGCTGCACTGGAGGACACACATTGGATGTGTGTGCGCGGTTGGAAAAAATGGCACACAAAGACAAAATTGACTTCCTGAAGGAGAATGGTGCTTGTTTTCGCTGCCTGTGCATAGGGCACATTAGCAAGAATTGCCAAAGGAAGATTTCCTGCACAAAGTGTGGCCAAAGACACCCGACTGTGCTCCATAAGGATAGTGTGGCAACTGCAGAACCGGCTGAGAGAAGCGTCCAGGTTACAGTGGACGGTACTTTGGTTCCCAGTGGGCTTACAGGGGCTGGTGAGGTGGACTGCAAGCTTCCTATTGTGCCGATACAAGTGAAAGCGAAGAA
Source organism: Hirundichthys speculiger (assembly GCA_018398805.1). Lineage (NCBI taxonomy): Eukaryota > Metazoa > Chordata > Actinopteri > Beloniformes > Exocoetidae > Hirundichthys > Hirundichthys speculiger. Next base: position 216,759 of record JAGFBZ010002118.1, read on the forward strand.
GGGCAATGAAATCCTTTTCACGTATGCCTTTTTGGACCAAGGAAGCACTGCAGTCTTCTGCACTGAGAGTCTAAAGCAGAAGCTCAATTTGTCTGGAAAGAGAGCCAACATTCTTCACAGGACCATGGGGCAGGAGAAGGTGGTCAGTAGTTACATCGTGCCAGAGTTGGAGGTGGCAGCACTTGAAGATGACTGTTTCATCGAGTTGCCAAAAGCGTACACTCAGTTGTCAATGCCGGTACACAAAGCAAACATACCCACAAATAAGGATCTGACACGGTGGCCATATTTAAAACATATCTCCTTACCACAGATTGAGGCTGGAATTTAATTGCTGATAGGAATAAATGTCCCACGAGCCATGGAACTGCTGGAAGTCATCCGCAGTGAGCATAATGGACCTTACGCTATAAGGACGGCGCTGGGCTGGACAATAAATGGACCACTAATAGGAAATAGTGAGGAGGCCAATTATTGTGAGCAGACAGTGACTGTGAATTGTGTGTCCATTGTAAATTTGGATGAACTGTGGCAACAGCAATTTAAGATGGACTTTCCAGAATCTGCTGTGGAGGAACAAGTGGGTCTGTCTAGAGAAGACCTGAGGTTCATGGACATGGTCACAAAGTCCGCTAAACACGTCAATGGTCATTACTAAGTCGCCCTGCCTTTGAAAAGGTCAAATTTCAGCATGCCAAATAACAGGAAAGTAGTGGAACACCATCAAAGCCATCTGAAGAGGAGGCTCCAGAGGGATCCAGTGTTTTACGAGGAGTACAACACCTTTATTAATGATCTGCTGGACAAAGGCTACGCTGAAAGAGTTCCTGATGCAGAGCTGGAAAGAAGTGATGGCAGGGTCTGGTACATACCGCACCATGGTGTTTACCACCCAACAAAGAAAAAAATCAGAGTTGTGTTTGATTGTGGTGCCAGTTACAAAGGACAATCTCTGAATGAAGAGTTGTTGCAAGGGCCCGATCTAACCAGCTCACTAATTGGGGTTGTGACCAGGTTCAGGAGGGAACCTGTGGTCATCATGGCTGATATAGAAGCTATGTTTCATCAAGTGCATGTGCCCCCAGATGATGCTGACCTGCTGCGATTCCTCTGGTGGCCACAAGGAGACTTGACCCAGGAACCACATGAATATAGGATGAAGGTACATCTTTTTGGAGCTACATCCTCCCCTAGCTGCGCCAATTTTGCCCTCCGTAAGTATGCAGAGGACTTTGTTCATGAGCATAAGAAGGAAACAGTGGACAAGCTGCAGCACTGCTTTTATGTGGATGATTGTTTGGTGGCTGTGGCAACAGAAGAGGAAGCACTGACCCTCTGTCATGAATTAATGTCTCTGTGCGCTAAAGGGGGATTCTGTTTGACTAAATGGCACAGTAACAGACCTGAAGTGCTCAATGCCATTCCAGAGTCCCGCAGAGCTAAAAGTGTGAAGCAGTTGGACCTGGACTGGGAGTTTGTGCCCATGGAAAGAGTGCTGGGTGTAGAGTGGTGTATCAAGTTGGACACCTTCAAGTTTAAAATCATATGGAAGGATAGACCACTCAACCGCAGAGGCATCCTCTCTACTGTGAGTTCTATTTATGACCCTCTTGGCATGTTAAGTCCTCTTGTTTTGACGGCAAAAAGGATCTTGAGGGATTTGTGCAGAAGAGGAATTGGCTGGGATGATCCCATACCAGAGACTGTCTCATAAGAGTGGCGTAAGTGGGTGCAAGGGCTCCACCTGCTGGACAACTTTGAGCTGCCCAGGTGTTTAAAACCTTTGGAGTTTGGAGACGTTATTACTGCGCAACTACACCATTTCTGTGATGCTTCTGAGGAGGGCTATGGTACAGTCACTTATTTGCTGTTACAGAATGATGACCTCCAAATGCACAGTGCTTTCATCATAGGAGAGTCTCGTGTCGCCTCACTGAAGACAGTTACAATTCCAAGAATGGAATTGATCGCTGCAACAATGGCCAGTCGCATGGATTTCCTGTGGAAGAAAGAGCTGCAAATTAGTCTTCAGGAATCTGTGTTTTGGACTGACAGTGCTTCTGTGTTGAAATATATTAACAATGAAAGCTCCAGATTTAAGGTGTTTGTTGCCAATCGTGTGTCAGAGATACTGAAATCATCTCACCCTGCTCAGTGGAGGTACGTGGATACAGCTATAAATCCAGCAGACGCAGCATCCCGAGGGGTCAAAGTGGAGGCCTTTTTGCAGGACAGACTCTGGCTAATGGGTCCTCTGTTTCTTTGCCAACCAGAAACAGAGTGGCCTGTGAACCCTGAGCCTGTGAGATATCTCTCCCAGGACGACCCAGAGGCGAAGAAAAGTGTTACTGTTAATACTGTACAAACTGGAGAGGATCCCACTACTCACCTGATCCATCATTACTCCTCATGGATCCGATTAAAGAAAGCTGTGGCATGGTGATTGAAATTAAAGGAATGGTTGTGGTTCTGTATCAAGAAGAAGAAAAAGAGAGCCAATCAGAGTGAAGAGAGCATCTTTAAAACCACAACTGTTCTGGGAGCTCTTACAGTGGAGGACATTGACAAGGCTGAGCTGGCCATAATTCAGTTTTGTCAGAGGAGAAAATTTATGGAGGAGTTCTCGTGTCTGGAAAAGGGACAAAATATCAAGCAGTCACCTGTACAAGTTGTGTCCAAGGCTGAAGGATGGAGTCTTGCATGTTGGAGGACGGCTCAGTAAAGCAGCACTGCCTTTGGAGTCCAAACATCCTATCATTCTGTCAAAAGACCTTCATATTTCTATCCTACTACTGAGAAATGTTCATCAAGAGGTAGGACACAACGGCCGCAACCACATGTTGTCCAAGCTCAGAGAGAAATACTGGATGATAGGAGTGGGCACTGCAATTAGGAGAGTTCTGTCGAAGTGCACCATCTGCAGAAGACTTAATGCTGCTCCAGTTTACCAACAGATGGCAGACTTGCCCACAGTTCGACTCAAGCCTGATGAACCTCCATTTACCTGTGTGGGCGTTGACTATTTTGGACCCTTCGAGGTGAGGAGCAGGAGGAGTACAGTGAAGAGGTATGGTGTCCTGTTTACCTGTCTTGCACTGAGAGCCATTCACATTGAGGTGGCATCTTCGCTGGATACTGACTCCTTCATAAATGCACTGAGGCGATTTATATCCAGAAGAGGACAGGTCCGTGAGCTGCGTTCTGATAATGGGACGAATTTTGTGAGAGCAGAACTTGAGCTGAAAACAGCGATTGCACAGAGGATCCAGGCACAAGTGCATGATGTGTTACTCCAAAAGGGCATCAAGTGGACGTTCAACCCCTCTGGTGGATCACACCATGGAGGAGTGTGGGAAAGGCTGATCAGGTTGGTGAGGAAAGTTCTGAACTCTACCCTCAAGGTGCAACGCCTGGATGAGGAGGGGCTCCACACAGTTCTCTGTGAAGTAGAAGCCATTATCAACAGCAGGCCCATCACCAAGGCCTCCACAGATCCTAACGACCTGGAAGCACTGACACCGAACCATCTATTACTGCTTAAAAACCAGGCTTCATTACCACCTGGAGAGTTCCAAGCAGCGGATATGTACGTACAGAGAAGATGGAGACAAGTCCAGTACATATCTGATCTGTTCTGGAAGCGCTGGCTAAAGGAGTACCTGCCTCTGCTACAGGAACGACAGAGACGGACTGGAGTCCAGAGGAACCTGGTTGCAGGAGATCTAGTTTTGCTTATGGACAGTACTGCACCTCGTAATTCCTGGATGATGGGACGTGTCTTGCAAACTTTTCCGGATCGCAAAGGATTTGTACATCAATTTCGGATCAAGACAAGGACCTGTTCCTTGGACAGACCCATATCCAAGGTGTGTTTGTTGCTGGAGAAGGAGCAGGCAGCATGAGGACGTTATCCAGTTATCCAGTTGTGCATCTATGATTCATCATAAAACTGTTCTAAAAATTTCAGCCAGTGCAAAAAAGACAGAGGGAGCATAGAGAGGTGGAGTAGAGATGTCCCGATCCAGCATTTTGAACTTCCGATCCGATACCGATATTTATTTGTACTTCCGATCCGATACCGATATCTGCAGATACCGATACCGGCCTATCTGAGCATGTATTGAAGTTTAAAGTCATTTAACCAACTTACTTTGTTGTCAGACTCATGCTGAATAGGGTTTTACTCCTGATAATAACTAGCCAGCTGAATTAGGTGCATTTGAATAATACACATTGGTTGGTAACTAGAAACGGACCTATTTATTCAACAAATCAACACAAAATAGACAAAATGATAAATAACAAACAGAAATGGCATCAGTAAACCACGGTTTTACAAGCCATAAGTGCAGATAATATGGTTAATTGTATTAAGCAAACACAACCTGAGTTTAACCGTCTATTAACAGCATTAGTACCTGTGCTTTGACACTGTTCAGTGGCAGTTTGTCACGATTCCCAAACGTCCCAAACGGGGGGTGGAGGGGGGGTGGTGGTGTGTGTGTGTGTGGGGGGGGGGGAAGGGGTGGGGGGGGGGGGGGGGGGGGTGGGGGGGTGGAGAGGAGCTCGAGTTGTCTCACGTGGGGGGCGGGGTGTTTGTGGCTGTGACTGTGCCCGACAGAGAGAGAGCAGTGTTAACAACTTAGCGACTTTGTCGCTATATCTAGCGGCTTTCCAGACCCCCCTAGCGACTTAATTTGTAAAAATCGACTAGCGACAAATCTAGCGACTTTTTCTGGTGATTTAGCGACTCACTGGGACTCAAACCGCTAGGTTTGAAGTCATCACTTGGCCGCTGATGGCTGCTGTCTGCCTCGCGAGCCGCGCTTCTCTCTCTTTCTCTCTCTCTGTCGGGCTCAGTGCACAGCCACAAACACCCCGCCCCCCGCGCGAGACAACTCGAGCTCCTCCTGAAGGTGTGCTGGAAAATGCGGACCGGATATTAGGGAAACACAGAGCAAGACCTGGAATGGGTTATCTGAATAATGCGCTGCGCGGTGCGCTGGAAAACCCGGAACGGATTTTGGAAAAAAAACTGGATCTGAGTCTGGAACGGCATTTTTAGGGCTTGCCGATCCGATACCGATCCGCATTTTTTGCTCATATCGGCGGCCGATCCGATACGAATATCGGATCGGGACACCTCTAAGGTGGAGGCCAACTGTTTTTCCTTATGGGCCTAGGAGACCACAGGTTCTCCATCCCCATCATCAGATGATGATTTAAATTAAATATATGGATGTGTAATAACCTGATAAAAGTCAATGACATTGCCTATTTTGTTGTCTGTTTACCTTTGATAAAAGTCAAAAAGTTGTGGTAGCCTAACAAAATGAGTGATAAGTGTATTCGGCAAAAGCAGTGGGTCAAATGACCCCTCTCTGGGTCTTCTAGGTAGGCAGAAAAATGGTGGGTCTTCTAGTGTTAAAAATATCCAAGGTTCTGAATTCAAAAACTGTGTTGTGCCGTTTATTAGCATATCATGTCATAATGTGTTTTTTCTTTATTATGGCCTTGTTGCCCTGGAATTTGGCCTTTGTGCCCTCAAAAAAATGCCCCTTTGAAGGTCAAGTGGCCTTGTCCCTCAAATCACGAAATTCCAGGCCTGATCCAACCTCACACTCTCCAGCGGCTAAGGTAAATGTTGGTACCCGCAACATATATATATATATATATATATATATATATATATATATATATATATATATATATATATATGTATATATATATATAAATATATATATATATATGTATATTAGGGCTGGGCAAGTTAACGCGTTATTATCGCGTTAACGCATTCATTTATTAACGCCGACAATTATTTTATCGCGCGTTAACGCGCTCATATGCTTTTGTTTTGAAAGGTCGGTTACTGGCCGGAACCGGAAAACAATTGGCAGGTAAACATGCGAAAACTAGAACAGACATGAAAAACGATAAAAATCTGTATACTTAACATTTCGGGTACCAACTCAGGTAACAATATTAACAATTCTGTCTGAAAAAGAAAATTCTGGACTGCAACAAAACTTTCGCGTCGTTCCTCCATGTTACATCAGATCTCTTCATGTGTTCACTGTCGTGCTGTTCTCTTACTGGTTACTTCAGTGCGGCTCCATCTAGTGGCACAGATGTGTAATGACAACAGAAAGTCCAGTCATTGGACTGGAATTTCAGTCAAATTACAAATTCAAAACAAATTTAGTCCTGAGGACCATTTTTTTCATTTCGTATTTTTGATCCAAGTCTAAAATTGAAATATTAAAAAAAAAAAAACAGGCATTTTTTCCTTTTTTAGTTCTTATAAAATTAAAAAACGAAAAACATATTTAAATATCACTTTTTAATTTTTTAAATTTTTGATTGACAATTGAAAATAGAAAGAATGAATGATACACGAATTCGTAAAGTTACATGATGGACATGTAACATGGACATTTTCCTTTTAAAATTCTCCCAGAAGAGGATTCGAGAGAAACAAGGTTATTTGTAACAACTGCCAAGTTGAACTCCCCTTTAAAAGTTTCTGCTGTTACCTCAGAAATTACCTGTTTTAATGTTCTGATTAGGGATGTCCCGATCACGTTTTTTGGGTCCCGATCCGATTCCGATCTTTTAATTTTGATGATCGGCCGATTTCCGATTTTTTTCCGATCCGATTTCACTTCTTTTGAGTGGGCAAACAGAGTTTAATTTCCCATGCATTTTATTTCCTGTGTACATTAAAAAATAGGCCTGCATCCAAGCTGAGATTAATAGCTTTTATCGTCTCATAAAATAAACAATAACTTATTTAAACACTCTTCTTTCTTTCTTTTTTGTTTGGGAGAATTATTATAAAACACATTTAGTTACAGAACAGTGACTGTTCAACAGCCTCAGTACTAAAGAACATAACACTTCCATTTAAATAGCAGCAGGTGAACTTGGCTAGCAGTTTAAGGCAATGAAAACACTAGCAGAAGTCTTTGCAATAAATGAAATCACATCAGAATAAAAATAACATAAAATATTAACTTAACTTCTTTCAAGACCTGCTGCACATGTTCGCGCACCTTTGTGTCCTTTGTCGTTCATGTAATGACGGGAACGAGGCTCGAGGTAATTAATGAGCCGGTTAAATGCCTTGTATTCCACAAACTCCGTGTCCTCGGTAATACATTCCACGATTAGCTCGGTGATTTTTCGGGGTCCTTTAGCTCGGTTTAGCTCGGTGTCTTTCTTTTAAAAGTTTCACAGAGCGTTGCTGCCGAAGCTGCTGCCGGCCGTCGGCACCACGGCACCTGACAGAAGGCTGCGGTGATCGGTGCTGCGTGATTTTTTAAGTGTCTGATTAAATTGGTGGTGTTGTAAACTCTCTTCTTACTTCCCCCTGGTGATATCTCAGCCTTCCACACGTTGCAAGTCGCAGTCGAAGCGTCGGTCTTTGTAATTTTATAGTGCTGCCACACTGCTGATAGTTTTGCTAAAGTTTAGCCTGACGCCGCCAGTCTTAAAACTTTTAAGGTGGATACAAGACAGCGCTGCTGGAAAAACCTCATTTCAGTGCAAATTATTAAATGTATATAGTTTAAAAAATATTTTTGTTTGTGTAATATGATTACTTTATTAATTTGTGTTAATCAGGATCACTTTTTGAGGAAAAAAATAATGAAAAAAAGATTGGCGTGTTATAATAATGTTGATCGGCCGATCCGATCCACCTTAAATTTTTAAGATCGAAGGCCGATCCGATCAGGGGATCGGGGTCGGGACATCCCTAGTTCTGATTGTGCTGAGACACAATCATTTTGTTGGATTTTGTTTGTAGACTTTTTTTTTAAATTTTTTATAAAAACAAGATGACATTAATGCCCCGGCAGTGGCAATAAGCTTTATTTTATTTTACATTTTTTAAGATGAGATTTACACTAAATATGTGTTACTGACAAGTGCTGATGTTAAAGGTGTTTGAACAACAAATGTTATAGCACTTTAGTTCATATGGCAGCAGAAAATTTAAATAAAAGGGGATTTTACACTACTTTTGAATTCATTATTTGATTTTGCGTATACAATGCGATTAATCAGGGAAATAATGCGATTAAAAATTTTAATCGTTGCCCAGCCCTAATATATATATATATATATATATATATGTGTGTGTGTGTGTGGTGGTTTGTGAGTGTGGTGTCTGTATGTATGTATCCTCTTCTCTGTCCTCCATCCTCTCTCCCCTCTTTTCTTTCTTTACCCGGCTGGAAGGTCCCCCCATATGATCCAGGTCCTGCTCAAGGTTTCTTCCTCTTAAAGTGGAGTTTTTCCCTTACCACTGTTTGGCTTAAAGGTTTATATATCGATATGGAGATATATATAGAGAGAGAGGAGAGATAGCTAGAGAGAGCGATAGAGATAGAGATAGATATAGCGATAGAGATCTAGACATAGATATAGAGAGATAGATATAGAGACATATAGAGATATATATATATATATATAGATAGAGGTATACAGAGACATACATACATACATACATAGATAGATATAGATACACACACACATATATATATACATATATATATATATATAGATATATATATATATATATATATATATATATATATTATATATATATATATATATATATATTTCCCCCTATACGTATTTTCCTTCATAATCTATTAGCGCAGTTTGGAGTAATCAAGCACGCGCTGTTCCGTAGATGATGTCTGTGGCCCCGTTACATACTTTTGACCATGTTTTCTGTCTTGTATATTGTAATCATAATGACGAAAAACCCCAACCGTAAAATTGTACTTTGTATTCATAGTCCTAGACTGTAAATTTTTGAATCGTATTCTCAGACAGAAATACAAGACAAAATACAACGTAAACGCTTTCGATATTATTTTACGCATGAGAATTATTATTATTTTTTTTTTATTTACAATTTTTTATGCACTTTAGATTGATATGCACGAATGCTAACTTGTGCACGCACAATGTTTTTGATAGCTATCTTACTCCATCCTTACCTCTCGTATCGCCGCTATCGTGTTTTCCGGTGCATCGTGCCCACCGCCCCTGTGCGCGAGCACCGACACCTGTCCGGTGCCCGCTCCGCCCGAGGCTGGGTGCAGCACCTGCCGCGCTCGGCTGGTCGCGACCTGGGGGAACCGGAACACAGCTAGAAAAAGGTAGAGGGAGGCAACAAGGGCGGTGGTCCACACCGGGCTGCGGGTACCCAGCAGGACCACCACGAAGACCAGCGAGTAGAGGGTGACGTCATCTCCCAGCTGAAGCATCGCTGTTCTGTTGGGTTGTCTTCTTGGCTTCTCGATAGTTCCTGATAGGAGAAGCACCGGCACATTTACCGTCCTCGATGACATATGTTCCGCCCGGCAAAGCTGTGACGGAAGTTGTCAAAACCAAACCATTTAAAGCTGAGAGAGGCTGTGAATGCTCGCTGCTTTTAACCTGATAAACAACAGGAACAGTTTCAGGTTGCTCCCCGCGGCGGATATGGCGACTTTGTCCTTCCGAGTCCTCGATTCTGCTAGTCTGCCACATCAACGTTGAACAAGTACATTTACAGCTAGAAAAGCAAAACAATTATCGAAAATTTGAAAGTGAACCAGAATCCAGGATTTCTTCCGGATCACACCCAAAATGAAATCAGTTCTTCCTTTTTTACATTTCCGACAACTCCTGAAAATGTCATCAAAATCCATCCATGACTTTTTGAGTTATCTTGAACACAGACAAACAAACAAACAAACAGTTAAATGCCGACAAAAACATAACCTCCTTGGCGGAAGTAAAAAAAACGCAACATTTTTAGAGTTTTCCACAAGGGGGCGCGCGAGCAGAAAAACAACCTTATAAAACGACGGGTCCACAGTTGAACATTTCCGGGTCGCCGTGTAGCTACGGCTAACTAGCTAGCAGCTAACGTTGTTGTGGCAACAGCTAACGCTGTTAGCTAACTCCAGACGCAACTGGACACTTCCAGTCTTGTTTCCATTTCCTCTTCCATGTGTTTAACCTCATTTATGGTGAGCCTATTTTTTCACGAGTGTTTATTTTGTCGCTGACCAAATAATGAAGTAGACATGACAGTGTAATTATTAGCTAATTGCTTTTTATTCAGGAGTGAATTACAGGTCAGTTCTGGTTCTGACCGCACTGGTATACTTAAAACGTAAATTGAAATTACCTCTACGTCTATCAACGTTATTATGCTAAATTAGACTATACTAGTGACGATGCCTTATAATAAATGTTTGAGGTACCAGAGGCATTCTAGAAGCTGCAGTTCTACACCCTAATCATAAAACAAAAACTGCTCTTACCTGAGCAGAAACATGTTAAAGGCCACCCAGTCCTGGATTGTTGACAGAACCCAGAACCCAGGCTACAAGGACAACCCAAATTCCTATTAAAATAAAGGATGCTGTGTAAAACGGAAATAAAAACAAACTCTAATGATTTACAAATCTCATAAAATCCATATTTTATTCTCAGTAGGACATAAGCGCATTAGATGCTGAAAGAAGCATTTTGTCATTTCATGGAAAATATTAGCTCATTATGACTTTGATGGTAGCAACAAATCTGAAACAAGTTGGAACAGGGCGATGTTTATTTATTTATGTATTTGCCTTTTGAACATATATGAACTATACAGTCCTTTTCATAATAATATGAATAATTATACAATGATATATCAAACAGATTTATCAGAAAAGAAAAAATAAAAAACCTTTAGAATTCAGGCATTAAACATCAGGCCTGATGTTTAACATTGTCCAGCATCCCCTCTTCTTTGAGCAACTGTCTGTAAAAATCTGGGAAGTGAGGAGACCACTTCCCATGCAGGAAAATACTGCGAATATCGATTCAAGTCAGCAACTACTAAAATTATGACCGAGTTAACAAGTTGTTTTCTGGCATGAGGGGGTATTCTTGATTTTCCTGATTGAGAAATCATTTTTCTGATGTCACTTGAACATAACATTCACTGCTGGTCATTCAGGTCTCAGAGGGAGCGAGGCACTGCCGTGTTGAGAAAAATAAATGTTATCCGAGCTATTCGTCATGATATCAGGCTTATCGAAATGACGCCATAATTTCCTGTTATCGGCCGATACGTATCGTGCACCCCTATTTATGTTAACATTTTTCTGAAATTGTTCATAATTTTTAGATTCAATATGTCAAAGATTGATGAACCTCTGCGGCCATCTTAACATCAAAGATGCTTTGCCTCTCTAAAATGCTCATTTCAAACTCAGTTATGTTATTGCCAATTTATGTAATTTGTTGTCAAAAGTTCCTCCGTTTGTTTTTGATTTGCCTGTTACCTCTCCAACCTTTTCTTGCCCCTTTTCCTGGCTTTTTATTTTTTTTTTAGATGTATTGCTGCCATCAAAATCAAAATGAGCTATTATTTTCCATGAAATGGTAAAATGTCTGTTTCAATATCTGAATTTTTTTTGTTATTTATGTTCTGTTGAAAATAAAATATGGGTTTATGAGATTTGCAGATCATTGTAATCTGTTTTTACTTGCATTTAACACAGCGTACCACATTTTTCAGAACTGGGGTTGTAGGTTTATGGGCCCAACTATGCATCTAAGTAATGTTTTATATTCTTTTTTGTCCTTTGTTTTAATTTTATCTTTTACTGGTCAGTTTTTTTTCTTAGTCTGGCTATATTCTGGCATTCTCTGTTTGTGGTAATTTTAGCTCTATTATTCCATATAATGATAGTGTGCATATTGAATTAAAACATCTCTATGCTTAAAGTTTTATACTATTGGAACTAATAGTGAACCAGGCTAGTGTAATTTTTTTTAAATGTCTCGAAACACCCACATTTAGGTTTAACAACCACGGACATATGTCATTTTAATTTAATCTATCTGATGTTACTTTCCCACAGTTTAAGTCAGTGCTGCTGCACAGGTTAACTTCCAAAGTTGTATTCAAATTCAAAAAATACTTTATTAATCCCCCAAGGGGGAAATTCAAGTTTCAGTACACCAGAAGATCATGTCTGCTTGCAGGCCAAATATCTCATAGTTTACAGCCTCTTTCAACAAGTCACAAACCGACCCAAGAGAGATGCCATGGACTCCTTACAGCTAAAACGACATCTTCAGTCAGATATTCTGACGTGGCAACACAGAAGTACTCTATGATTTACACCCTTCCGCATATTAAGATGCTCAGAGCGATTTCCAAGCTTAGACTTTCAAACAGGTATCCCTGTGGTCATCCTGCCCCCAGTGTCTGTCCTTTACTTCCAGGGAGATGTCGCCTTCTTTCTAGTCAGCTATACAACAGAAACGGCACTGTTTGCTGGTGTGATGCTGTATACTGCTAGTCACGTCTTCAGGAGAGTTGCAGGGATGATGTACCTGGATCAGTCCCAGAGCACACTCAAAGTTTCCCAGCTCACTTTATGCCTGTGTCAGATTTTATGACCATTGGGGATACAGGAGACTGTGAAATGAGACCATACTGAAACTTAAGAGATACAGCAGTGCAGAGACATTGTATTTCTCCACTCATTTTGGAAGAGTGGTGGACAAACAGGGCTTTGAGAAGGTATTTGGGAGTTTAAAATGACAGTATAAGTATGAGGCAGATGTGTGAGATAAATAATTAAAATGTTAATATTATAGAGTTAACAACTGTTGCTGGTATTCTTTCTATCTGTGATAATGCTGCCACTTTAATAATGTTTTGGTTTTGTTTTATTAATGAAGTCTTGACAATCTTATGACAGTAAAAATACAAGAGGGAAAAATATTTGCATTATGTAAATTTCTCAGACAAACATATACAAACATAATAAGACATAAGACAAACACAATATAAAACTAGAGCAGCATTCAAGTAAAAATATCAGCCAACCATTGTAAATAAAGATTTTGCATTTGAAAAGTTGAAAAATATAAGTACTCATTACACAAAATTCACAGATTAAAGTGGTGGATACACCATATATGTTATAGGGTTATTATTTCACTCTAATTTAAAATGGTAGATGTCTAAGATGTCAGTAAAGAACTCAGTTACAATTTACAATGATTGAAGAAGTGTAGGTCAGAAGAAGTAAAGACCCTGTCTTATTGTGATGGAGGCTTAGTATTATACTGTAACTGATTTTCTTCAGGGTGTACGCTCTCGCAGAGTGTACGTCTGTTAGAAGGCAGTCTATAATGTTCCCCCAAGACTTCGTCCAAATAACCTCACAGAGTCAGTCGGTCTATTTATGGAGCTTAAATGCTGCTCAACAGGTAAAGGTGTGGCTCTGTACATGTGTGTGAGGTTCTGTAAATAGAAAACAACAACTATTACTAAAAATCATCACACTTAACTTATAACACACAATCCGGAAATATAATAATCAAAAAGATAAATAAACCATGGCACGGCAATCTCATGACACTCTGACAGTAGGAAATTAATGGGAATATCCCCTTAACTCATCGGCGTTAATATCCGTCGTGGCACTAATGGCCAGACTAATTTAACTTTAACATCACCATAAGCAGAGAAGATGCAGATGAACATGCATACAACACAACAGAGTGACTTACTTCTCTATGGACACACAAAGTATACAGCAACAACACACACAATGTCCGTGGCAACACAACTTTTCCCTTCTTTCCTCTCATCTCACTTCTCTGTCTCCTCCCCTTTCTCACCTAGAGCACAGCGCTTGGCTCCATGTGGCGCGACAGTGCCACTAGTGGCTGACACTGCAATAACATGCTTCAGAACACTTATTTTTAAATTGTATCAATTCAATTCAATTTTATTTATTACAGTACTAATTGTCTCTTGGCGCTTTTCAGAGACCCAGAGCATGACCCCCGAACAAATATTACTATAAGTAATATTATGAAATCCTAATTAAAGAAACAATGGAAAGTAAAAAAAAAACAAACTCCACTAGTGGGAGAAAAACCTTTAAGTCAAATAGTGGCGAGGAGAGGCTCAGTGTCTTAGAATAGGAGAGTTACGACACTCTCTGATATCGCCGACACACAGTCACATGGTTCATGCAATTGAGTGCAGTTAAATTCCGCATGGATGACGGAGTCCTCTGCAATAGGCAGTTAAATGCCGTGTAGGGTGGCGGAGCCCTCTGCAAAGCATCACGTGAACGTAGGAAAAGTGAATGTGAGTATGACTGGAGGGGAAATACCACTAGGTATTTAACCACATACTAAAATAGACAGTGGATAAACAGTGGACTTTTGTGGATGCAAAGGCAAGAAGCTCCGCTTGAAAGAGTTGAAGTGAGACCTACCACGAAGGTAGATTTGATTCACTGTCCTGTCTAAAATTCTCCAGTTATTAGAACACCGTAGGTGTTGCAAAACTGGACTAAATTGCTCAAAATGGCAAAAAGCAACAGTAAACCAGAAGCAAAGAAGGCAAGTTTATTTGTAGAGCACAATTCGTACACAAGGCAATTCAAAGTGCTTTACAGATGCATGAATCACAAGAAGGCAAATTGAATCATTCCATAATAAATTAAATTAAAAATTAATTAAAAAGAAAAATAAATTAAATTAAAAATGAAGAATGCAGATAAAATCCTTTCAGTTGTAATATGCACATCTAAACAGAACTGTTTTCAGTCTGGATCTGAACATTGTCAGAGTTCAGGTCTGTCTCACATCTTCTGGAAGACTGGTCCAGATTTTAGGAGCATAAAACTGAAATGCAGCTTCACCTTTTTTAGTCCTGACTCTGGACACCAGCAGGAGACCACTACCTGAGGTTCTCAGAGTCCAGGTTGGTTCATATGGATCTAACATGTCAGAGATGGACTTTGGGGCCATGAAGAGACTTGAACACAAGTAGAGCTGTTTTAAAGTCTCTGAGGGACAGGAAGCCAGAGACCTGAGGACTGGACTAATACGGTCTTATTTCCTGGTTCTAGTCAGGACCAGCGCAGAGACCTCAGGACTGGACTAATATGGTGGTATCTCCTGGTTCTAGTCAGGACCAGTGCAGAGACCTCAGGACTGGACGAATATGGTGGTATTTCCTGGTTCTAGTCAGGACCAGTACAGAGACCTCAGGACTGGACTAATATGGTGGTATCTCCTGGTTCTAGTCAGGACCAGTGCAGCAGCGTTCTGGATGTACTGCCTTACAGCTGGTTTAGAGCCCAGTGAGCAGGCCGTTACAGTAGTCTAACCTGGTGGAGACAAACTTATGGATTAGTCCTAAATCTGGTTTAGACACTATTCCTTTGATTCTGGCAATGTTTTTTAGATGGTAAAAAGCTGCAGATGTTGTTGCTTTAATGTGGCTGTTAAAGTTCAAGTCTGAATCCAATATTAACCCTAAATTTCTGACCTGATTTTTAGGTTCTAAAGAGTCTCAAAGTGACTTATAACACTTTCTCTTTGTTTCTGTGGGCCACAGACAATGATTTCAGTTTTGTCTGAGTTTAGCTGGAGAAAGTTGTTTTGCATCCATACACTGATCTGTTCGATGCAGAATCTACAGGCCCATGTTCTCCTGCTGTCAGTGAAACATAGATCTGAGTATCATCTGCATAGTTGTGGTAGGACACATTAAAGCTGCGTATTAGCGGCCTAATGGAAGCATGTACAGATTGAACAACAGGGGTCCCAGGATTGACCCCTGGGGAACCCCACAGGTCATGGCCATTGGGTCTGAGACAAAGTTACCAATTTCAACAAAGTATCTCCTGTCCCTGTGATAGGACCTGAACCAGTTTAAAGCATTTTCAGAGATTCCCACCCAGTCTTCTAATCTCTGTAATAAGATCACATGGTCACTTGTGTCAAACGCAGTGTTTAGGTCCAGCAGAACTAAGACTGAGGTGCTGTGTTTAGGCGAATATCGTTTGTCACATTGATCAGGGCTGTCTCAGTGCTGTGGGGGGGCCTGAAGCCTGATTGAAAACTAGGGATGGGCATTTGGTCGAGATTTATTCGTCGATTGTCGGGAGAATTAATGATTAATAATCGATTAATCATTAACATTTTTATATTGAAAACTATCACAATTATTCTCGATATCGGCGTGACGTTTGTTTTCCCTTTTGGCCTGGATGTTCGTGGTTGACAATAACGTGACATTTCCTGTTTCTTTTCTTTAAAAAAACAACGATAATAAAACAAGAGATATCGAGGAGACTACTTAACAAGGACAATTTATATCAAGGCGCCAGTATTACAGGCTTTTTGTTTCTTAAAAAGATGCGCTTGTTGTGTGCTCGATGTGCGCTGCAGCTCCTGGTCCGTGCTAACACCGAGTTGAGGCTAGGCTAGGCTAGGCTGATGATGAACCGCCTCCACTGTCCTTTACAAGGCTTGGATGCGCGTTGTTCAAGTGATACATCATTGTCGTCGATTAATTGTATTTGTAATTTGCATTGCAGTGATTGCAGTACACTTGCTCATTTTCTAAACGTAAATGGTCCCACGCCACACTTTGCCGTGACCGCTTCATGATTAGGCGAGGACCTACAGAAGCTCGCATGTAACAACTGAGCCAAGCCAGGGTAGAGTGATGGTGAAATGTTGCCCCCTGCTGCCAAATTTCTATCGGTGGCACAGTGAAATGCATCACATTGTTTGAGGACTGCACTGATAACCTACATTCGGATTGTTTAAAAAAAAAAAAAACATTCGGTTCATCAACGAAAATGAATGTCTTCGACCAAATTCTTAATGATCAATCATCGATTAATCGATTAATTATGCCGATCCCTATTGAAAACTATCAAAAACATTGTTGGACAAGAGAAAGTCAGTAAGCTGATGATATACCACTTTTTCTAGGACTTTTTCTTTTCCAAGGAATGGCAGGTTTGATATGGGCAGATAGTTCTTCAGTACTGTGGCATCAAGACTGCTCTTCTTTAGACGAGGCTTAATGACAGCAATTTTTAAGGCCTCTGGGAAATTTCCAGTCTGAAGAGAGATGTTGGTTTCTTCAGTGAGCTGTGGTAACAAACTGCTCAGCACAGCACTTATTATTATTATCAATTAATATTATTATTATTATTGCTAAAAAAAAAAAAGAGAGAGAGCCCTTGCTACAGTGTTGAATTTCCCTTTATGGGATAAATAAAGTATTTTTCATTTCATTTCATTTCATTTCATTCATTTTTTCATTTCATCTCATTTCATTCATTTTTTCATTTCATTTTCAGACTGTAGAAATCTAGTGAACAACTCATCAAGGCAGCAGGTTGATGGACTCAGACTGCAGATGATCTCTTTGACTGTTTTGTCAGTTACAGGTGAGAAACGTGTCAGCTCTAGGTGTCTAGTTGGCAGAAGAGTAATTGTTTATGTTGTGGAAATTATTGAATTTTTAATACCTTGAACTTTGTCATTAAAGAATATTTCAAACTCATTACACTTTGATGTAGAAATGAGTTCTAAAGGCAGTGAAACTGGAGGGTTTGTTAATCTGTTTACTGTAGCAAATAGGACACGGGAGTTGTTACTGTAGTTTTTGATGATTTCAGAAAAATAACTCTCCCTTGTTCTACGCAATGTTTGGTTGAACACACAAAACTTTCCTTTGTAAATCTCATAATGGATCTGGAGCTCTGACTGGCTCCATTTCCGTTCAGCTCTCCTTCATCCCTTTTTTGTGCACTGACTGAATCTTCTCTTCCTCATGGAGCCTTTTGCCTACTTTTAACCGTTCTAACCTTGACAGGAGCAATGGTATCCAAAACCTTTAAAACACTTGATGTGTAAGAGTTCAACAGATCTTCAACATTAGAGCACGGGGTATTTTCAAACCGAATCATTTCCATAAACTGTGCCCCTGTGCTGTCATTTATGAGTCTTCTCTGAACAAACGCAGACCCAACTGCTAGTTTGGGTGAAACTGAAGCAAAAATGATCAGATAAAGCAACATCGGTGACATCCACGTTTGAAATAGCAACACCCTTTGAGATAAGCAGATCCCCTTCTGTGGGTGGGCTCAGTCACATGCTGAGTTAGACCAAACATTTCAAGGACAGCAGTGAGTTATTTTGCTTGGTTGTCATGGGTTACATCTACATGAATATTCAAGTCCCCTGTTATGACCAAACAGTCAACACACAACTGAAAGTAGTTCAGTAAAATCATCAATAAAACAATTCTGTGGTGGTTTTTAAATGGCGATATAAAGAATGGAAAATTGTTTCATCTCCATTTTGAGTGACACATATTCAAATTATGAAAAAAACCCAAATTATAATGTGTGTGAGTATATTGTCCCTGAATATGGCACAAACACCACCACCCCTCTGGTTTTGTCGTGTTTCAGACACAAAGGTGAAGTTAGCTGTGTTTTTGTCCAGCCATGTCTCAGTTAAAAACATAAAATCAAGATTGCATGCGGAGATAAAACTATTAATTAAGAAAAATTTGTTGGTCAAAGATCTGACATTGAGTACTGCATGTTTAAGGTTCGCTGAAGTTGAACTGGATGCTGTGTTCTTGCAGGGATGTGGATAAGATTCCTCTGTTCAGACACTCTGAGTGTTCCTCTCTTATTTAATCTTTGTGGTTTGACAATAGTCATTATCTTAGAAGAATACACTCCCTTCCTGGACCTCTGGTTGACATGGGGTTTAGCAACGCAGAGGCCCCTGGCGTCCTAGACAACAAAATTGACGCTACTGGAACCAACAGCTCTGGGCACCGATGGTGGGGTCTGAGCTGGTGGGGCTTTGCTTGGTGGAGTAGCCTGAGGAGGGAGAACGACACGACTCTTCTTTGCGGACAGAATCCTTGATCTCATGATGTCTGGGGTAGGGTTGGGCACCGAAAAACGATTCAATGTAGGAATCTGTTCCTAACGTCCGGTTCTGGAATCATTTAGAAGATTTTTGAATTTTGATTCGTTTTTTCAGTTCCTAAATGTCCGCATTATTATTTTTTCAATTTTGATTTACTGCACTAGTTTGTTGATGTTACTCCGCCCGACGCCGCTCCTGAGTTTGGCTGCATTTCAGTCCGGGAAATGACGGTTATCTGGCACAGTGCAACATCTCCGGGAAGCGTGTTACTGCCCAAAGAAGGGGGCACGACTAATATGGTATGACACCTTCACCTGCATGGCATCACATAAATAAACGAGTGTACCCAGGGCATAAAATCGCGACTAAATAGTCGCCAAAGGCGACCAAAATTGACCATTTCGACCGTTTTTTTCTGCCTTGTTGCCAGTGGCGAGAGCCACAAAATCCACCATCAACTTAGAAAAAACATGATTTTTTTTTCTATGATTTCTGCACATTTGTCATGTGCCACCAAGGCAAACATATCTAAATAATAGGGCTGTCAATTTCTCAAAATAATTAATCAGATTAATCGCATGACTGTCAATAGTTAATCATGATTAATCTCAAATTAATCGCATATTTTTATCTGTTCTAAATCTACCTTATACAGATCTTTTTCAAGTTGTATTACTCTTATTAATACGAGTCCTGACTAGAACCAGGAAATATGACCATATTAGTCCAGTTCTGAGGTCTCTGGCTTCCTGTCACTCAGAGAATAGACTTTAAAACAGCTCTACTTGTGTTCAAGTCTCTTCATGGCCCCAAAGTCCATCTCTGACATGTTTGATCCATATGAACCAACCTGGACTCTGAGAACCTCAGGTAGTGGTCTCCTGCTGGTGTCCAGAGTCAGGACTAAACAAGGCGAAGCTGCATTTCAGTTTTATGCTCCTAAAATCTGGACCAGTCTTCTAGAAGATGTGAGACAGACCTGAACTCTGACAATGTTCAGATCCAGACTGAAAACAGTTCTGTTTAGATGTGAAGATGATGACTGGAAGGATTTTATCTGCACTCTTCATTTTTAATTTAATTAATTAATATTTTTATCAATTAATTTTATTTATTATTGATTATTTTTATGCTAGTATGGAATGATTCAATTTGCCTTCATGTGATTTTATGCATCTGTAAAGCACTTTGAATTGCCTTGTGTATGAATTGTGCTCTACAAATAAAGTTGCCTTGCCTAATATGAGAGTACATAAATGCTTGCCTTATGCAAAACAAATGCATGTTTATTTATTGCTACAATGCCAAATCCATTATATATATATATATATATATATATATATATATATATATATATATATATATATATATATATATATATATATATATATATATATATATATATGTACTCAAAATTTTCTCTTATGTTCTCCATACAAAATATTTTCGTGGTTTGCTTCAAACGAGGGGGGGGGGGGGGGGGGGGGGGCTCCTCCCTGCATCCGCGCTCTGATTAGCCTACAAGTGATACTTGAGAGTGGTCGGACTCCGGTGGTAACTAAATTCACATCGACAGTAAACACAAACGACATTAGTCTTTTGGAGTTAGCCATCAGGCAAGGTTTTGAAGCTGAACTTACCATTCAAAATAGTATCTTTTGTATCCATTTTATCCCAGCTACTGCTCACGGAGGTTTGTTTACGTCTGTCTGTCTGCGGCATGGCCGTCGACGTCAGTGCATGGCTTCCTGTTTTGACAAACTACGGAGGGGCCTAAGGCTCATGAAGCCTGGAGGCAACACCTACTCTCCCTTCTACTGTTGTACATCAACGGCCGGCTCGCGTTAATCGCGCGTTAAAAAATTAGTTGCGTTAAAATTATTTTGCGTTAATCAAGCGTTAACGCGTTAACTTTGACAGCCCTACTCAATAATTTAGAAACAAAGTTTATTTGGCAAAAAGTGGCCATGTTTTGGGTGCACATCACGTCACATCAAAATGCGCTTTCATGTTACTGTACGGCCTCTGGTCTCTGAACCGTAGTAGGGAAACTGCTGTACTGTGCTATTCCAGGCTCGTGACAAGTGGGTAACACGCCAGTGAAAATGAAAGAAAAAGTCCGGTTTTTGTCTGCATGGAACCGCACTTTATTC
Source organism: Hirundichthys speculiger (assembly GCA_018398805.1). NCBI lineage: Eukaryota > Metazoa > Chordata > Actinopteri > Beloniformes > Exocoetidae > Hirundichthys > Hirundichthys speculiger. Next base: position 237,707 of record JAGFBZ010002118.1, read on the forward strand.
AGGAACTGACAACGTTACACAGTCGGTATTTTTTGGCTCCTGTCAGTCAACGGAGGATGCAAATCTCTAACACTCGGCTGCTGCTCATGCTCACTTCACTTGCTCCGTTCAGCTGCCTGCACCTCACAAACTACATTACCCATCAGGCTACACCCCTTAAAGGTGGGTAAGGTGTTCTTTTTTTGCAGCACTTTTTACAATATTGTCTGAAAACCTTTTCACATTCACATTGCACCCACTGAAATAAAATTTTTGCAAAAAAAACCAAAACATTTTGGTCCAGTCTAGAGGGTATAATCAGAGAAAAACTCTGACCAATCAATGTACTGACCATCTTTACATTTATTGGCTGCCTAATACGTCCATCAAATATCAATGCACTCCCACCCACCCCTCCCTCCCTTCGGTTCATGTAGTCGTGAATCGTGTGAAGGCGTGGTTTCGAGGGGTGAGCTGAAGAGGAGGAGGCGGAGCCTTTGGGAGGAGGGAGGGAGTGTATATTTACAAAATCTCACTTGAGTTGGATTGCTGGAACCGTTTTTTTCAAAGAACACCTACCCCACCTTTAAAGGGCCAGGCTGGTTTACAACACATGCTTGTAAATGCTTCTAAAAATGTAGTGATATTGGGCAGTAATACGGGTTTTTCATACGCGATCTGTCAAAACTTTTCTATCACCATATATACATTGTATAGGTGGACACACAAGCGTTTCTTTTTTTTAATTTAATTTTATAGCAGACTTTTTTTTTGTGGGAGTGTGAAGGGTGAATGTGTCCTTAACCAGTCCTCTCTGGCAGTAATTTCTAACGTCTTTATTAATATCTTAAATCCTGATTTTGTCCACTCCGGTAGATGGCGCTGTAGAGCCACTTTGCTATGAGGCGCAATGCCATTTCTGTAGTAGAGGCAGTCACAGTGGCTGAAGCGGATAGATTCAAATCCCAAACATGGCTAACAAAATAACAACGCCTCCACAGTACAAAGCCAATGTTTGGAAGTACTTTGGCTTCCAACTTAAAGGGAGTAAAAATGAGCTTGATAAGGACAACGCTGTCTGCAAGCTTTGCCTCGCTGCCGTGAAATATAGTGGGAACACGACAAATTTACGAGTTCACCTAGCAAGACATCATGCCGAGGTATTAGCAGAGAAACAGCCGCAGAAGCATATTGAGCCAAACCAAACTACGCTGGATAACTTACTACCATCTGACTCACCTCGTGCTCAGGGTATCACAGAGGCCATGGTGCATTTTATTTGTAAAGATTTGCACCCGTATAGTGTAGTTGACAACGTTGGCTTCAGGTGGATGCTACATATGTTGGAGCCTCGTTACAGGATACCGCAACGTGCCTACATTACGGAAACAGCTGTGCCGAGGATGTACGAAGAGGTGAAGACAGCTGTTAAAACATCTCTCAACACAGCACAAAGAGTTGCCCTGAGGTGTGACGTATTGACGTCCAGAGTCACCGAGTCGTATGTTACCATATCGACACACGACATCTCTGATGACTGGGAAATGGTTACACATGTGTTGCAGACGAGGGCAATGCATGAAAGCCACACCGGCAGTAACATCGCGGATGTACTGAAAAGGACAATTGAGGAATAGGGCATAAAGGATAAAGATCCAGCCATTGTCACAGACAACACGTGAAACATGTCCATTGCAGCAGAGGTGGCCGGTATGTTGCATTTCAAATGCTTTGCCCACACTCTCAATTTGGCTTCACAGCGTGCACTGAAGTTGATAGCCGTCCAGCGCTTACTGGGAAGAGTGAGACGCATTACCAACTTTTTCAGACACAGCACCACAGCCACCCATGTACTTAAAGAAAAACTGCTGAATCTGGAACAGCACAAACTCAAGACGGACGTGGTAACTAGATGGAATAGCGCACACGACATGCTCCAGCGCTTCCTCGAGCAGCAGCCAGCCATTACTGCCGCCCTGCTCTCAAATGAGGTGAGGAGGAATGAAAAAGACATCAGCACTCTCACCGAGGCCGACATTGCAGCTGCAGAAGAAATAGTCACAGCTATGAAGCCCATGAATACCGCCATCATGGAAGAAGAGAAAACTCCAACATTGTCAGCAGTTGCACCAATCCATGCCCAGCTGATTGAAAAACTTCAGGAGAGCCCAGGTGACTCTAACATGACAAAGGAGATCAAATCTGCCATATGTCAGGATCTTAAGAAGAGGTACTTGGATGAGCAGAGGGAGACTCTTCATGTATGTGCAGCTTTGGATCCCAGATTTAAGACCTTGGCCTGACCTGAGGATGAACAACAGGCCGTCTATGATATAGTCATCACAGAGGCTGCAAGGACCCAGGAGCCATTTCAGGTAAGCTAAACTACAGAGAAGCCTCTGAAACATTCAATGCATAAATATTAAAAGTTTAAAATGCATTAATAAACACTAGTGAATGTTGGTAAACATTTATATTCCATGAACAGCAGATTAAGTCGGCATTAAATTTTCATTTATTGTATTTGGGCGTATATAATTCACTTAATATCACGTAAGCTGTTTTTCAGCAGAGAGGAGCTGGAGAGGCTGAGACATGGGAGTCAGAGACTGGGGCTGATGGAGGAGAGGAGGAGGAGGATGCGGGGCTAGAGGTGCCAGATGAGGAGGACGAAGGCTGCAGCCAAGGTCCTGGGGCAGAGGAGAGCTCTGCAGCACAGTCCACGTCCAAGAAGAGATACAGGGATTCTTGTGGCTTGGCTGAATTTCTTGGTCAAATGTATGCTTCAGGTCAGTGTTGGAAATTTAAAGACCCCCTAAAGTTAAAAATGTATTCTACCTATTATCCCTGTAGCTGAATATTTGAGCCTCATTGCCTCACAGACTTTTCATATTTTTCCACTCAAAGTCTAAAGTTTATTTCTTCTCATTTTAAAAATCTGAATTCCTCAGAGTGTAAGTGTAATGTACACAAGTTGATTATTTGTCCAACATTCAAGTTATACTTGCACAAATCATGTTTTGAGAAGCCTGGATTTTTAATCAAGCAGAACAAAGCTCACAGCACACAATTCTGAAAAAGCCTATAGTACTAAACTCTTCACATATTTTATTCTGCATCGTGAACTTGAAACATTAAACTGTAGGGAAAAAAGACTTTTGTTGGTCTTAAATAATTTGCTAATTATTGTTACACTGTGTGTTGCAGGGGCTGCAAAGAAGTTGAAGACTGCAGACAAACAGGCACACGAGGAGATGGGAAGATTCAAGGAGACTGAATTGAATTGAATTAATAATACTTTAATAATCCCTGAGGGGAAATTGGCTTGTTGCAGTGGATACAAAAATATACATAAATAGACAGGACATTAAATAGACATTAAATAGGCAATAAATAGACAAAAAACAGTGTGCAGAAACAGAAACAGAACAATAAATAGACTAAAAACAGTGTGCAAAACAAGACACTAAATAAAAAGTAAGTAGACAAAAACAGTGTGCAAAACCAGTAATAATAAAACTGTAATAATAAAACTGTAATAATGTAATAAATAATGCAGCATTAACAGAAGGCAGTGGCAGAAGTAATCAGCAGCGATTATACCCTGACAACCAGGAGTTATAGATTTTAATTGCACTAGGAAGGAACGACCTCCTGTGTCGTTCCTTTGAGCAGCGGGGTTGAAGGAGTCTGCCGCTGAAACTGCTCTTCAACTTGTCCAGGATTTTGTGGAGGGGATGAGAGAGGTTGTCAAGGATAGCCAGCAGTTTTGCTAGCATCCTCTCTTTCACCACCTCCTCCAGTGGGACAAGTTTAGAGCCAACAGCAGACTCAGCTTTTTTGATAAGTTTATTCAGTCTGTTGGCGTCCTTAGCCCTGATGCCTGCCCCCCAAGACACCACAGCAAAGAAGAGGACGTTCGCCACAACAGACCGATAAAACATCTGCAGCATTTTGTTGCACACATTGAAGGACCTGAGCCTCCTCAGGAAGTAGAGTCGGCTCTGGACCTTCTTGTAGGCAACCTCAGTGTTGGCAGACCAGTCCAGTTTGTTGTCTAGTGTCACACCAAGGTACTTGTATGTGTCCACTAGCTCAACATCCCTCCCACCGATGCTGACAGGGGAAGGTGGGGGCTTGTTCCTCCTGAAGTCCACCACCATCTCCCTCGTCTTAGTCACGTTCAGCTGCAGGTGGTTCTCCCCACACCAATCCACAAAGTGGCTGATCAGGTCCCTTGCTAATTACAAAAGGAGCCAATCCACTGAACTGGTGGAAGGTATCCCCTCCTGTCAAACCTTGAAGAGGTATTTGTGTATCCCTGGGACAAGTGTCATCTAAGAGAGTCTTCTCTACTGCGGGGGACATTATCACTGCACAGAGGAGCAAAATCACCCCAGAGCACGTTGATCAGATTCTCTTTCTACACAAAAATCTAAAAACAACACAAGTGAAGTACAAGCACTAGGCCCATCCCTGTATCACAGTGTTTACAGTTTATTATTTCAGTTGTATTTATTTTGTTTACAAGAATACTCTGTGCACTTTATTTTCCTAATACTTTTCAGGTCAGTGTGTTCAGTGACAGAGCACATATGCAATATGTATGCACAGGCACTTTATTTTTATATGATCTGTTAAGATCAGTGTTCAAACTGACACAATAGAATACATTTTTACTTATTTTTTTTTTTTTTTTTGATCAAATTTTTATTTTATTTTCATTCAACATAAAACAAATAATGATGTACAGTCACTGAACATACCGTTACATCAATCCCCCCACCCCCCACACAGACACATCTAGAATGAGAAAAATAAATTAAAAAAAATAATGAATAAAATGAAATAAAAAAAAAAAAAAATGTATTTAAAAAAAAAAAAAAAAAAAAAAACGGGACTACAGGGACAGTTGACGTATACTTGCTGAGTGATTCACGGTGCTAAGTGTGATAGATCAGATAAACAACCGACCACGAGGATCAGAGTGAGCTCTTCAATGTTTCAGCTGTAGCCAGCCACATATTCACATTTGCCTCTTTAGCCCCATTTATGCGGGCTGTTGATAGCTCCATATACACAACATCAAGAAAAGTTAGAACCCACTGTTGAATCGTCAAAGTGTGAGGGGGCTTCCAGCGTACTGCAATCATTTTCTTAGCAGCTGTTAAACCTGCTAACAATACACGTTTCTGACATCCAGGGGCTCGGAAGGCCGAAAGATCATTTAATAATAACACTGGTATGGTCACAGGCACTGTCTCCGATATGAGTGCTGTCAGCTCAGCGGCCACACCCCTGCCAAAAATGAGCAACGGGGGGGCATTCCCACACCATGTGGAGGAAGGTGCCAGGGGTTCCAATGCACACAGGGTGCATGAGGGATCATTAATAACTTTCATAAGATATAGCTTACGAGGGGTTAGGTAGGTCCTGTGTATGAAATTATAATGGATCTGTTGGTGGTCAGGATTTCGAGAGGGCGAGTTTGACATTGACCCACACTTTGTCCCAATTAAAATCCTCATTCAGACCGGGGACATCGCCCCTCCACACTCTGTTTACTGGGAGCATTTTGTAGGTGGCCTCAAGCAAGTATAAGTATAGAGCAGATACCATTCCCTTCGCAGCTCTTTTAGTAACAATCAATTCATGAAGTGGATGTGTAGGCAGCGGGTGCTGCCAGGGTACCCCGTGTGCTTTAAGGGATGCCCTCAGTTGCAAATAAAAAAAGAAGGATGTGCCTGGCAGATTGAAGCTATTCTTAATGTCTTGAAAGGAGCTTAAACCATCTAAGTCAAAAATATCGCCCAAAAAATGTACCCCTCCCTTTTCCCACTGAGAGTTGGTGACAGGTCTTCCCCCAATCAGTAAACCTTTATTATTAAAAATCGGAGACTGCAGGTGCCATCTGCAAGATATATCACAACTCCTTTCCGCTGAGCGCCAGACCAGACCTGGATCAGATGAGTCACAATGGGGCCGAAACGTAATTGACTTTGCCGAACAGAAATATTTGCAAATAAAACGTCTGCCAAAGACCATGGGTGCACCATCCTTTCTTCCATTGTACGCCAAGAGACTGTTGTCTGAGAGTCAAACCATGTGACAAGGGGTCTAAGAATGAAGGACCAGTGGTAAAGTTAAAGTGGGTATGGGTATCGCTAATCCCCCATCCAATCTCCTGCGCTGTACAGTGGCAATCTAAGACGGGGTCTCTTCCCATTCCATATGAATTTCGAAATGGCCGCATGCAGTTTACCCCAGTATCCACCAGGGGGAGAGAGAGGGGGACCATGGAGCTGACAAAATTTATTCTGGGCACTACATCCATTTTGACAATAGAAATGCGTGCCTGAAGTGAGTTGGGTAGGCTGGCCCATCTTTCTAAATCACCCAAGACTTTGTTCAGTGATTCAGTATAATTGTGCTTCACAATAAGATGTAGAGAGGAAAATATTTCGATTCCCAGGTATTTAAAATGTGAAACTGAGGGAATATTTGAGGGCAAAGGAGAGGTCTTGGCCGCTTCATTCAATGGCAGCAAAGCTGACTTTGACCAATTAATTTTGAACCCTGATAGCGCACCAAATTCATCCAGCATTGATAAAAGGTGGGGGGCAGACTGCAACGGGTCTCCAAGAAAGACTAAAATGTCGTCAGCGTAAAGTGCCAGGTGATGGTGTGTGTTATGAACAGTAATGGGTTTAATAACTGACGATAACCGGATCATCTGCGCCAAGGGTTCAAGCGATAGGGCAAACAGCATCGGGCTCAAAGGGCAGCCTTGACGAGATGATCTAGACACTGGAAACAGAGTGGAGCAAATGTTACCTGTAAGAACCATCGCAGAGGGGTTTGAATATAACAACTGTATCATTTTTATAAAGCCATCTCCAAAACCCATCGCTCCCAAAACCGACCACAAAAAGGACCACTCAAGGCGGTCAAACGCCTTCATCGCGTCTAGTGATAAAACAGCTGCTGGAGTTTTGAGGTCTGCTGCTGCGTCAGTTATATGCAGCAGTCGGCGGACATTGTCAGAGGCCATACGTGACTTCATAAAGCCGGTCTGGTCACAGTGAACTAGTGATGATATATGAGGTTGCAGGCGACGGGAGAGTGTCTTGGCATATATTTTAATATCGGCATTCAACAGGCTAAGGGGCCTATAACTGCTACATTCCGCAGGGTTTTTATCTTTCTTCAGTAATAAGCTTATTACAGCTATATTGACATCCCTAGAGAAAGAACTTCTCTCTAATGAAAAGTGGATCATACTGAGAAGCAATGGGCCAAGAACGTCCCAAAAGACTGCGTAAAATTCTGGTGGTATGCCGTCGAGCCCGGTTGATTTGCCCCTTTGCATACTTAGCACAGCCCTTTTAAGTTCCTCAAGAGAAATCGGTTCTGCTAAATCATTTGCCTCCTCCACCGCAAGGCGAGGTAACTTTAATTGAGCCAAAAAATTGTCACACTTGTCTTTGTCGAGAGATATATCTGATTTGTACAGGTCACTGTAAAAACTACGAAAAGTGTTGTTGATCTGTGTTGGATCAGTGGTGATGGCTCCTGACTGTAATTTGACTGAAGAAATATCAGAGAACTGCTCATTTGACCTAATCTTCATCGCCAACAGGTGGCTGGGCCTTGACCCATGAAAATAATACCGTTGCCTGGTCCTATGGATTAAAAACTCTGACTGGCGTCTGAGGATGATGTTAATGTCTCTTCTGACCACCTCACGCTGTGAAATTATCTGTTCCGATAGATTAGCAGGTAACACAGATTCTAGTTTTGCTAGTTTATTTTCCAATTCATGTAACTTAGAAATTTGGGCCTTGCGCTGGTTGGAGGCAAACAGAGTGGCATTACTCCTGATAAAGCCTTTAATTGCGTCCCAAAGTATTCTTGGATCATCGACCGAGCCAACATTGAACTCCAAGAATTCCCTAAGGCTTTTCGTAAATTGTGTCCTAAATTCTTCCTGTTTCAATAGAGACGTGTTGAAGCGCCATTTCGGTGCGCGAGGTAAAACGCTGTTGAGTATCGCAGTGCAAAGCACACCTTTATGATCAGAAAGAGCTATGGGAAGCAACAATACATTGTGAATATTTTTAAAGAGTTTAGGGGATGCAAATATGTAGTCGATTCTTGAACAAGACTTGTGTCGAGCCGAGAAATAGGAGTATTCACTGACCGATGGGTTCAATGAACGCCACAAATCTGTGAGACCCAGACTGTTAGCCCATGCCTGTAAAGCTGCAGACGCTTGTTTCTGATCCCTTGTCTCAGATTTACCTGTCCTGTCATTAGCTGCCTTCCAAACCGCGTTAAAGTCTCCCCCCACAATGAACAAATACCCACTCAGCTCCAGCATCCTATTTGTCAAATTGTCGTAAAAGACTGCATCAAAACAGTTCGGTGCATACACTGATATGAAGGCTATTTTCCTGTTACTAATTTCTGACTTAACAATTGTCAACCTGCCTTCTGTATCAGACCAAGTGTCATGGATTTTAATTTTAAAGCTACGTCTGGCTACAATAGCCACACCCTTGGTCTTTGTACCAGATGTGGAGGAAGCTATCACATGATAATGCTTATCTGCAAGGCGTCTAATATCAGTAGCCAGGAGATGAGTTTCCTGTACTAATGCAACGTCAATTCTCCTCCTACGTAATAAACCCAGCGTGCTAATCCTTTTGTGGGGACTGTTCAAACCACCTGCATTCCAACTCAAAACATTAAGCTCGGGCATCATTCAGGGTATCGACCTCTAAAGTGAATGCCGACCAAGACGTGAAGACAGCACCTGTGACCATCTGAAAATTGAACCCAGACAGATATGTATACACCTTAATCCAGTCAGTCCCCTCTCCTTCCATACAAAAAGAAAGTAACACAAAGAAACAAATAGAAGAAAAAAAAAACAAAAAAAAAAAACAGAAAAACAAATGATGTTATAACCCACCCCCCTCCCAGTACAACCCCCAAGAGAGCAAAAAACGTGCTCTAACTATTTAACCCTCCCCTACTACTTGGCTCCGTGACCATAGTCGGAAATTGGGCGGCAACAGGGCAGTTAGTCGCCAGCCCCACCCCTCCCCAAATGAAATTACAAAGTAAAACCCCTCACAGAGGTCAACCCTTCAATGATTAAAAATGGATGCATAAAACATACAGTGAGGGGCTGCGTATAGAATGTACTGAATTCCTTAAGATGTCTGAAATATAAACACCAAAGTATGGTATAACTGTGGACTTCAAGTATGAGACTAAGGTAGCTGTCTTAACATTATATGTGCTGACTGTGCCAGAAGTAAAACTAAAACTGCTCTATAATGTGAGGCAAGCTCTTAAAGTGTAAAAGCAGAAATGCGGATCAACTAAGGATAGTTGATCCTGTATTATAACGTAAAACTGTTGATGAAACAAAAACTACCAGGAAATTGCTGCAGTGATACGGCAACATTCAAGTCGATCAAAGCAATTAACGTTGCACAATTACCCCGTGACCAAAGATATCACCTTATGACAATACCTGCCATTCTTAGTGACTAGAGATTATCTGGAATTGTGATGAGAGCAAACAAAAATAAAAAGAGCAATCAGGCTGTCAAGGCAAAGCAGAGATCCTAGGTGCGGCTGTATTATAACCTGAGACTGAACCTGCAACCAGGAAGATACCCAGACCTGAGTCTAAACAGTCACTTTAACATAAAATCAAAAAGGCAGTAAAGTGTTATGTGCACTTTACTTATTTAAGCATCCATTATAACGCCCACTACTGGAGCAGGCGCTTAAAGTCAGAAACAATAAATGTGGCGTAAACGAGAAATCAAAGGACCTCCACCGTAATCCGTTGCGGCAGCCGCCGCGTCAAAAAGGGAAAGTGGCTGAATGCCAGGGTGTGAAGGCAGTTCGTGGCGACTCCAAGAATAAACGGAGAGAACGACATCTTAACCAGTTCACAAACTAATTTACTCCAGGAAGATTACGTGTGAATGAAATTCACATCCATCCATTAGCTGCGGTACAGTACCAGAGTGATGATCAGGGGCTGTTACGGATCCTCCGCAGCCGCCTGTGTGGTGTTGGCCCGGGTGTGCCGGCTGATCGCCTCGCGAGCCGGAGCCCGACGGGGGCTCTCCTGCGTCGTCATCGGTCGGGAGTTGAGGAAATCCTCTGCTTCTCCGGGGTTGCTGAAGACACGATAATCCGGCCCATCTTTGATTTTCAGAATCGCTGGGTAAAGGAGAAAAAATTCAACTCCTCTTTCTCGCGCGGTGTCCATCGCTTGGGTGAAGGCCTGCCGGCGCTTGACTGTGTGATTGCTATAATCAGCGGTAAATCTCACTCTCTTGCCGTCAACGGTGAGCGGGTCCTTCTTCGCGGCTCGGAGAATAGCCTGGCGTGTCGTGTAGCGGAGGACGTTGAAGATGAGAGTGCGGGGTCTGTCACGGGTAGAGCGTCCATCGTAGATCCGGTGGGCTCGCATTATCTCCGGCTGCTCATTCTGAAGAGACGGGAACCACTCCGGCAGTGCCCGGTTTAATATTGCACAGTGTTCGAGCCCTCGGCTCCTCTTTCAGGCCGATGATACGAATGTTGCAGCGTCTATTCCTGTCTTCCAAGTCCGCCAGCTTGAGTTCAAGTGTATGCAGCTCGGTCTTGTGGTTAGCAACTGCCATCGAGTTTTCCTTGACAGTGCTCTTCAGAGCCTTGATATCTGCTTTCACCACACCAATATTAGCCGAGAGCGAGGCCAGATCAGATTGAATCGTGCTCAATTTCCTCTGTGTACTTCTACCCATTTCGTGAAGTTGAGCGAACCGAGGTTCTAGATATTCACGTTGTTTCTCCATTAGCATGTCGCCATAGTGTCCAGCTCGGTAGCACGAGTCCCTTTGCTCGACTTCCCAGAGGCTCCACCTGCACCGCTCTTTTTCCCAGGTTCAGTCATTTTTGTCCCAAGTAATTAAAGGCTTCACAAATATCAGTACAAAAATAAAACTAAAGGGGTAAACTAGCAAAAAAACGGGGAGGATAGGGGAAGCGCGAAAAGCCTAAGCCGCCATCTTGTCCGGCCGGTCACGTGACCATTTTTACTTATTTTTGTACATTGTCAGTAACTCAAGGCACTTTATTCGTGTTCTCACGCGTTCTATGTGTTGCAATGGTTACTTCAATAAATAAATAGGTTGTTTTGAAGCAAATGGTTTTGACTCAATTTGTCCTCTGAATGATCAATATCATCTGATGAACATATACAGCAACATGATTTTTCATATCTACTTTTAATTTTGATATTAACTGGGCAGAATATCGCAATATATCATGATATCATGATATCATGATATCGTGATAATATTGTATCGCGACCCAAGTATCGAGATACATATCGTATTGCAAGGTCCTTGCCAATATTCACCTCTAGTGTCAACGTGCTGTCTGCGGGTACGGACTGGTCCTCTTGCGGCTGGTGGAGACATGCCGCTGCGGATGTGGGCAGTGTCGCTGGGGGCTGGTTCAGGGAAGCTAATCCTGAACTGCTACCTGCGGACAAGGAAAGGAGGCACCACTGCCACTGGATCCAGGCTGCAGTGTGGACTGAGCCGGGATGGGAGCCCCTGATGTGGCAGCGGCGGCATGCTGCCCCTATCCAGCAGTCTACACGCCGGGGTGAGCCAGCTGACCTGGCAGGGACCGTCTGAAGATCAACAACCTGGTCCACATGATGAACCGGGCTCTGGGACGGTCGGCTCCATCGCTCGCCGGATTGAGAGAGCTCGGTCTTCCCAGAAGAGACAGTTTGGTTCATCGGAGTTTGGTTCATCGGTGTTTCCTCCTCTGACCTGGAGATATCTCACTTGATTCACCATTGTGGAGATATACTGGTTTTAACGGCTGTTAACAGTTTTTAACGGCTGTTAACTGGAGTTAACACTCGGACCTGTTGTGGTCAACCTGACCTTCCCCGGACTGCTGATCTGTGGACTCAAAGTGAGATTAATTTGAATTCAATAATAGTCATGACACTTTTTATATTTTGCCTCTGCAGAGGGAGAGACCAGCTGACAGACCCCGGTCTGTCCTTTCTGTCCAGGTTCTAGCTGATCTCTGACTCTGCAGCTCACAGGCTAGTTTTATTGACACATTCTGTTAGTTAAAGGCAACTCCCCCATTGTCCCCCTGAACAGTTCCTTCCCCCAACAAGAACACATCACCCCGACACAGCCCAGTTGTCTTTTTATTGCCTGCAACTTTATGACTCTAGCTCAGCCTGTGACCTACAGATCTTTTAGCAACTTTCATTTTACTCTTAATATAAGTGTCCAAATATGCAAGCACAGTTATAATTCCACAGACCACAGGACCAGGACATGAAGAAGGAGCGGTGGACGCCGGCAGCTCCTCAAGTACACCAGACTGCAGCATCTGGTGTACTTGAAACTTGAATTTCCCCCTTGGGGGATCAATACAATACAATACAATACAATATACTTTATTGATCCCCCGAGAGGGAAATTCAAGTTTCAAGTACACCAGACGCTGCAGTCTGGTGTACTTGAGGAGCTGCCGGCATCCAGCGCTCCTTCTTCATGTCCCGGTCCTGTGGTCCGAGTGTTAAAGTATATTTGATTTGATTTGAATTGATTTAAGCGATCACATAGTCTTTGTGCAGATTATGCGGTTCGCACTCCGACGCACCCGCGGGGACGACACGAGGAAAGAGCGGGGTCTGCTATTCTTGATCATATTAACATTGATTAAAAAAAACATTTTGGATAAAACAATAGTGAACTGATGAAATTTCTATCAACCCCCACCCACCCCCCACCAGGGTTATTATAGTTAACGAAAACTAAGACTAAAACTAAAACTAGCAATGAAAAAATATTTCAGTTAACTGAAATAAAAATAAAACTACAATTAAAAAAAAAAACGAAAACTAAATAAAAACTACAATGAAGGATGTAAAACTAACTAAAACTAAACTGAATTGTAGATAAATTCAGCTTCGTTTTCGTTTCGTTTTCTCCCTCGATTACTGCCATAGAGATTAATGCCTGTCCTGCAGCAGCCGCTATGCTACCCTCCCTCCAGAGAGGGGGCAGCATAGCGGATATAGACCTTTTCGGGCCAGCCCCCCGGAAGTACCCCGTCCGCCATTGCTGGAGGGTGCTACAGAGCGACACTTTCACCGGCGCGCAGATTAACCAGTGTTTTTCTCTTTCTACAAATAGATATTTTTATAATGTCGAGTCGGTCGAGTGGGAATAATGTTCCGTCATAAACTGTGCCAACAATGGTGTGAAAATTCGACAATGGAAGAGAAAGTATGTGAAATACACAAGCCTTTACTGCACGAAGACTGCCTTGTTTGCAGAACAAGAAGTTAGGAAGAAGTGGGTGAAAAATATCAACAGAAAGGACTTTGTTCCAAATGAATACAGCCGGGTGAGTTTTCGTTAACATTCAATCTCGTACTATTCATAGTCTCGCTGAGAGTCCCGGACGATTCTGGCCAAAAGAACAGCAGTATGAGGCTACTGTAGCCCTCGGTACTAGCACAAGCCTATACATGAATGAATAAATTAATGAATGAATGACTTAGGAGAATGATAAAATAAATTAAATATAACATTAACACATAGCCTAATTTACCGCTCGCGTTAACATTACAGCAGCATAATCTTTATGGCTTGTTGACGTTAGTTATAGCCAGCGTTCCACAGTTTTTAGTGTTTGATTATGGGAATAGATCATGCTATTTCCATAACCAATCATTAAAAACAGCGATAAACTACCTTCATCTGTAGCTGGAGGTCACTGCCTAACATCATCAATCCAAGACATGTCTGTGTTATCCGTAACAAATGCTCCGCGCTGCTGTGTTTGGGTTAGTTGGTGGAGCACCGCACACTCCAGTTATGGCGGGGCCACTAGGGGGCGCATGTCCACAATTTTCAAGTCGAAAAGGTGTATAATCTGCTGCATACTGCAAGAAGAAGAAAAACTAAAACTAAGACTAAAACTAAATAAAAACTAAACTGAAACTAGTCAATTCCTCAAAATAAAAACTAAACTAAAACTACTAAATTACTTGTTGAACTAACTAAAACTAAACTGAAATAAAAAAGCAAACTGGAAAACTAAATAAAAATAAAAACTAAAGAAAATTTCAAAACTATAATAACCTTGCCCCCCACCCATCATACTGACAACTAACTGCAGTGCTAAATTGTTTAATTTCGGTTGTTGCCGTCAAAATACAAAGAGTTGAGACCCACTAAGACGACAGGGGATGGGAATTACCTGTACAACTCTGTTTCCCTCGTTCTGAAAGGTGATACATGAGATGATTTTATCTTATGTTCAATATAATGAAAAATTAGCTGAATTAGCTGGATATTTTTGTCCATTTCACAGAGACATACACACAGAGGTAAAACAAACAGAACAATATACATGATATAACTCACATGCAGCATAAAACAAGTAACCTTCGTACATTTGCTTTTTATAAATGATAATTCCAAATTGTTTTTGCATTGTTGCTAGGTGATCTGAGTTCATATTTTCACTGTTGAAAATTCAAATGTAGTATTGACAGTACAAGTAAGTCTGTTTCAAGTCTGTGTAACATGCTGGGAGTCTAAAATGTCAAACCACTGTGGGACTTCATGTGGACAGAAAAAGCTACTGCATGACTGTTAAACAGACTTCCAAACTAGTAGCTTCTTTCATGCAGATTCCAGATTTTCTCCAGGAAGCTTAGATCTCCTGGCAGATATAGTGAGGTGGTGCAGATGTTTCAGAATATCACACTAGTACAATAGTGTTTCCCTGATGGATTTACTGAGGATGTGCTGGAGAAATGTCTACTACAGATGCTAGAGGTCATTGAAGCCATTGAGCCTCCATGACAATGTCAGCAGTCTACGGGGGCGTATGGGGCGACAAAAAACACTGGCGACCAAAGTTGCTAGCTGGCTACCAACTTCAAAAACCTGGTAGCCAGGGGCTTCTTGGTAAAAATTGTAATTTTATGCCCCGGTACCATATTTAATTCATTGCGTTGCTCCCCCGCTCGTAACCCTTCTCATATATACGTGTACAGGCCTCTTCCACACCTAGCGAACGCGTGTTTTCCACAACAGGCAACACTACCTGTGCCGAACGTTCACGTTTGAATTCTGAAAGAGCAGATATCAGATATGGTCATCTTCCTAAACAAAAACTGTTGTTTTTTTTTTTTTGTTGGGCAAAATGCATTTTGGAGGCTAACTGCCAACTGTAAGTTGTTTAACATTTAGGCTGTAAGTGAATGCATATGTGATATATAAGTGTGTGCATATATGCATGCAAGCGTGTGTAAGAATAAAAATGGCCTGGTGGTGAAGGTGAAGCGTCTCTGGAGGGTGTAGATGCAGCAGGTGGGTCCCAGGCCTGTGGTGAGGGCCGTGGTGAAGGTGAAGAATCTCTGGAGGGTGTAGATGCAGCAGGTGGGTCCCAGGCCTGTGCTGAGGGCCGTGGTGAAGGTGAAGCGTCTCTGGAGGGTGTAGATGCAGCAGGTGGGTCCCAGGCCTGTGGTGAGGGCCGTGGTGAAGGTGAAGCGTCTCTGTATGGTGTGGATGCAGCAGGGTCCCAGGCCTGTGGTGAGGGCCGTGGTGAAGCATCTCTGAAGGATGTAGATGCAGCAGGTCAGATCCAGGCCTGTGGTGAGGGCCATGGTGAAGGTGAAGCATCTCTGGAGGATGTAGATGCAGCAGGTGGGTCCCAGGCCTGTGGTGAGGGCCGTGGTGAAGGTGAAGC